>KK122332.1:262906-349591 GCA_000611955.2 Stegodyphus mimosarum
CCCAAATTATTATTTTAAAAAAAGAATATTCGATTTATGAACTCTTGATAACGTGACCCTCAAACTTCAACTCCAGGCGACAGATATTTCCCTCTACATTAGAATGGAGCCACTCCTGTTACGAAGAAATTTTCCTTCTTAACAATATATATTCTTTGCTTGAGGGTTCCACGAAACGAAACGCCCCAATGAAATTAAAAAATAGTATCTCAACAAAAGAACTTCTAGAAGAAGTAAAGATTCCTCAAAGGAAGTACGGTTACACCAGACCAAGGATACACATTTTATATGTCCCTGAAGCTTATTTTACAGGGGTTATTCATCAACACTCAGCACCTTTCTGTACATGCATCATATATCAAGACATCAACAAACCCACATGGCGGCAAAAAAGTTCTTTTGGTAGCCATGTTGGCAATCTTTGACTGTGTTGTCTAAAGCTCAGAAATATTTACTAAGAATTCATCAGATTTCATGTTTATATTTTTGGCATGTTTAATAATTACTTTCTGAATTATATTTGTTATCCTGTATTGATTTTTATATAAACTTTTTTAAAGTTGTGGTCAGTTAATTATAATGTATTTCTGCAATTTCAATTTATTTGGATCTGCTTTTAATTACGTTTAATAATTTTTATATTGCAGTTAGTCATATGCAATTATTTTTTTCCATTTTAACTGCAAAGCATTAAATAATGGATTTGTTTAACATTCATTGTTTATTGTGTGGTATGTATTTTTTTATTTTTTAAGCTGATGGCTTTCATTAGAGAATTGTATGCACTCATTTGTTGAATTTTTCTAGATTAAATTTTTCTCAGCAGATTTTTTGCAGAATTGAAATTATGAAAAATTCAAGCATACAGAATTTTTTACAAATTGGATTTAATGAATTATTTAGAAAATTTCTTCCCAGGTTTTGGTAAAGCTATTGATTTCATTCCCAAGGTAAGCAATTTATCTCGCATTATTACATATAATTAAAGTATTCAATATTTTATGAAATAAAAAGAATAAAATCAGTTGTAGTTTATGCATCATTCTTTAAAAGGATTTTTAAATGTAGTTTGGTATTTGAGTGCAATGATTTTGGCCCTTGATGTTAATAATCGGAATTTCAAATAATCATGTAAAAAAATTTATCACTAGAAAAGGATAGAACTTGTATGTTTGAAGATGCTGAAAGTCATTATGTGAGTATAGAAACTGCAGAACTGTGAATAAACGTGTTGTTCTTGTGTGCTTTTAATATTTAAAATTATGTGAAAAAACCTGAAAGTAGCATTTATATAATTAACTGCTGATTAATAATAGATAATAATGAACTACAATTAATTATATAAATTTGTATAAGAAATGTAAAGGTTTTATACAAAGTATATATTTTAGTTCTTTTTTTTTACAAAATTTATGTTAATAAACATGTCAATGTGATGTTATTTATCCAATAAATTAAAACAAATATTACATACAGACCACAAACTTTTGTTGTTGTTGCTTATGCTCACTTATCTGATGTAGTCGGCCCAAGCCCACGAAATTCCTCGTGGCAAGGAGCGCTAGATTATGCCTGTTGTTGGCAACAGCCTTGAGCACCTAACAGGTGACAGTGCAATATGACTCAGTTCTGCCCCCAATTTTGATGGAGAGCACCCCGGGGGACGGGTTCGAGGGTCTCCTACCCCTCTCCCCTTCCAACAAGCCACACGAGAGGACTTTCGCCTCGCCGCATATTTAAAGTGCCGCCATGCTGCACTGACACCATACAGTTACAAACATCCATGGCTTCCCCGGGATTCGAACCTGGACCCTTCGGCACAGCAGTCAGCGACGCTAACCACTCTACCGATTCGGTGGCAAAACTTTTAAAATGAACAGTCACCATGTGTTATACCTCCTTATCATTTACATATTGAATTTCTTCTATTTTTGAAGTTTTAAAACCCAGAAATTACTATATTAATAGCCTGTTTGTGTTTCGTATTCTGCTTTTAACCATTTATTATTATTTATTGTTAAAAGGTAGCTGTCACATCATTTTGAAAATTTTGTTATATGATGGAAAGGTAGCTTAAAAAAAAACATTCTAAAGTGTTCTACTGCAGAACTTGATACTTCTGCTTCGGATTACATATGTAAGCTTCTTTTCATTCACAATCAATGTTGATACTGTTACCTATTTTTTAGCTCCAATATCAAATTATTTTTCATCCAAATAAATTTTTTTTATTATTATTATTATTTATTCATCACCACTGAAAAGTTTTTAGTCAAAATATCTGTTGGAAGTTAGTATGTATATATTCCATCAAACTGAATATTTTGTTGTATTTATTTACATATACAAAGTGCTCATGAATACACTTTTACAGCATGTTTTTTTTTTTTTTTTTTTTGGAGAAAGGAAATGAATTTTAGAGGTGGTCTGTACATAGATTTCAACTTAGCTCTTTCCCATGATAAAGAATACCTTTTTTTTACCATTTCACAAGTTAACAAGTTATTAAAGCTTCTTGTTAGTTTTTTTGCACGATATTTTAAAATGGCACACAAAATAGGTTGAAAAAAGTTTATCAATATAAACATTGAAATATCGATACATTTAATTAATTCAGAGCAAAGAAAATATGTTATAATTAAGCACTACTATTCAATATTATTTAAATGACAGCTTAGCATTTATATATTTCAGAGCTAAATACTAAAACTTTCAAAAAAAAAAAAAGTGATTTCCTGTCCCTACTTATTCTTTAAGAATAGATAAATTTAATTACAGATACCTGTGGAAAACAAATGAAGCCATCAAATGTTTACTTAAAAAAAGGGCACATTTTTAGTTCTCTACAGGCGATTTTACACGCATATTTTTTAAAATAAAAACTTAACTATATATGAAATATATCAGTCGAATCACAAATTTTTTGCTATGGCAAACACCCTCTAATTTTAAATGTAACTAACAAAAATGTAACTTTAGTGATGAGATTCATTTTCATGTGCCGTAGACAGCATGACTTTTCAATAATAAATTATTCAAATTACATTTTAAGCAATGCACACAAGCTTTAGAAGTTTCATATTTTTATGGAGTTACAAACACATTTCATTCCTTTTCTTTTAATTATGAAACTAGAATAAAATAATTGCTTACAACACTTCTTGATATAATCACATGCATTAAATTTTAATACTGCCATAATTCATGCAATTATTCTGAAATTTAATCATAAAAATCTTACATTTTCACGTGCTTCATTAACAGCTTCTTCTAATCCTACAACTTCTTCACTCATCAAAGAAATGCTCTGACACCACACAGCACAATCTTCATGTATCCACACTTCTTTCATATCAGCCATTTCAGATTCTGAAGAATCTTTTTGCGATGAACTCCCACCGGGTGTTGCTTCAACAGTAGAAACAGTACAAGAATGTCCAGATGACTAAAAGAGATTAATATAAGCATAAAGCTTAAAATGTTACGGTATTTCATAGTATAACTGAACAAATATAAATAGATATAAAAATCTTAAATTTATTGATAAATAATAAACAAATAACTGAGACTTTAATGTTCCAATACTCTTTAACAAATACTTAAATTTAATATGAAAAGTACATAATAAGCTTATTATGAAATTATTCTAAATATAAGCATAACAATTGAATCGTGTAAATCTTTCCAATAGAAATTTGATGTTTTTGCTAAAATCTTCTCTCAATAACATAGAATGAGAATGGTAAGAGCAGAAAATGAATGTTATTTATGAGTTATGTTGTCTCAGCTTAAAATATTCAATAAAAATAACTAACAGAAAATGGGGGTACTAAAATTATTCAAATCAACATCAGTAATGATATCACATAACCAAGAAAGTTCATGCAGTTTTCATCACTCATCAGAAACGGCCTACGGAAATCTTAAACACCCATTTCATTCTTCAAAATAATCACCAATGGCTTCAATTACATGTTCCCAATGAGACACAAGCTTATAAACACTCTTTTTGTAAAACCCTTTTTTCTGGAATCCGAAAACTGTGATACAGCTTTTGTGACATTGTCACAATTTTAAAACTGCTGTTCCCGCAGGCCAGAAATAGGTAAATAGTCAGATGGGATAATGTCCAGGGAATGGGGTGGCTGAGGCAGAATTTCCCAGCTCAGTGTTTTGATCACCTCTTTGGTCTTTTTTGCATACTTGCCAATCTACAACATTAGAAAACCAGGAGAATTTTTTCAACACAAAAAGATTTTTTAAATAGTAAAAATATATAGAAAGAAACTATATTTTTAATAATGAATTAATTTTATTGCAATTAATGAATGTTTGGAAGTTCAGTTTCTGTTTCTTAAATGCAAATATATTTGGACGAAAAAAAAAAATATTTCTTGTACCTCCTAATAACAGAAAAATAACTACTTTCCCTAATCATTAAACAATACTTTAACCAGATCACTAATCACTGATTACAAAACATGAATTAATAGAATTCTGCACTGCAGAACTAAGTTAAGAACATTGAATGACAGCAATATGAAGCATACAAGAAAGCAAAAAGCTTTGTTAAGATCTGAAGACAAAAATATAAATATTCATTCTTCACAAGATGATTTTTTTATTTTGGGAGACTCTATATTTAAAATTTTAGCAGGTTCGTTCACTCAGTGATGTTCTCTCCAAGCATGGAGCATATTCTTTTAATGGCCTCTGCAGCTTTCGTTTTCAAATTTGCATTTGTAAAGCAAAATAGGCCTAAAATCTCCTTTTCTAGTAACATGTTCTTTAATGCTTCTTACAAAATCAATAGCAAAACATGCAATGCGCTGAACAACTCTCTACTGAGTAAGGTTTAATCACAGAGTAAAATACGCCTAAAAATCTCCTTTTCTAGTGAAATGTTCTTTAAAGACTGCACTTCCTACATAAGCAATAGTGAAACGTGTGATGCACTGAATAACTGTCTACTAAAATAAGGTTTAAAAGAGTGTAAATATATGACATCATCAGAATCAATTTGACCACACTAACCTGCCAAAAGTAAGTGTTCTCAAAAACTGCACAAACTTTCCTGGTTACGTGGTGTATGATGAAAATAAAATACTACATGGAAATCATGCACATTTAATTTTCTATCCTTGATTTTTAAGCAATAAGATGTTTTATGCATTGAAAAGTAAGCATAAACTAATGACCAAAAAACTGGAGATCAAACTGATATCCTCTTACATTATTTCTTTGGTCTTGTGCACTTTTTATGCACTTGTTCTTTGTCCCCATCATTTGATGGTGATGGTTGAATTCGAGACCTATAAAACAGGTCATTTTCTATTACCTCTTAAAAAAGATAAGGCTTGAGATTACATGATATTGCTTTACACTTCTTAAAATTCGGCAGACGAAACATTATATAAATCTTTGGAATGCTTCAACTACTCCTAGAGTAACATGCCTTCTATGAGCTACACAAATCAATTCAAACATCTGAAACTTATAGGCGAATCCCATTTTTAAAAATATACATTTCTCGTACTTTCAATCTGGCCAATAAATATGTGCTAAATATCATGCAAGTACAAATCAAGCACTGGTAGATACAGCCTCTATGACAGTTCAATCTCCAGTACATTAATATATTTAATTTACAACATCTAACCATTAAAATATGTACGAAAATGCTTTCAAGCCACAGTTTTAGTTACATACTCTAAAAACAAAAACAAAACAACAACAACCGAAAAAAAAAAGTTCTTTTTTTTGCTATCACCATATTTTTAGTCAGGAACTAAAAATAAAACCCTATACCTTATACAACCCATTAACCATTGCTAGAAGATCATGCCTCTTTCCTTTCCAAAACTTCAATGTGTTTTATAAATTAAACAAGAAATGTAGAAAATGTTGATAAATACCAAAACTTTAATAAAAGCAGGTTTTTATGTTATTAAATTAAAACTAAATCCTGATAGATAAATAAAAGGCTGATCACATTTCTCCCTGAAACTATGAAATTCCAGTTTAGTTGAGAACTCCTGCATTATACTGTCCAGAACAGCAAGTAATCATTTCCACTGTTTTCTGAACTTCTCAGCAACCCTCTTTATAAAGATAAGAAGTGTTATTGCCGTATCATTGGGCTGAGTTTCAATCATAGATATGTCAAGGATATTTGTAAATGTGTAGCATCTTTGTGACACAAGGTACTCAAGTATATAGCCAAAAGTCTCTTTAAAAGGTTGATGGTAGGCGGAGGCAGTACAAAACCCTTGGATCCACTCTTCAGCATGTTCATCATAAAATTTTGAAGCAAATAGCTGAAGAGTATGCATCAACTGTAAAAATGTAAATATCATCGGGGCTTTTGTTTTCTTGCATTCTATTTTTGTTATAAAGTGTTTTTGAAAGCATTTTATAATGATTGTTAAAGTAATAAAATGCATATAAAATGCCGTAAGTTCTGCTTTTAATGTCGGAATATCATATTATTTGTACGACATGGTCTGGCTCTTCATTTGGTATTATAAGGGCTCAGGACAGTAGTTTTCTAGGCATGGTTCTCAAAGAGAAACGAGGAGGGGCAGGAGGGGACCACAGACAGCACTGGTCTGAGCGATAACAATTACAAAGTTACATTTTTCAGTTGAGTTTTCCAGTCCTTGTCGTGAATAGGCGAATCTTCGTCATAGGTGTTAAGAGTACAAGAGATACAAGAGCATATACATTCAATAAAATACTGACAATAGAAATCAAAATTTACTATGCAATAAGGCAATAGTTAAAATATATACATATTTACAACGGAGAAAATGATGTCATAGTGGTGATGAGTTTGAAAATTGATGAAATTATTTTGAAGTTCACAATTTTTACCAGATTGGGACACATTACCTATCAAAATTTGCAGAAAAATGAGATCAATGTCATAAGGGTCATGAAAAAGTTCTAATATAATTATGTTGGGTAAATCTGGTTTGCTTTTAATGCTACACAATTACAGCAATTGTGCAGTTTGAACCAACTGTAGGTGACTGTGTTAACAGCAGAGGCGTCGCTAAGGTTTTCAGCGCCCGGGGACAACTAAAGTTTTTGCAACCCTTTCTGTGTTCGAAGAATGGAAAACATTTCATTCTAAAATTTCTAGCATCAGTTTGGTGCCCCCTGCATGCTGCGCCCAGGGACAGATGTCCCTCCTTGCCCCACCCTAGCTACACCCCTGGTTAAAAGCCAACTTTCTGATTCTCTGATTTTTTTTGGGGGGGGGAGAGTAAAAATAGCTCAATGTGTACATGTGGGGAGGAGTGGAAACAAAGAGGCATTCTATTATGGAAGCTTCTTAGATTTTTAATTTTGTTAATTTGTTGCTGCTTTATGTAATTAATTCTTAGCACGGGACTATTTTTTAAAACTGCTATTGTCTTTTGCACCTTAGGTTGGCAAAATTGGTTGGGTTTGATTTATTTAATTACGGCAAAGCATACTAGGGCTATCTGCCTAACAGAAGGGATGCCTTTGTGGAGGAATTTCTAAGGGAAACTGGCTCGTATACACATTACAAATGAGGAAAATCATGAAAAAGCTCATGCAGACATTTAAGTTTCAAGTATATGAATTAGGGTCCCTAACACACATTTTTACAATTTTTTCTTCCTTTACAACTCTTATATATCACATTTTCAAAAATTCTTATTTTCCATAATTAAACTTTCTACATTCATATAAACAGTTGATCAGATTTGGGGTAAAATTTTAAAACCAGAAGGGGTACTTTGCAGGATACACATAACAATCTTGAATGGATAAGCGTAAATGGTACTTGAAGACCACAGCAGTTTTTAACGGAGAATTATAATAAAATATAACCCAAAATTTAGTATTTAAGATTTTTATATCAATGAGCAGAGTATATCAGATTGTGGTTAAAACTGATAACTGGAAATGATATTTTATTAGAAGCTCTGAGCAGTTTTTCTTAAAAAATTATGAGATAATTTAAAGTTACTCAAATATAGTATTTAAAATACGTATACAATTAAGAACAACATATTACATTTATAAGCATTAAATGTATTCCTGGAATTATGCTGAATGCAACGAGAATAAGCTCATTATGAAGTGAAGAGGAGCTCTCGGTATAAAGCAATTAAATGAGTCTTAGTTCTCAATTCTCTGACAAATTACTTAAAAAAAAAAAAAAATAAATAAATAAATAAATGATGCTGCCATTAAGTGTTATCACTGTGTATTACTTTTAATGAGATAAAACTGTGAATATAAAAAGGAATGCATAGCAACACAATACTCTATCTAGAATTCTAAAGATATACTGCTTTTAAAATTTTATGATTAGGTCGCTGATTTGTGAATTACACTCTATAAGACAGAGGATATACTTTGGTCAGTGTGATATTTCCAAATCAAAGTACGAGAACTGATGTAAACATGTACGATAATCATTTTCCATTATATGGGAAAATAATAAAAAAAAAGTAGTATTTATAACTATAAACAATTTACATTTAACTTACAATCAACCAACCAGAAGTGATAGTTTATATAAAGTCCGTTGCTATTCTACTATTCCAAACATGGAACTGGTGACAGGTCATATGCTGGCAACATTTTTTTTTAATATATCATACTTTTTCCCTTCTATTATGACACAATTCTACAAATCTGCTGGTAATACAGAAAAAGATAATGCTGCTTTAAAAAGTTTTTGTTTCTTAATTTTTGTAATACTTTTAAGTAAATTATCTAAAATAAGGACTAAGATTATGGAGGATTTAAAATAACATGATTTTTTTCATTTGTGAATTTTAAAACCACAATTTTTAATTTGACATTTTTGATAAATATCATGTGCATGAGTGAAATAACAGAATAAAAATGCAAAATCTGAAACTAAAAATGCAAAATGATACATTCCATTTAAAATATGAGTACAAAGACTTCTATCACCTTCTAAATAAATAAATAAATACAGATTAAAGCATGTATATGACAAATACATGTTCAGAAATCTCTCCAAACAACATTATCAATTAAATATACTTTGAACACTTTTAACAACAAAATTTTGCCTGTATTGAAAATCCTCAATACAGGCAAATGAATATTTTCTCAATAATTAACAATGCTAATATGTCTAATTACATATTAATTATTAAAAGCAAAGCTTTATACTACTTAACATACTTTATATAACTTTTACACTTTTTAACTCTTTTAAAGTTTTTTTTTTTTTTTTAAGATCACCAAAAAATATAGATAATAAATAATATGCAAGACTAATTTCTTGCTTTAAAAAAAGCATTTGTTAAATTTTCAGTTTTTTTCTTTATACAAACTGCTATTGGTTCAATGAAGAGAATGGCATGAAGAGTAATATAGAAATGGATACACATATTTACCTGTCTAGATCTTTTTGAAGGTCTGCTATCGTCAACTTCCGATTTACGCCTTTTTCCACGTCCTGTGCTTGCAGTTGAGCTGGAAGTTGAAGCTGAATGTGATTTTGTATCAGGATCTGGATTTTTATCTTTAATGTAATAAGGGCCGTATAAATCTCCAAGTCCACCATGATGACTACCTTTATGGCAAAACACACACAACCAAGTTTTATCTCTGTTAAAGGCATCATAAGTAGGTGATAATGTACTAAGGTGTCCCACTTGCTTTTTTTTTATTCGACTGATGGCAGTGCTAAAACTTCGTTTTGCTGGAATCTTACTATTGACTTTTTCTTCCTCTTTTTGAGCAACATTTATTACAGATATAGATGAAGGATTTTCTTTACTGCCTGTAATATGAACATAAGGTCCACTGAATATTTTGACTTTTTTAGTTTTCAAAGGTACTTCTGCTATTTTTTGCTTTGCAAGTTCAAGTTTTTTCTTTTTATTACCCTTTTTACCTTTTTTCTTCTTCAATGAACCTGACTTATTCTTAGACCCAACTGGTCTACCCCTCTTTTTATCAGGAGTTGAACTACTAGGATTATTTTCAGAGGCATTAATTTTTTTTGAAGTAGATCCATCTTTTTCTACATTCCTTTCAACAGTTTCAACAACTGTATTATTATCTTTAACAGTAATTACAGAATTAGCAGCTACAGAATTATGGAAGCCAAACTTTTTTTGAGACATTGCTGGAGATAAAATGATTATTTGTGGACCAACATTGGGAGATTTCGGATCTACTTTACCATCCCCACTATTTTCACTCTGATTTTCAGTGGCTGATTCTTTATTATTATTAGGTACATGCCAAGTATCAGTGTCACTCTTTCTAATTCTGTGAATGACAACTTTAACAGGATTACGAGCTAGTTCTTTAATAGGTTTAGAATCAACTGCTTTTTGATTTGCAGTAGATTTAATTGGAAGTTTTTTAGAATCTAATCTAGATTCTTTTGTAGATTTCCTAGGAGTTCGATTTTCTAAACGTGTATTTTCCTTTAATTCATTTTCTGGAGATGGTGCTTCTTCATAACTTGCACCAACTTTTCGTCTCCTTAAAACACACTTTTTTGGGCTATCATTAGATTCCTCTTTTGCAGCCGTGACAGGCTCGTTCATTTCAATAGTCCTGTGATCTGATTCAGTTTCAGTAACTTCAGATGAAGATTTAATGGATGGACTTTCTTGTTCATTTGAACCATCATCATCAATATCACACTTTTCAACTTTACTATCTGGATCAGATTCACTTTTTAATGCATAATTATTATGATTATTTGTAGGTGATTTCTCAGAGTTAGATGATTTGTTATCAGAATTTGTGTCAGATACCCGACTTTCAACAGCACTATCACAATTAGACTGCAAGTGATTAGCAGAGGAATGATTTATTTCAACCTCATCTTTCATATTTAGCTCAAGTTTTACTTCTGCCTTAGAAGCACTATCTAATTTTTCTAATTTATTGTTTTCGCCTGTTTCTAATGAATTAGACATTTCCGTTGTTTCAATATTAGGTACAGAGGCTGACTCTGAATTTTCAGGATCAGTAATTTCAGATGTAAAAGTAGCATTTGATTTTGATTCCAAAGCCTGTTCTGAATTTGTAGAAACAGGTGCTTTTGTTTGATCTGTAAATACAGGTGCAGATTCAGCATGTGGAGGACATTCATTCAATTTTAAACTACAGTCTTTCTGACTCACACTTGTTTCACAATGATTCTGTCCTAAAACAGAACAGTTTTGCATTTGAGAAGGCGAGTTTGGATCTGAATGTGCAACATCAGCAACAACATTAGAATTATTATTACTAATATTTCCAGTAATACTTTCTACATTTTCACTAGTGAGAGGATGAGCTGGCAATGGAAAATTACAATTAGATACTTGCTGCACAGCAGAATATGCAGATGAGTCATTGCCAGTATTATTTGGTTTTGATTCAAAACGATTTTCATCCATATTGTAATATGTAGAATAAGAAGAGTCTTTTGATTCATTACTAGCACCTTCTTCAGGCACATAATTATGAGATCCACATGGATTTGCAAACTGCTCTGCACCATCAACAACCATCGGCAAGATGGATTTTGAGTCTTGTTCTAACATTACCATTTTCTGTAAAGAATGTAAAGGATTTGAAGGATTGTGACTATCATTACCACTTGCATTACTGATGGATTGTGGAATCTGTCCATTTTCTGGAGGTGGAGGATGTGGCTGCAGATTCATTGCATGGGCGGCTGGAGGTGAAAATGGTTGACTATGATGACCGGGTGAACGTGCATGAGCATGAGCTGGTAATGGAGATGGAGTAGTCCTCGAGGAATGCATGACACCAGGGCTGGGAATTTGTGCTTGCGACCATGAATGAGGTGAATGTGCAGGAGACTGCATCTGTCTAAAATGCTGTTGTCCTTGGGAGGATGCAGGATTCATATTAGAGGTAGCATGTGGAGGAGATCTCATTGAAGTAACAGATGGCATTTGAGGAGGATTGTTTATTAACTGAGGATGTGATGGTACTTGATTATATGGAGGCATAAGATCTGTAGAAGAATTATTGTCAGCCCAAGGCTTAGATGACATGTTTCTATTATTTGCTCCCACATAACCAGAATGATGATTTCTATACATTTCCTGACTCATATTAGGTCCATATTGATTTTGATTTGGTGCATAAGCCCCACCATGATGCCTATATGGCATATTTTGTTGCATCTGATGATTACCATAATGATGAGGTCTTGGAGAAGGTATTGGATGGTATGGTGGGTTTGTATATGGCTGGTATCCAGTAGGTTGGCAATGAACTCCCTATAAATATAAAAATAAATAAATTCAATTTTCTTGCAGAATCTGGTTAATCAAAACTTGCTATTATGACAATGAATGAAAAAACCATAAAGCTCAGACAAGAAATAATTATTAAAAAAAATAAAAAATGAAATCAGAATTTCTGTTATGCATACTATAATTTTAAAAACACATAAATTTGAAACAAATTAAATATAAATAATATTTCGATATGAAATTATATGTATACAATTAATTAATCTAATAGCTTTTCTTCACCTCGTAACGCAAGAAAATGGAGCAGACTTGAAACTCTTCTTGTATATCATATTTAAGTTTCAATTTCTTTTCTATTTCCACAATTTCTGAAGTAACTACTTCACACTGAAGTATGAGAATCTAATGCAAATTGTACATTGCATAAATTACAATACATAATTTGTACACACTAAAAATAGGATAACAGCCATGAATAAAATTTACCAATGAAGGGAGAATTAATTATTAAATAGCTGTGCTTTTATAACATACATAGCCTAGTTACATATATAAATGAACATGCTGCCTACAAATTTATTATTTACTAATTTACACTTCCACTTGCAATGTTTACATACATGTGTAAGATAAAAAATATGCAAAGCAAAATTCTAATTTGCAAAATTCCTTTAACTTCTCAAAATTTGGTTATTTCCCCTTTCTGTTCTAAACATAATAACAGCTTGCAATACATTTTTAATGATTAATTTCAAAATTAATCCACGTCACATGATTCTCACATAAAGCTAATGATGCAAGCACTTACACAAATGCTCAACGAATGAGATTTTAGCTGGAATAGGAAATTTTTATTAATAGTCAACAGCAGCACTGGAAAAATTAAGAAATGAAACTCAAATCTTTTCTATGCCGAGCTTTCATCTGGAACACACCATATTCCTGCTCTTACTTGCTGTCCTGTGAAAATGATGTCCCTGAACTCTCTCTTTTATCAACTGCATTGCCACAGGATGTAAAAAATAAATAAATAAAAATAAAAAAATAAGGGAGTGCAGACTGGCACCATTACAACGTATAGTTCATATTAAGAATGTGCATTTAATTGGCCAATATATCTCCTACATCTCTTATGCAACAAAATCCCATATCTCAGTCATGATATCATTATCTGGATCTTCCCATCCCCCCCTCCACACAAGGAATGAAGAGAATACTCAGAAAAAGCAAATGTGGAATAAATAATTTTTTGTCTCAATTAGCTGACAAATAAATTTTACTGAAAAACATCGTCTGTGGTACCACTGAATCCTCCTGCATGTTTTTTGCCTTTAAACACATTTTCTTTTTTGGTCCGTAAGTGATTATTGGGAGCTGCATTTTTTTATCTTACCTGCAGAAGTGATGAACAAAGATATGCAGAATACAGTGAAAAGAAGAGATGACAAAGGACCAGGCTTTTAAGAAAAGAAATTTATTATGTAGCTTTTGTTCAGTGAAAAACATATTTCCCTTATGAACACATATGTGTGATATGTACGTCATTCGTGGCAACTTAATTATAAAAGGCAGAATCCTGTGAACTACAGGAACAGAAATCAAAAGAAAAGAGTAAGTAATTCTGAATTTTATCCCTTAAACCAAAATTTTGTTTTTTGATTACATATGTATGTTATTTTAGGCACAAAACTATTGAATACCAAACTGCTACGTTCAATTCTGTATTTAAAAATGCCCAATAAATTTTCAAATTTCATCCAACTATTATATCAAGACATACGAGTACATTCATCAAAATTTTCAACTTTTACCATTTTTTCCCAATAATATTTCAAAAGAATCTTTGATAACATCATAAAAGGAGACTGATTAAATGAATTACACGCAGGAGGTTAAAAACTTATACATGAGTTATTGACACAGATCTAGTTAGTCTTATGGAGTTCACATAAAATGCACAACAAATTAATAATAATCTTTTAAAGTATAAAAAAGAAATGTCTTCTTTAGTTGCTTGTTTTCATACCAGCAATAAAAGAAAATAATGCAGTCAAAATCTTAAAAATGCATATATTGTAACTTTTAAAAACATATGCGAATTTTGACTTTTTCCTCCTATTTATTTCTACTTATTTACATTACTTTTTTACATCAGATAAAATTCAACCCTTATTTTAAGAGAAAAACTCAAAAGATTTCGAATCTAACACACACACACACACACACAAAAAAAAAAAAAAAAAAAAAAAAAAAAAAAAATCTACTTGCATATTCCTCCCCCCTTAGCTTCTTAACACAAGGTTCCAAAACTTTTTTCGAAGTTTTCATATAATTTTTCTTTTCCTCGAGGCATTGAGAAAGTCAGGCTCCCTAAATTTTAAAATGGATTTGTCCATGAAGTGACTGTTTTCATCTTTTAATTGATTTACTACTGGATTTGGGGTGCATTGATAGATAAGCAATTAAGGTGAAAAGCTTAAAAAAAAGGGGGATATCTAATGATCATGATGGTTCTGAATATCACTGCATGTGGGAAAACAGAATGAACGATTGTGAAGATGGTGACGACTTGCAAGCTGTAGCAGATGACAGACAGCAGTTCCAGCAGCACTGAATGATTTGAGACCTAAGGAGTAACAGTGGAATGACAAGAAGAGATGAGATTTAAGATACAAGAAGTAGAAACTAAGTTTATTATTAGAAATTATAATGCCAATATTACTATATATTCTTATCGAAATAAAGGTTTCCTTTATATAAATGATAATGTGTTAGTTATCTGTAGTTTATCTATGACTTTTCATTTGTTATATTCTTATTATAACCATATCCTTCAGAAATTAAATTAGTCACATAATTTTTTCCTTTCAATTTTCATAATAAAATTAAGGGAGAAACATACGAGTAAATATGGTATTCCACATTTCTGCCTGAATTAATTATATTGTTATACTACATGAAATGAAAGTAAATAAATAATAAAAATATCGGGTTTTTAACAAAAGTTTCCCAGCACAGCAAATATTGTCTGCATAAACAATTCGTGTTGGTGTGTTTAATCATACTTTGCCAAACAATTTTTGCTATTTGAAAGAAAAAGACTTGCTTTAGATCACTGTGCTGTGAAATTTGTAAAAAAAAAAAAAAAAAAAAAAAAAGCTATCATTAAGTACAAGGTGTCTGAAATGGAACTATGATGCTACCAGATTAGAACCATCATTTACTTCTAGTTCTATTGCTAAAAGTCAGCTACAGAATGTCACTAAATCATGTGTACAGCTTTAAGGACTAATGCTGTTAGCATATGACACTGGAGATTTTGTACCGAAAGTTAAAACACAAGGACACATTCAAGAAGGAGAGTGCTCTGGTTGACCTACTGATGTTGATGATGCCCTCCTGCAAGAATTCTGGAAGTAGATCAGTATGCAACCACTTGAGAGTTTGCTAAGGAGTTAAACATTAATGCCATGTCCATTAGTCGTACTATGCATAGCATAAACTTGACATATAAGTTCAATTCCTGAGTGCTGCATGAGCTGACTCAAGCAGATAAGACCAGAATTCTGGGCCAGATTGTCACTTGTAATGAAAAGTGGATTTCCTTTAACTACAAAGGCTGAAAAGAGGGCTGGTCTGCACCCTGGTGGCCCATCGGCAGCGTCGCAAAGCACAATTTGACTAACAAAAGGATTATGCTTTGTATCTGGTGGGATAGCCGTGGTATTATCCACAAAGAGTATCTGGAAAAAGGTAAAACCCTCAACAGTACGGTACACAGTGAGATGCAAGCTCGTGTTGATACTGCTATCAAGGGGAACTCAGTTCCTGTGCAAAAAGGCAATGTTCCATCAGGATAATAGAAGACCACATGTTTTTGCATTCACCAGTTGAACTCCATATGGACTCGAATGAGATCTATTGGCACACTCACCATATAGCCCCGATGTCACTCTTTCGGACTTCTACCTTTCTTCACACCTGCAGCTACAACTTGCTGGTGTGTTCTTCCATTTTGCACAGGACATCTAATATGAGGTTGATCTGTTTTTTGTCTTGCGGCCACCAAGTTTCTGGGCCAAAGCCTTTGGAAAACTACCAAAACATTGGCAGAAATCTTGGATTTGGGTGGTGATTACTACCCGCACTAAAGGTACTGCTTTCATGTTCCCCCCGACTTTATTAAGAACCTTTTTCGGAGGAAAACTTTCATTACAAATAAATTAAGATCGAATTTTTGCCCAACTTTAAATATGACACATTGTTTTTACACATATTTAATATTTCCATTCTCTGCAATATGACTTCCCCATTATAGAAATTTTCAAAATTCGGCAAAAGCTTTGATACAGAAAGAAATCTAAATAGAAAAAAAAAAAAAAAAAAAAAGCCTTCCCATATATAAATTCAGTGTAACAAAAACTCATAAAGATGACTCTTACTTACTAGATGGTTATCATAATTATGGTCAGAATAATTCACACCAGGAGCTGCCGTACCTATTAAAAATAATAATATGAATATATATACAAATAAATTTCTAATTAAAGTAAATATTTATTACAGAAAAAATGATCCAACGAATAAAAATTTTCTGCACAGAGTAAAAACCAGAAAGAAGACTAAAATTTTTGTTTGTAATGCTAAATGCTTTAAAAATGCTAATTTCTTGAAGAATGTAATACTCCTTTACTTCATGCAGCAATCATCCTGCTTTTATATCAAGCCCTAAGTCATTTATGGGAATAATTTGCTACATTTATATTTATGTATAGAATAGTATACTACAATGAGTAATTAATTGGCTTCAAACTGATTTCTTTTAATACAAGTAAAAGACCATTCTTTTGGATGTTTTAATTAATTTTGATTCTAAATTATTATTTACTATGATACATTACCCTTGTTCATTTCTAGAAAGAAAATAATTTCAATATTTTTTAAATCTGCAATTAAAAATCATTAAAAAATAGGCATAAAAAGTACAAAAATATTTATATTACAAATTATCAATATAACAGATATAGGAAACCTGTTACATCATAAAAAGCCATAATTATATATCAGCTACACATAATTAATTACAATAATGCTCCAGATAATAATTAATTAGGTCATTACTGATTTTATTTACAAATTAGGTGTACAAATACAGACCCTTTGACTACTAACGGGACATATATATCCCACTAAAAGTTTAAAAATTACTGCTGGGTTTTAAAGTACTTGAAAACTCACTATAAAGTATCCCATTCGTAGAATCAAACCAGTTGTGTATGTTTAATTTTTTGTTACCCAGTTGGAGTTAAATATTTTCCAACCAAATGCCATTAATTTTTTTTAAAAATTCATAATGAAATTTATGGAATTGCACAATGAAAATTAATGTGCACAATGTGTGTAAAGTGTAATAAAAATTATTACTGCAAATAAACTCTTTAATATATCTCGATGGAACCTAACTTTTGAAAAATCAAATCACACATTCCAAAGAGTCTGATTTATTACAAAAAATTGCTGTGGTAAAAGAAAATAGGCTTAATTCTAATATGAAAGTTTAGATGAATTTGAGAAAATGAAATGACTTGTGGAAGCACCTGAAATTTAAGAATTTATTTATTATTATGTGATATAAAATTATTTGTGTGAAAAAATAAAAATTATGAAGTGATAACAAATGAAAAATGATTAACTAACTTGAGGAATTGCACAAAATCATGATTATTTTTAAAATTTACCATCAAGCAATCATTATGAACAACAAGAATGCTTTCAATATTATTTTATAAGTCATTTGGATTTGAAGGAATCTCATATGCAAGTTCACAGCTATTCCCAAGCAATAGAATGCAGGCATGTTTAGAAATTTAAAAATGCTTACATTATTACTATATTCTCATAAATATGGATTTATAGCTGATTTACATTTAAGAAAAAAAAATGTTTAAAAATTACCAAAAAATAAAAGCACTCTTCTTATGCACACTCTACTTTAAATATACAACATATAAATATGTTTATACTACATGAACATAGCAAATAAATATATACTGAATACAAATAAAATATGAGAGGAATCCAATTTTTGGGGGCAAGAGGAAAATAAATGTAGGTGTTATTTTTCAGCAAATATAATGTTCAATAACTAAGAATTTAAGAATTAAAGTACATTTGCAGCCATCTTGCCGCAGTTTGACAACTTTTTACGAAATAAAGGCAATTAAGTGAATTTTCATATTGCAACTTAACAATGGATAGGGCTAACTTAAGAACTTTTATGCACATTGCTGCTAGAGTTAGACAACTTCTACTAAGGTGGTTGTGATAATACGTACATACTATATTTATAATTAACATTTTATTTAATAAATTATTAAAAATGTTCATTGTGTAAGACATTTAAAATTTTTTATAACTAATGTTCGATACAAAGAAAATAATCTAGAAATTAATATGATTTACACAAAAATCATCATTTTTAATGTTTTCTATGCAAATAAATATATGATAGCTAATCAGTTCAATTTCCCAAAATTTCATAATTATGTAATAGCTGAACCTAAAAATTACTACAAGCTATTTTCTTTTCTTTAGTTATTCAGAAAAATCTGATTAAAATTGAATTATCAGTAAGGTACAATGAGTTCCAGAAATGATTAGGATATCCTTCGTCCTTGCAAATTTAATAATAATTCTGGAATAATTTTAATAGCCAATAACAAAAGAAAAATTCTTATAGAAAATACACTATTAATTAAAAAATTATTATCATTTTAAAAGTAAATTTACATAGATTTAATGTATATCATAAATGACAAGAATATCAAAATAATGCCCTTTTATATATCATTAACTAAATTTAATAAAATGAGGCTCAAAATGCCTGGTAAGAAAGCATAGTGAACCTTCGAAAGGAAAATTAAAAGATTTTCTGTAAAAAGAAATTTCTAATGCAATGCCAAATTGCTTATTTGTCATAAAGAACAACAGGCATAAATTAACATTCATCATAATTTTTAACAAAGAATTAAAAAATTACTGTTTGCAGAAAACGAAAGAAATTTGAAAACACTTTCGAGAGTAAGAGGCAGTTTCCTCTAAAAAAATGCTCCATGAAACTATCTCTTCTCTTAGGCAGATATTCCTCAATTACTTTGCCATATTCAAATAACCAATAAAGGCAATCTTTAAAAAAAGAAGGAATTTTTTGAGTGATAGGATGATATTTATACTAAAATTAAATAATTAAAATCAAATAGATTTATAAGAATGGCATTTATATTAAAGCCAAATAAAGACTGAATTTCACAAACCAGAAAACAATAAAAAAATAATGTATTTATATATATTTAGTATAATATAGTTTCTATTGCATGTACTAAAAAGAATATTTTATTATGTTTAGTTCAATACATATACCATCGAAATAAGCTTGAGTTTGCATGTTTATACAATGTAGAGGAATGAACCCATAACAAAAAAAAAAGTAGTTATTAAAAAAAATGAAAGGGTTCGAATTTTTAACAGTCGCAAAAAGGGGCTTTTCCAAGATTCAAAGTTGTTTCTCAGAAGAGATGGCCCAGGCAGAGTGAAACATTTTACAACATGCTAGATACATACATATTTAGACTAACATGGGAATAGAATATACCTTCTGTATATTTGAAAAGTGAAAAAATATATTATGTAATTCTATAAAAATATTTAATGGTTTTTCAATGTTTATATATTATGAATTAACTGCATTTTTATTTAAATTAATCAAAAGGTAAAAAAATAATATTCTTCAGAATTATATCTATTATTTTTAAACAGCTTAGTTTGTTAATCAATAACAGGCAAATTAAATCTGAAAGATAAATATCTTAGATGAATGGCAACAGATGAAAAGTGAAACAATGCTAAATTATGTTTGGAGACGTAACAGCCCTAGTGCTAAAAGGAATAAAACTAAGACACTGCATACATTTTAAAAAAATTACTATCATTTTAAGAATTCTTATGAATGACGGTAATGTCACTCATAAATTTAATAGACTGCTTATTGTTAATACACTTAAGAATACTACTGCAGCATTTAAATTGAGGCACAAATAAACAAAATACTCAGGGAAATGCTTAAAAAATTTCATAACTTTATTGTGAAGATAAAATTATGAAAATGTGCTACAATCAAATCAATGGATAAAAGTTGTAGCTAAACTATACAGAAAACTAACCAGTTAAAAGAAAATCCCCTCTGCTAAAAAGAAATGAAAATTTCTTTAGGAGTTTAATAATAAAGATATCTATAGAATTCCAGATGGATAAATTAATTGTCACATGACAAACAGATTTTGAAAATTCCTGAATTTATATTGCAAATGAAAAATTCACAGAAAATACAAAATCAGATTCACCTACCCACACTAAATGAATAATATGCAGTAGAAAGCATAACACTATATAGCATCTTTAGGGCAAAGCATTAATCAGTGTGAAGGTTTTAGGTGTAGCCAATCTGCTTAAAGATGTCAATCTCTTTCTGACTGGGCACTATTATGAAGGCATTCAGTTAATTACCCACATACATTCAAATTATTATTGTTTAGAATTTAGTATTGACAATAACTATTTTAAAGTAAAAAATAATAATAATAAACCCCATTGAATTAAAAAATTTGAAAGCTATTTTTTTTGGTACATATGGCATCTAAGAAAGGAAGAAATCTGAAATACATTTCTTTTCAAATAAGACAGCAGAATTAAATTATTAATGATTCTTAAGTTTACTTAGTTTTCTTTATACATTTCAAGCAAATGATGGTCTATATATATATATATAAAAGAAAAATCAATATTTTATCTTTGATCTTTACAGATCCTCGTTTTATTTTAAATTTCAGTGCACGAAAAATGAATAAAGCAGAAGCTAAGATCTTCCTAAAAGAGTCGTTAGGCAATTACTTATATGAAAATCATTTAAAATCATTTACACATTTGCAATTTTAGAAGCAAGAATAGCAAAAAAATAGGTCAAGCCACAACAGTCTGTGATATTGACTGATTGATAAGCTAGTTGCTTCAAAACACAAAAATAATTTTTTTATAGAATTCATAAACCTTACAAGAAAAAAATAATAATAAAAAATTTTCTTCAACAGAAAATGTTAATATACAGAACAAGGAAATTATTAACCTTATTTAACCAGCATCTTGAAATAATACATAACAATGAATAACTAAACATAAATAACCACTAGTAATGAGAATTTTTATAAAACAATTGAAGTTCCAGTTTCCTCTGTTTTTACTGGACATAGCTCAGCTCCAGGCAAGCTTTTTGCCAGTTGTGTTAATTTAGTGGCATCCTGCAATTAAAAAACATGGTGAAAGAAGTCCGTGGACATGATGAGAATTTTTGGAAGAGGTAGTGACAGAAACAATTGAAAAATAACTGTTTCCAAATATAGGGAAAAAAATAAAAAGTAGTGGATGCTTCGAATGATAGAAATAAATGATATTCAAAATGGCCAATATACACAGCAAAATAGCATAAAATCATTTTGGATTGATTATTTATAAAAATTTCCTTTGATACTAATACTGTGCAATTTATGTTTAAAGATTACCTGACTCATTAATTTGAATTAAAATCATTTTAAATTAATTTCTCAAATACAAGTACATAACACCTTATATTTCATTTTACAGTTATTTATTACCACAAGATTTACATACTTTTTTGAATATTTTGGAATTTACCAAAATTTAAAATTTTTTTAATATAATACCCATTTTTGCTTTTATTATACTTCTCTGCAGCAAATGGACTTTTCTCATATATGTAGTTGTTACTTGAATAACAATACATATATTTTACAGCTATGTTTTAATATAATATTCATACACATGCATGGGATTTTAATGATGACAAAGCACTTCATGAATGTTAATGGCAAAGTTTTAGCTTTCAGAAGCTGTTATGAAGAGACTCATAAATGAGTAAGATATGACTATGTGTGTAATATATAATTGAATATATCATATAATTGATACTTAGCAATTATATTATAAAAGTAATGACTATTTTCATTTAAATAAAAAAGAATATTATCATAACAAAATTAAGTACTTCAAAATCTCCCCAGCTTTCCCCCCCCCAAAGGTATATTTCTTCTTCAAAACTGAAAAGTTACAAATTAGAATGTATATTTAAGAAATGTATTTTGTATTATTAATTCTAGGAAATGTACTTCAAAATATTTCACATTAAAATGTGCATATTGATAAATCCTATCACAAATTTCCAAATTATATTCAAGGCATACTTAAGAAATACTAATATTTTTAATAAACAAAATCAAAAATATAAGTATTTGAAGAAAAATATGTAAAAATGGCTCACAGCAATTTCTTTTCCTCCCCCACTGTTTGTAAAGTTTATTTTTAATTAACACCTCACACAGTAGTTAATTAAATTTTAGAATAGTCTGAGGAATAAATAATGATAAAATATGAATCTAAATATTAATGATAAGAGTGGTTAATTTTCATGTCTCTATTCATTAAGAAAATACTTGCTTCTAAAAAACGAATTTATTATAAAACATGTAGTAAATTATTAGAAGAATTTTTGCATAATACATCTAAAGCAGCCTATCAAATCTTTTCAATAAATGGAATAATATGTGTAAAAGAAAAGATAAACATTTGTTTAGTATGTCTAATAAAGGTAATTATTGTAATTGTCACACTAAAATGTATAATTATGCAAGTACGTTTCAATACATTTATAAAAGTATAGATTTTCTACGTCGAATATATTCTTCTAACTAATTACCTACGTATACCATTTTCAAAAAAGAAAAAAATAATAATATTTACGTCATTTTTTTAATGGAACAATTTACGCATGTTTACGATATAAATAATTCTGCGTAAAAATGAAAGGCTGCATTGCAAAGTATAAATTTTATGCCCACTAATTGAAAAAACACTACTGCAGGAAGCCAAGTGTAATACTCATGTAACGTCGTTAATTACGCAGTAAATGAGATTATAAATTAGAACCTTTACCATTCCCTAAACAAAGAATATCATAATTAATAGCATATAACGGCTGGCTAATTGTAATTAGTCTTGGTAAATTGTTAGTTTTATTATCACGTTTAGCCAAAGAATTTATGAGCTTAATAAATTTGTAATTTTACTGATATCTTCCATGAAGAATCATTCTACATTAATCAACCGTTACACGGAAAATTACCGTTCGAAGTTAATGTAACTGTCTATATTAAATTCAGTAGAACAGTGTACTACCAAAAATTTTATTTATTATTCATAACACACGAATTTGCAGTATCGTGGGAACACTCCATTCAGTGACCGGAGAATAAAATGTCCATTTCGTGAAAATCAAAACTGAACAAACGTAAACAGAGCTGATATTAGAAATAAAAGCAATATGTTAAAAAAACAAAAAAGAAATAATTGTTACTTTTGAAAACATAAGTTTGCCAAATGAGAACGCGTGCAAAAAATTTGCGCCTTATTCTCGATAACCTCTTTGCAAGGCTTAAAAGGGGAAGTCACCAAATTTCGCAACGACCATTTGTCAAAAATATTTCTGAAATTTAAATAAATGACTAGAAGTCAGTGCAATTCAATGCATCTTACCTCGAAAAGTCTGTGATGTATTTTGCATGTCGTAACAAAATCTTTCTTAGTTTTTTATCTCTAGCTGCTGTCCAACAAATTCAAGCGAAATATGCATCTGGGTTCTAGAATATAAAATTAGACGCGCGAAGACAAAAGTTCTCCTGACCGTTGTTTATCCGGAGAAGTACCGATATTTTTTTTTTTTTTCGCTTTGCAGTGTTTTTTATTAATCTCGCTAAAAACTGAAGTGGAATGAGGCTATGGATGATATTTTCATAGGAAGCTCTATATTTTTAATAATAAAATTTGAAAAATGAATTGACAAAATCAAAGAAAATTCTTTATTATTAAATTAATATTTATTTAAATACCGTAAACATTTGGGAAAATATTTTGGGAATTAAAAAAAAAAATTTTTTTGTTATGCTGGTAAATTTAATTTCTTAGAAAAATAAAATTATAATTATTGTCTCTAATTTTCTTTGCTGTTTCATTTGGTACTGGCGACAATACATTAAATTAACAATATAGATACAGAAACCTTGGGTACTCTTCATTCGTTTATAATTTTATCGGGAAAAATTGTTAAAGAATTCATAACATCATGGATCTGATTTTAATGATATATCAAATCAAGATTTATTCTACATTATAGCCCGATGTTTCACCTATAGTGGAAATGTTTCACCAATACTACATGGATGAGTTAGAAGGTTTTTTTATCGATAATATTTTTTAACTAAACGACCTTCTTTCTCTGTATATTTTAAGAAATTGACGTAATATCGATTTCAATATTTAATAGCAGAGTACTAATACAGCGCATAGCATATCAGGTAGTCTATTATGCTATGGATGAGTTTCCTGCCTCATTTTTTACGAAACCCTAAATCAATAGTAATAGAGGAGAATATTGAAAGTAATGTTAAATTTGAAATAAATATCAATTTTTCATCATCATCACATCTATATTTTAATTTACACAGTAACTAAACTTATTTATGTTTTATATGAGTTTAAACTCAGCACTTATTGTTACTGGCAACATGAATACGTGTACACTAATGCCTAGTATACATGTATTCATGTTCATGTTTTATATGAGTTTAAACTCTGCACTTATTGTTATGTTCATTCATGGGCATTCATTCCACTACAACAGGAATACATGGACACAAATGGCATTTCCACTACATTTCGAAAACATGTCTTTGCCCAACTAGTCGGACGCCTAGCATTTTCACTGTCGATCGGCTAATCGCCGACCTCGGACCTGTAGACACTTCAGACATTAATGGTTAGGAGACAGAGATTATTAGTGGATTTGATATAACAAAGATAAATTTGAGTACGTATTACATTAATATGTTCTTTATTCTATTCTTAGACAAAAAACCAATGATACATTTTATTTTGTCCATTTAACTGCTGACGCTTGATTCATGTTATCTATAACTTTTGTAGAAAGCTTCGAAACATAAACACTATTTCGACTTATTATATATGATTATACTTAACATATTGACGAAAATCATAAATATAGCATTGAGTAATTCTATATCCACAATCCCTTATTCTGACTTTTCAGTTGTCGTTAAAGTGCAGCTAAATTTCTCTTCCACAGTACTTTGAAGAAGTTCCATACTATATTTTATTCTTTTCCTGTCGTATTTCAGTTCTTTTTCTGATAAGTTATATTCAGACTCACTGTAAATCGCTTGTATTTACATAATATTTGACCAAGAGATGTCTATGTACTGAATGCTTGGGCATCAAACCACGGCGATCATTTTAAAAACATTTTTCATTAAATTATATCTCTAACACATCTAAATACGTTAGTAGCAAATATTCCTTTTTATGATACAGTTGTTTTGAGTTACAAATAAGTCATTATGGCTACCTGTTTTAAAACTCGTTATATTAAAGATTTATTTTGTTGACTTCAGTTTCGAATCAGTTTATCTTCTACCAAAAAAGCATTCATGCATTTGAGAATTAAACCAGGATTACATGTCTTGAAATCTGAATTCATATTATTAACTCTCTGACCGGCTAGGGATTTCGCTAAGAAAGCACAAATTTCCCAAATCTGCTATGAGAAAAATTATTTTCTCGATGTTAATGTAAAAATTTTCCTGTTATTTTATACATGGATTTGTGTACTTTTATTAAATTGCCTTGATTTCGACATATTTCAATATGCACGTATATATACGTTTTTACAAATATCACAAAAAATATTCTAGGCCGTATATATACGGTCCTGCCAGTTAGAGGATTTTAATTGATCCACAAAATTATAATCTGCCTTTCTCGTACGTAAAAACGTTTAACGATTTCAGTTAGAGTATTGTAATATTACGGATTTGTAGAACGAGATTTACTAATAAGTTGAACTGAAGCATTTCCGGCGATAACAATAAGAAGATTATATCGATTTTCAACTCATTTGCAAAGCCCACACAAGAAACATTTATTTCCGAGGGTTAGTGAATTATCATATTGGTTTAACTGTAATATCAGGGGTTGCATTTACGTCTAGTTCGCACTCGAGAAAGTTCCCAAACACATTGTTGAGACATGATGTAATCAAGTTGTCCGAGTTCAAAAATCTATTCATAGGGGTTTGAAATAAACTTCAGATATTCTACCACAGATAGAAACGTTCAAGAATAAGACAATAATTAAGGCAGAAAATTTTAAAGAAATCTGATGTCTATAATTTTAGTAAGAATTTTCTTTTTACTTAATGTTTTATATTTTCTAATAACATTCGATATGTTTCAGTTCATTAAGTAAATATATAAAATTTTAATAATGGGAATAAAAATTTGAAAATAGCTTGAGGAGTATGCTATGTTTCTTGACGAAGATGGTTACTCTATTGTGAAGAAATAAAAAAAGTGCAAGAAAAATGGTCCATATGACAACATTATTTATTATACAATCAAGTCAACACGAAAATATATCATTTGAATAAAACTGGTGACGAACTGGTTTCGTACGAAATAAGGCCATCAAATTGATCCTTTAGCTTTATTTATAGATTATAGTCCTCGCATGAAGATAGTTTTAAGTCACTTGTTTGTTCTATGGAATGTATCATGGTCTGAATACGTATTATTAAATCTCTTTATGTTTTTACAACGTCTCTAGTCATTGTGATTTGCTACATATGAATAAACAATTTGTTTGTAGGCAACGGATTAGTTATGTGTTTCTTTGATGTGATAATAAATTTATAATTAGTGTTACGGGTATTCCATTGTCTGCAACAGTGACACTAACGGGATTTGAATACGCAACAGTTGGGCCTAGATTCAGATCAACCGACAAAATACCATTATGGCCGATGGAATGCCGCTACGGTCGATCGTAAATTATCACACCATACAAATTAATAATCAATCTGCCAACGATTAAGAAACGATTTTGGCATTAAATTGTAAAGAAAGAGAAACATTTTCCATTTCATATATACGGAAATCTAGAAGTTAGTTTTCTTCACTAAAGTTTCTTTGTATTAGAGTCACTTTGGAAGTGAGTTTGTCTCCACTGTGAGTCAGGTTTTCCAGTATAATTATTTTCGTCAAACTGAAAGTCTAGCGTAGGTAATCCACTCAGTCCAATATTTGTTGATATTTACATGGATTATTTTGAGGTTAAATTATATGAAAAGTTTCCTTTTCGTCTCTGGATTCGTTACATAGATGACCTATTTGCTCTTTTGTTAAAAAATAAAGGAGATTTTATTCGTTATAAATTCGATTGATCCAGTTATCCAATTTACTCTAGAAATTGAATCTGACAATCCCCCTTTTTTTGATATTCTAACTACCGGCAATAAATTTGATTACAGTACCACTGCTTACTGTAAATCATTTTTTGTTTGCTTTCTTCCCCATGCTAAATCATGTCACCCTGCTAACCAAAAAATAGCTTTTTTTTTCTGTTGTGTATACCGCGCTGTCAATGTTTATCTCCCATAACCTTTCCTCTCTAATGAAATTAATTATTTGAAATCCCTTGCCAATAACAAAACATTTTCTCCTATGGTCATTGACAAAGCCTTTGAAATTTTTTCTTCTTGCCAACAAAGACACTCCTCCAAAAAAAAATTGAAATCTGAAAGCTTTAAGATTTTACATTACGTCCAAAGGAGCGATTTTAAGCCTAGGCACCCTGGCGTTGCGCCTCAACCGATGCTTCAGGAGCGATTTTTTTAACGTTTTGTATGTTACCTTTATTTATTAAATATCATGTTCTTCGAGCTTAAAATGTAAAATTCAATTCAACAGCAATATCCCAAAATATTTAAAAGAGCATATCTTTAGAAATTCCGATACACAGTCTCGCGCTCTGGAGATACAACTGTTTTTTCCCTCGTACAGTGTTGTCACTGCTCGCTTTGAATTCGTGGAGTTTCTTAATCAAAAGGTCATAAATGATTTACAAAATATCAAATAGATACTAAAGGAAATTTTATATTTCAAATTTGGCTTCCAGAGGCCCATGTTCGGGTGGAGACGTACGTTATACAAAATTCGATGGTTCTAGGTACCGTTGCTTTATCACAATGCGAGAAACATATATACATTTACGCAGATTCTTCATTATTTAATTTCTTTAAATATAATACAGGGCTCTAATATTTGGCGGCAACAATTTAAAAAGTGATTCACCGTTTATAGTGAATCAACGCAAAATGCCAAAACGAAATTAATAGCCCTTCTGGGGGTAACGACCTTTGGGCTATTTTAAAAAAAATTCTTAATAATCTTTTTTGTTGGTGTAATTTTATCGCTCTATAAAATTGCACGGATTCTACCGAAGTTCAGCTTTCAGATCATTTTCTCACTAACCAATGATAGTCATTGTTCGATGTTAAAAGATCTCTACTCTCATTTTAATTCTTGGGGAATTTATAGTCAGTGTGGTTATTTATGTCCTGTCAGTGTGGTTTGAGATACAGCAACGGCACTAAACGAGTGGTAAAATTTTACTTCAAGGAGCATGAATTTTATGTTTGTACAGGAGATTTAAACAAATTTTCGATAATCAATCATAGGTGGAAACTCTATCATAGTTTTGACTTTGATTTCTCGAAAATTATTCATAAAGCTTCCTCAGTTAATAAACTATTTTTTTTGAAGCTTTTCACATTCACAAAAACTTGTCTTTAGTTAATGACATTACTTTCAGTCTAGTCCTTCCGAATGCTTTCCGAAATTTAATATAGGTTTTCATGTTTCATTCCCAGTTTTCTGGACAGATTGCGGTACCTTCGTGTCCAAACTGCTCTATCCACTGCTTTCGTCGCTCCTCCCAGTTTTTGATGGTGCTTTATATCTGTGACGTATCTCCATGTCTTCCGACTAGGATGGATTCCTCTCAAACCGTTGATGTTTGTGGTATCTTCTTACTTTTTATCTTCGTTTTACTTATTACCGTCTGGGTGTACCATCGATCAGAAACTACTTACATGATGTGTCAAGGCGACATTACTTTCATCAAGCGGACACGAGGCGATGTTCACGGCGTCATTGTCATAGATTCTATTCTTAATTTTGCAGAATTTGTTTGCTCCTTAAGAAGAGGGACCTCTGACTGATCGCCTTCGAAATATATAGAAACTTTTTCAAAATCTACTTCCAAGTAAGATTGCTGTTCTGCCTAATTTTAAATTCAAAGTGAAGTATACATTTCCTTAGTTATCACTGATGAGAATAATTTAACTGACGACAGTCAAAAATCAACGCTGAAGGCGATTACCTATATCGTCTGTACTAGAAGCCTCAGTGTAGGTATTCTGTATAGACATGAATGGTATTCTCATATATCAGATTTTAATCAAAAATTAACATTTTGGATTCCATTTCAACAGTTTGTTCTATACATTATAGTAGTAAGAAAGTATCGGTTCAGCTAACAAAAGCGGTGCGAGTCCAGTGTTCAGGAGCAAGAGGCGGTGTGCAGTCCAGCTAACTGATAAGGAGAAGTGTTTTATGATTCTTCATTTAGTTGACGTCACAATTTCATGAGATTATTTTTTACCATGGAGAATTTTCTTTGTTAATCAATTTTATTTTTCTTCGTATTCTAGTTATTTTACTATGCATATAATGATTAATTTTTATGTACATTTAACTGCGCTTATTTTCGAATTTAATGATTAATTCAGAAGGCCTTAATTTTAGATGAAAAGTTTTAGTTTTTAACGTATATTTTCGACTTTCTATGAGGGAACAGGCAATTTACATCAATGCTTTCTCCGGGATTCGAACCCTGGTCCTTTGGTATGGCAGTCGGCTTTCCTAGCCACTATACCGTCTGTGCGCATAACGTAAACACATTTATTCGAATAGAACATAGTTCAGTTCCAGCTTAGTTCACTAGCTAACTTCACTTATAGTCTGTTTTGTACACTTGTAAGGTTTAAGTTAAACTAACCAAGTTTTATTTTAATTTAAAACTTTCTATCTCCTCTCTGTTTCAACTTCCCGTCAGATGAAGCGCGCGTTTTCAGCTTATGCTAATTTTGAAGTACAGCCAAGTACTATTTAAACCAGAGGTAGAAACCTCTCAGTGTGAAAGAGCTTAGTCTCAGACTACGGTCACTCTGCTCAACTTTCGTCTGACCAGCTAGCAGTTTAAATTTATAAGCCATAGTGCTTACTACGTGATTGCATTGTAAAATAAATTAAAGTGCGTTAGTATTAGTATATCTTGCTACGCACCCTTTTAGGTAGAGGCCAATCTCAGCGAATCGCTCTGTGAGCAAAATTTGATTTAAGTTCTATTTTAATTTAGTTAAATTTATTTGATTGTTAAGTTCGACCCAAGTGCGGTCTTTTACTTTCTGTATCTCTCCCGAGTTGGGAAGTGTGTAACTAATAGTGATTTAATAAAAGAGGATTTCAAATCCCTTCACGTGCAGTTACTACCCAGCGCAGCAGTACATCAGAACAAAGCTTACATTTCATCAGCTCACTGTTCCAGTTCAGGACCTGAGAAGAAACACCCTGGTAAATATTTCACAATGTTCTCAAAAAACACACACAGAATACTCAGTCCTGATACACTGGTGTGCAAAAATTAAGGACGAGACGGTTTTTTCAATATAACTTTGTACAAAAGCTTTCCAAACCAACACATTTAATACCATAAGATCCCCAATACGTAAGGACATGAGTAATGTAAGCAGCACTTACTAAAAGAGAAATCAGAGGGATAAAAAGAAGCTTTATTGAAAAAGTAGCATGGAGCGCAATGCGACTGAAGGCCGAAACATCCCTGTGATGGGTGTCCAGCAAGAAACATCCGGTCTTTAATAGGGGATATGATCTTCCCTGACTGCTAGGCAGGTTTCACATGATTTGTGCATGCTGGATATGTAGTTGTTAATGAGCTGTTGAGACACTGCTGCTCGTTCCTCTTGTAGCACCAATCGCAGTTTCGGAATCGTTACTGGCGATAAGTTACGTGCTGCCACGGGTCTCCCTAGTAAGTTCCGTACATGCTTGACGGGATTTAGATCCAGAGACCTTGCCGACCAATCCATGTGTTCAATATCTTCACTCTCCAACAGCTCTTCGACAGTAACTGTGCGATGAGGTGGAGCGTTGTCGTCCATGAAGAGGAACTGAGGACCCATAGCCCTTGTGAAAAGACGCATGTAAGGAAGAAGAACCTCGTTACAATAGCAGTCCCAGGTGACGAACCTCCTTGGGAGATATGAAGGTCGGTCCGGCTACCAAGCATTATGTCTGCTCGAACGAGAACTCCGCGACCTCCAAAACAGTCCCTTTTGATGATGTTGAAGGGGTTATTGCGTGTTCCCCGCTCTGTCCAGATGTGTATGTGTCTAGAATCGCAACTCAGACTAAATCTGCTCTCATCTGTAAAGAGTACTCGTCCCCATTCATTGTCTCTCCAATTCCGGTGTTCCCGGCACCACAGAGAACGCCTTCTCCGATGGGCAGGCGTTAGAGGTACACACCGTACAGGGCGTCGTGCAAACAGACCACCACCGTGCAGTCTTCTGGCCACGGTAAAACGCGATATCGGTCGTCCAGTCGCCTGTGTCGTGTGTCTAGCGATTTCTCCCGCTGTCTGCCGCCTGTTTCTTCTGGCCTGTAAGGCAATATACCGGTCATCTGCGGGTGTGGTTCCTCGTGGACGACCACTACTAAACCCCCGGATAGCTGTTCCTGTAGTTTGAAATTGTCTCCAAAGTCGTGAAACGATGCTGTGAGCAATTCCGAACTCTGCAGCCACACTTGTCACACTGCGGCCTTCCTCCAACTTCCCAATGATTCGACCTCGGGTAAAAGCATCCAGATGTCGTCTAACAGATTGATTATTCGCCATTTCTCGCTGAGGTAGCAACTCGGTGTGATTTTAACTGCTATACGGCGTGCAATCTATTTGCCAGAAATACTGATCTTACACCGACAACATGTTTTATACTACTCAGACACTCCCCCATAACCTCTACCTGCATATCTGCGCATGTGCTACCGTACATCACCTTACTTAATCTTCTGATTGGTCTTTCTGTCCGCTCTACCTCTTCGTTCAGCTGATATGCTAATTTTTCGACTTCGTCCTTAATTTTTGCACACCAGTGTAATTTCTTATACCAGATTTTTTTTTTCGTGAATGTTATTTTTCAATAATTTATTTGCTAATGCATTTTAAACACTACTATACTTTTACACAATGTAGCATTACCAATATAACATTAACAATTTTGTTGCTTCTGTAATTACATTTACAGAAGCAACCAAAGAAAGAAACAGTAAGAGATATTTTACAAAATTCTAAGCTCTATTTTCGAATATTTTATCTTTCAAACATCCTGAATACAGAAATTTCTTCATAAAATCCTCACCATATCACCTAATATTTCTTACTAATACTCATTTAAGGAGGAACAACTCCTTTTAATTCAAAATTATACCCATTTTCTTATAATTGTAAGTATAAATTTGCATTATCGGAAATTTCTATGCATTTCGAGAATTGTAATTAATTAATTGTGGCTAAATGTTACCTTTTTCCAAGACAAAAACTCCAAAGACTATTTAAATCCTTTAAATTTTCCTGCATTCTTTCCTCAATACAGAATACTTAACGTTAGAACTATTTTCTGAACATAATATTAAGAATTAGATAAATACGAAAAAAGCATGTTCCACTGTAGAATATTTACTGTGTTACCCAAATAAGGATAGAACTTTTACCGAATTTAAGTTATTTTTTCAGAATTCCCAACGAGATTTAAAAGCAATTTATTTACCTAAAAAGGAGTTTTAACAGATTCTTATCGGTTTCAGTTTTACTATCTGTGGGAAAACTTGAAGTTCACTTTATCTAGCTGTATCAGTATACACACAAAAGTCAGGAATCATTTTGTAGTGCAATCAGTACTTTAGATACATTTAGTACTGATTCAACTAACTTTAATTAATTTTTAATTAGGATTTTTAAAAGATAAACATATTTATGCTATATATTATTAGATTAGTCCCAAGCGTTATTGGTGGAATATTCAATGAAATATCCAAGACCCACATACACGTTAAGAAAATCGTGTTTAGGACTAGTAAAACTTTACGCATATTTCAGTGAAATGTGAAATCTTGTAATAAATTATTATAGAACCTGAGTAACACATAATTTCTTATAAGCCGGTAAAAAAGATGGTAAAAAAGACGGTGTACGGTAAAAAAGAGCATTCTTATGATTACTTATCAACACGTTAAGAAGTAAGAGTAAGGTAATGAACCAGTGTTTTTAGAAATTTTCCTCCAGTTTCTAAATCTACCCCTTTAATATGAAAAAAAAAAATTCAGTGAAACTCTCATTTTTTCCTATGAAGGCCTACGCATTTTCCCCTAACAGAGAAAAATCGGAATATTTCACCCTTCCCTAGATTTAGCTTTAAACATGCATTCATTGGAAAAAGAAATGATTTTACTTAAAAAATTAGGAAAACCTCCAACTAAACCTTGAAACAGTCACGATCAAGTACATATTTATCGCGCAATGGCTCAGTTTTAAACCAAAATTTGATATTTTTTAATCATGCATGCAACGAATTTCATTTCCAAGTTAAATTTTCTACGTCTGTCACAAATATTTCAATGGCTTTCATACTCATATACTGTAAAAGACTTCTAGTTTTGACTACTTTAATTTATATTATTGAGAAATATATTGATTATTTTAGGAAAACTTCATTTCATAATCATATTTTGTAGAGACATTAGTTTTTTTTAAAAATCCAAACGGGCTTTGTTCTTGAAGGACTATTGTTTTCGTTTTGCGACTTTGCGTCGAATCACTTTGAATGTCCGTTTCACTTTTCAAACTGTTGCCACCAAATATTATCGTTCTGCATTATATTTGAAGAAATTAAATAATGAAGAATCTGCATAAATGTGAGTATGCTTCTCGCATTGTGATAAACAACCGTACCTAAAGCCATCAAATTGTGAATGACGTAAGCCTGCTTCAAATATGGACATCTGGAAGCCCAAATTTGAAATTTGGAATTTGTTTTATTATCGATTTCATACTTTGTAAAACTTTAACGAATTTTTGATTAACAGACTCAAGGATTTCAAAGCGAGGAATGGCAACGTTGTACAGAAAAAGCATTTTTATCTTCAGCGCGTGAGACTGTGTATCGGAAATTCTAAAGATGTGCACAATTTAAATTAATTCGTGATATTGCTCTTCAGCTGAATTTTATGATTTAAGTGCAAAGAAAATGATATTTAATAAATTAAGGTAACATACAAAATGTTAAAAAAACGCCCCTTTGGACGTAATTTAATCTGAAACCGCTCAGATTTTCTTTTTTCATTTCGCTTTTTAGCTGGAAGCGTGATATTGGTCGAGTGTACTGACCACTGCACCACAAGGGCATGTGAAGAAGGCGGGAGAAATACCTTATATACTCCCCTTTTTAAAGGACGACTTGGGATTAGGGGACTCAATCGCCAAATCCCGGTGGTGGAGAATCATCATTCACCACCTTTGTTTTTTGTTCGGGCGCTGGTTATAGAGACATTCGGTATTTTTTTGAAGCAGCAGATGAGAAAACTAAGCAGTGCCGTCTCCAGGACTCGAACCACGGAAGTAGTATAAAAATGGGGATTCTGCAGCAAGCCGAGCTGTGGAGCTGAGGGCGTGGCCATTGACGTCACACAGAGGGTGGGGCCAAGGGCAACGTCATCGATGACATCACACAGAGGGGCGTAGCCAATGACATAACGAGTTGAGTTGAGTTGTTGAAAGACTGCTAGTTGAGTTGGAGACTTCCTGCTTTTCATTTAAACTTAATTTTTAAAAATTGGCAACAGATATCAAGTGAATATTTTCTGCATCTTAATTTTGATTTCATGCTCATGCTGCCCTCTATGGAGGAAAAAGCGAACTGTGTATTTTAAAAATGTATTTTTGAAGTCTGTCATTCATACTCTTCACTGCGCGTCTCTGAAAATAGTGTAAGAAGAAAAAAACTATATAAAAGGGATCTCCCTCTGATTACAATTCATCATGTCATGAAAATGAAATCACATGATAATTTTTTTACTTATTCTTAATTTTATTCTGATACTTTTATTCTTTCTAGTTTTCCCTGAACTTTTAATTTTAAATTATTTATTACATTTTCTGTTTATAATAGCATATTTGTTCGCTGCCATAATTTTTTTTTTTAGTACTTGAGTTTTCCAATTTGTAATATTTTCATTTAAATTTTCGAGATTTTTTTTTTTTCGTGCCTTTCTTATTTTCACTATACTCAGAATTTTAACTTACATGTTATGTTATACGAACTTTCCATGCAAGCTATTTTTTTTGCTACATTACTTAATTTTAGGTGCATTTTTGCACTTTTTCATTTTTTAACATTACAGTTTTCAACATATTCTGAATTTTAATTTAGTTCTTATAGTTTCCCCTCATATATAACTACTGTTTATTATATCGTTTAATTTTAAACATGATCTTTAACATCTTTACTTTTTCATCATTCTTACTAGTTTTCTATATACACACTCATTTTAACTTGTTTGATTTAAATTCTTTTTATAATTAATTGTTTATTTTTTATAATCTTAGTTATTTTACCTTATTTTATACAGAGCTTATAATTTCTTTCATGTGTTTAACAATGTCTTCCTTACACTGCTCAATATTATTATTTTTTTAAATTTAAGTATATAACTGGTAATTATTGTTCTCATGTTTATGATTTCCGTCCTTAGTTTATATTTCATAGTTCTAGTTTAACTTACTATACTGTTTTATTTGCGTCTCACCATTCATAATTCTAATATTTCATTCCATTTTAGACATGAACACAATTTTTTAAAATTTGAAATGTTTTCATTTACTGAATATTTAGAAATTTCCGCATAATTTTCAATACATTCTTGCTGTGTTTTCGGATCATAATTCATCATCTACGTGATTTGATTTGACTTAGCTTTACTCAGAAATTTCCATTCACAACATTACATTGTAATAACTAAGTATAAGTATTTCTTTCTTCTACAGTTTTAAGGTCTTCAAAAGTTTCCAACATCATGTTTGGTTTTAAATACCGATTACCTATAAATATATTCCTAACTTTCATTTCTAATTTTACAACTACATTCACTATTTCACCCACGCATACCAAAATATTTCTTGTTTCTTCTGGTATTTAGTCTGCGTCATATTTCAATATTTCAGACTAATTTACACCACTCGTACCATTATTTTTTTTTTCATATTTTAGATCCACTGACTATGCTAATTTTACCTTTTTCTGCACTAACTGCATCTATGTCCACATTCATGAGAAACATTTAAGAGAAACTACCAATTTTTTGCATCATATGCACAAAGAAATTTTTTAAATTTCAGTATGGTTTTCAAATTACCATTTCCAAATGAGAATTATTAGTGTTCTATGATTTTACTCAGTTACATCTTCTTAAATTTTATTTGAACATCTTACTTTTAATTCCTAACATAACCTTTTCTTAATTGCTTTTTTTTATTTTCTAGCGTATAATCTTAATTTGTTTATTCAAATTTCATACAGTACCAACTTAATTCACAATCCAACCGCAACGTCTTTCACACACATTGCACTTGATATTATTACAATTTTCCTTAATTGACAAAAAGCGAATATTTGATTATTAGTCATTTCCAAATAGAACTCGTATATTTTCACAAACATTATCTTCTTCTATTCGAAACACCCCTAAACCCATAACTGATATGGATTACAAAAGATACCCTTATCATACGTTGTTCCTTTGCAAACTTGTTTCGACATTTCAGGTTTTTAGAACTTCTTTCGGAAGTATATCAGTACCATCAGAAAATACACTTGACACTTTTACTCAATTTAAAGGCGACATATTGTTATAAGAATCTTTGTAGTTAAATTTATAATTCAGATAAACAAATTTTGTGCTATATACGCATAAATACTTAGACTATTGCTTTTAATCCAATGTAAGACGTGAAGTTCATTCATATTTTCGATTTCTTCGATTTTCTATTCGCTTATTTGACCATACACTAATAGAAAATTTTTATTTTACAAGTTCAGCTTTGAACGAACTAGAAATAAAAACCAGGATACACCTGCTGTTTTTAAGGAAAGGAACTTTGATATACTTCTGGAAATGTAAATGCTTCTATAGTTTCCTTTCCATAACGTTGGTTTTCATTAGTTTACTAAGTTCAATAATTTTCTTATTAGCTAATATATTTATGAACGAAAGATTGTTAAAAGCATGTCACAGTATTACTCTTAGGAATATTATACAGTATAACTCTTACCTTTACCAGCATCTACACATTACGGATTGAACCGAAGAAAGGCACAGATATTTTACCCCCAATACATTAAATTTTAAAAATATTTAAACTTTCCTACATTCCTGAATACGAATGAAAAATAAATAGATATTGTTATATTTGCATATATTAGATAAAATACTTTAAAAATTTTCTGAATGATATTTGAAGTAATGCTTAGAACTTCATAAAAGTGGGCATTCACTATGTTAAACAAGTATCATCAGTTATTTACATTAATCAATACAATATCAATATTCAATACATATACTATATGCATATATATTTAAAGCTTAATAGTCTTACTTTTATTACACCTGAATAATTAACTATTGAGAGAAAGAGGTCCATATCTTACAGTATTTAGTTCTCATTGAACAAATTTTCCCAAGACCCACACTGAGCGACGTTTATTAAATTCGTCAAAGCTCTTTTATTTTTCCATTTTCACACTCACGACTGATTTAAAGCTAACTACTGAATACCACTTCAGACATTGATATATATCTACATCATACATCATTTTTTTTACTAGTTGCAATTTTATGTATTCAAGAAGTACATCTAAGTTTTGATCATTTGCTATGTTCTAGAAAATCGATTCAATTGAGAGCAAACCATTAACACCTGTCATTTCAATAGACTTATATCCATTAACGATGTCACCGTTTCTTCGTTTTTGCGAGGTTTGTGTCAAACAATGTTGCACTCGAATGTGGTGTAACAGATCGCTTTTTCTTTTAAATATTTGTGAACTTGGATAAAATTTCTAAAAAGAGAAGTATCATGCTGTTTCAAAACTCCATCATCAGAATTTTTTTTGACAACTACTACGTTTAAAAAACGTTCATGAGATGTTATGTGTCTCTTCAAATTCTTTTTAGTTGAAAAAATATTCGAACATTCCATACAATGTCTATTATGTAAAGTTTCGTGTTGTTTTAAATTGTCAAACTCACTAAATATTTTTTTTAACATGATTAATACTTAAAAGCAACTTTTATAAGTTTTCATATCCATTTTACATGAAAAGAACTTGTGACTATTCACTACAAATTCTAAAACGAGAAGCTTCGCGACTTTCCAAACTGTCAACTTCACTAATTGTCTTAGGACATAGACTACACCTTAAGATTCCTTCATGAGATTTCAAGTGTCTCTTCAGATCCCTCGTTTTCTGAAGCCTGGCAAATATGTCGCACATGTAAAATTTCAGAGATTCTTCTTAATCTCTTAAATTTTCAACACGAGTGAATCACCTGAAACATATGCTGCACTGGAAACATATAAAGCTTAAAAAAAATTGTTCTAAAAAATAACGATACATTCATTTCACCAAGACGCTTTCCCATTTAAACACAATTATTTATTTTCTAAAGAACACGTTCCTGTTTTATATTTAAAATATACTTAAATTTTTCTTTCCTTAATTGATATCAAGTTAAGAGCAATATCATTTGCATAAATTTAATATACACGTTTGTTTTAAAATTAAAATAAAAATTTCAATATATTTCTATTAAAAATAGATCAAAATAAAAAAAAGGCATATCATCACAGAAATTTCTATAAAAAGCTATACTTATATCAAAGCACTTTTATAATCTTCATAAAATTTAGATTCAAAAAACATGTCATGAAATAGGTGAATAATATTTTATTTTCTTATAGACGCTTTTACATTTTTAAAGTTTATACATAAAAATGCCTATTCACCAATATATTTAATTCTGTGAGCAACATTTATCATAATACATTCATGTCTTGTTTGTGAAGGATTATATATAATACATCTCTCACATTTAAATAGCTTTTTAATCACCGAATTTAATTCAGTTTTGATAGAGTTTATAAGTTCTTTGAAAAGTTCATCATCGTCATTTGTTTCACCCGAACAATTGTTTTTACATCTGATTTGCAAGGGTAAAATAACTTCAAAAGTACATTTATATAAAGCATTTGATACATCTTAAATAATTTCTTTCAGTGTTTTTAAAATATCATAGTCTAATTTTAAGTAGGTAGGTTTTAGTTTAAAAGAATTTTTATCTTGTTTAAAAACTTATTGAAAAATACGCTCACCTTCTTTTTTGAAAAGTATCAACTCATTATTGCAAATGAGACCGGCACTTGTATACACAAAATTGAATAGATGTATTTTGGAAGAAAATTCTTGCCATGTATAGGGAGTCATAATAACACCTCGCGTAGTAAGATACAAGTTTTTGTTTTTTTCTACAACACGAAGATGAATGTTTACTATTTTCGAACTGAATGAGAGGATACAAAATATCCTCAACCAAGAGTCCACTGTGCAATCAACTTCGAATTTTCTTTTTTCTTTTCTCGATTATTCGGCATGAAGATATTTTCAGGAGCAGATATCATATAGTAGACAAGCCAGTCATCCTTTGGAAGTTCCTCCTCATTATCTTCCAATCGTCGTATGAGGAATACATGCGATACAGAGTTAAATGTGGAAATACACGACAAATTTTATTGAGATGAAGCTAATCGTTTGTTAGATGAACTATCAAATTATGATTTTAAAAATATTAGTATTGAAATTAATGGGGCTCAGTATGTTCCACGAAGAAAAGTACTCGGTTTTGCTGATGAAGGACTTAGTTACGAATTCTCTGGAACGAGCATTTGTGCAGAACCTTAGACTCAAGCTCTTCTAAATATAAAAGATGATGTTGAAAAGGTAACTGGCAAAAAATACAATTTTACTTTATTGAACTATTATTCTGACGGAGTTGCTAAAATTTCAATGAAACTTATTTCGAACCTGAAAGTGATATACCTGTCATCAGTTTAGGTGCAAAACGTCAATTCAATATTTTCTAGACTAAATTTCACATCTCAAAACGCGGATTTAATTCATGGATCACTCATCGTGATGAAACCACCAACGAATCAATTTTAGATGCACGGAATACCCTCTCAACCTGACGTTAAAAATCCTAGAATTAGCGTCACATTCTGTAGCATAAAAATTTCGAAAATTAAAAAATGACGATTGGAAGATAATGAGGAGGAACTTCCAGAGAGGCCTGTCTACTACATGAAATCTGCTCCTGAAAATATCTTCACGCCGAATAATCGAGAAAAGGAAAAAGAAAATTCGAAGTTGATTGCACAGTGGATTCTTGGTTGAGGGATTCTGAATGTATCCCTCATTCAGTTCGAAAATAGAGTGAACATTCATCTTCGTGAATTTGTAGAAAGAAACAAAAACTTGTATCCTACTACGCCAGGTGTTGTGATGGCAAGAATTTTCTTCCAAAATACATCTATTCAATTTTGTGTATACAAGTGCCAGTCTCATTTGCAATAATGAGTTGATAGTTTTCAACAAAGAAGGTGAGTGTATTTTTCAATAAGTTTTTAAACAAGATAAAAAATCTTTTAAACTAAAACCTACCTACTTAAAATTAGACTATGATTTTTAAAAACCCTGAAAGAAATTATTCAAATTTAAGAGATTAAGAAGTATCTCTGAAATTTTACATGTGCGACATATTTGCCAGGTTTCAGAAAACGAGTGATCTAAAGAGACACTTGAAATCTCATGAAAGAATCTTCAGGTGTAGTCTATGTCCTAAGACATTTAGTAAAGTTGATAGTTTGAAAAGTCACGAAGCTTCTCGTTTTAGAATTTGTAGTAAATAGTTACAAGCTCGTTCCGTGTAAAATGAATATAAAAACTTATAAAAGTTACTTTTAAATATTAATCATGTTAAAAAAATATTTAGTGAGTTTGACAATTTAAAACAACACGAAACTTTACATATTAGACATTGTATTGAAGATCCGAATATTTTTTCAACTAAAAAGAATTTGAAGAGACATATAAAATCTCATGAAACGTTTTTTAAATGTAATAGCTGTCAAAAAAATTCTGATGATGGAGTAAATGAAAACAATTCAAATTTTAAAAAATTGTGTTCATGTTTAAAATAGAATGAAATATTAGAATTATGAATGATGAGACAGTAAAGTAAGTTAAACTATGAAATATAAACTAAGGACGGAAATCATAAACATAAGAACAGTAATTACCAGTTATATACTTAAATTTAAAAAAATAATATTGAGCAGTGTAAGGAAGATATTGTTAAACACACGAAAGAAATTAGAAGTTCTGTATAAAATTAAGTAAAATAACTAAGATTATGAAAAATAAACAATTCATTATAAAAAGAATTTAAATCAAACAAGTTAAAATGTGTGCATAGAAAACTAGCAAGAGTGATGAAAAAGTAAAGATGTTAAAAATTATGTTTAAAATTAAACGATATAATAAACAATAGTTATATATGATGGGAAACTATAAGAACTACGGTGTCTCACAAAAGTGATGGGACACTTGTGCTTTACAAAAGGAAACTATAATAAAATAAATTAAAAAAACATGTAAAAATTTTTTGTGGATATGTTTCATACTTAAATGAACAATTATTACATAACATACATTTTCTCAAAATATTAAAATATTAATTTAATAAAAATACAATTGTTTAGAAGGGAGCAAGCTCTTTGAAAAGAGACTAAAAGGCCCAACTACCTTCCTTAAACAAGTTTTGATCGTTCTAAAATACCTCTTCCTGAACTCCTCGCCCCATGCTCATTTTCAACAATAAATGTCCATGTTAGACCATTGGAGAAAAACAAATTTTGTACAGATGGATATTAAGTACACTTGCAGAATTTTTGCAGCTCGAGATCAACACACTTGAATATCTTGACATTGTCCGAGTATATCTTTGAACACAATCCATGACGAGTAATAAATCTGATGAATGCAAGCATAAAGTTCTCTACGTTCAGAGAAGGGACAAGTTCTAAAAGTAAGGCTCGAGTAGTAGCACAAGTAACCGAGAACAGAAAACGTTTATCCTAGCTGTCCTTCGTGAAGAAGGTTCAAGCATAATTAAGTCTAGTTACAGAAAATGGAGGTGACTGCAGAACACGATGAGGGGTAAAGCAGCGATTACTTGCCACCGGCCTGCACCTTATACCAGTTACATAAAACTCACTTATTAAACGTAGATTTGACGAACTGGCGTCCTTTTATGATCTAAAAAAACTTAAAAAAAAGTTGCTCTAAAAACTTTGATCTAAAAACTTTGCTCTCATTTAGGCTAAGGTAGCTTCAACTCCAATATTAAGCAATTTAAAATGAGACTGTATGATCACTAACTCACTATACCTGTCTTTATAAGGTAACAGCCATTGATGTTTTTCTGCGAAATCAAGATCTGAGAATTGAAGTCTGCTCTTTAAAATAAGACCATGTGTATCCAGTTCTGGGTTAAGTGAATAAATTGTAGATGTCTTTTCTAGAAGCTTTCTACTTGAAAGGTCTAGAATCTCTTTCGCAAAGTGTTTTTGTTGTGTAACTTTCACCCAGTAGAGCTCAGCTCTCAAAATCTTAACAGAGTTTAATGGACCTTTGAATTTCGTTTTATATTGTTTATAAACCGTGTAACATAAGTTGTAATCCGATACACTTTTAGCAGCCTGCTGAATCGGGTTAAATCTAGAAATGCTGAAGTTTCTACGATTTTAACAGAAATGTAAACAGTTGTTTGCTCCCATGTTTTGTTCTGAATGCTGTCCTCGTTGATATTTGTTGCTTTACTAACCAAGCACTTTCAGTTTGAGAGAACCAGTTAAGGTCTATGTAATCAAAGGGAACTTTTCACAAAGCTAAAGGTGCTTTCTCCGCGAAAAAATGAGTCAGCAGAGGTTTCTTTCCACTGCAGAGAAACCACCATTCAGGATCCATGAGTGACTGAATCTCAGACACTCTGCTCTACACAAAGAACTTCCAGTTTCTGGAACATCTCTTTATCCAGTACATAGCTATTTGGCTATCACTCCGAAAAAAGGTTTGATGACATAGTTCAGGAAACAAATCTGGCAATTACTTAGACAATTTGGCAGCTACTAAAGGCGGCATCGATTCCAAACGAAATCACAGTCTTGAAAAAAGCCACGCGACGCTTCACAGCGATGAAACTGAGCCAAATATTATTTTTTGAATCAAGATATCTAAAATATCCTACTACATCCTACGCTTTAGGGCCAGCATCAGCGAATATATGGAGACTAACATTACATTTTTCACAACTATTACAATATTTTCTCGGAAGAGGAATATCCTCGATCACCTTTAATTCAGCTTGCCAGTGAATCTAGTGCTTATTTATTTCTAATGGAAGGGTATCATCCCAGTTCACACCTAATATCCAACTTTCTTGTAATACGATTTTCATTTTCATCAAAAAGGTTTGAAACACACCTATAGAATTGTAAACTCTGACCACCGTTTGGAGAATAGTTCTTTTGTGGCCTCCGCACACTCATATAATTTCACTAAAAATTCTCAGTTAAGTTTAATCTTGTCTGTTATGGCCAGAAATTATTTTAACTCTCTAGGTACTTCTACATTAAAACCTCTTTCAATCCATCAGGAATTAGGATCCTCGGAATCTGACCTTAATTTTCTGAGATTAATCTCAGCGTCTTGTATTTTCTTGGGATACTCTTGGGATAATCAGCATACATCTTCAATAGTGTCTGTACCGTAATACAAACCGTCTTGATACAACGAGGAATCTAACATTCCATACCTTCCTGGATTTGGGCTTTTATATTTTTAATGTGTAATTTTATCATCATCGAATAAAATTACTGGCCTAGTCCGAATAGAAGACGTTTAAATCTTCCTCACTATCTCCGAACCAAAGAATTATTAAATAATCTCTATCCTTTTCTAATATCCCTATCATTGAAAAGGCGTTAGCTGTATCTCAGTTCATGTTTCTGAAATTTTAAAATTATGTCCAAAACACTGGGGACAAACTAGGTCCAATGTCTAGAAAATTATTTAAGGATTTTTCTCCTTAAATAATTTTAACAATCCTATAACTGAATTTAAGTAAACAATCCTATAACTTGTAATTTCCTTAGGTTTTATTATTTCCCTTGCTGCATAAAATATGATGATTCGGTTGTCTCCTGCGAAAACTTCGATTTTTATTTATTTTACAGATGCCAAACATTAGCGTTTAAAAAATTATTTCACGGTCTCACCAGGACTTTTTAACAAGTCCTCATGCCGTGAAAGTGCAATACGATTATTTAAATGTTCAAAAATTATAGGCTGATTGGAGTCACACAAAATACAGTTTGGGGAATCCACCACTCCAATTCTGTAGAGGTGGTCTCGCAAACAGTCATGTCTGGTCAGACGTCTAAATAGAGCTACAGCAGTCTTTCTTGGAAAAGTGGGAATTAAAGTTGTCTCTTCCCCAGAATCCTCCAACTCTTATCCATAGCACGTTAAGTCATATACTGCTTAAAAATTTTCTTAAGAGTCAGGTTAACAAACAATTTAGTCGTATGAAATGAAAGCGATCGATTAATGTGTTACATTATGAAAATTCTTTTCTTAGCCAAAGTACAGCTTTTTCATTTCCCATAATTCCGCAGTGGGCTGGAATCCAATGGAAAGAAATTCTGTAAGCCATTGACTGAAGCATAGGCCTACAGTCTAAGATTCTTTGGGAGCTATTTTGATTATTCAGAAGAACTTGAAGTGCACTTTTGGAGTCTGCCAGTATGACTACCTTTATAAAAGAGTGGCTACAAATCGACAGTTGTTGAATAGCCACAGCAATAGCTTCGATTTCACCATCAAAGGCAGTAGTAAGAAGTCCCATTGGTAAGTAGAAACTGAAAAACTCGCTAAAGAGGGGGGGATACCTGCTCCTGCACAGTATAGACATGCAACCACTCATTTTGAGGGTAGCGAACCCCAATAGTTTCCATTGCAATAGATCTTAATTGTGAATTGCTCAATTCGTTTTTAACAACTCTTTGAATATCATGATTTATATTTAAATTCAAAAGGTCCAAGGGACAGTGGGGAGTAAGTAAAAGAGATAATTTCGGCTCAACTCCAAAGCATCAGATTCTCTCCAAGCAGCTTGTATAAAGCCAATTTGAGTTTTAAGATTCCTAGAAGTGATAAGTTCCGCCGTGATAAGAAATTCTTAATCCATAAAAACATCCTGCCACTTATTCTCAAGTTCTGTAATTTCTGAATAGTACATAATCTCCCTACTTTATCATAATCTGATTCAAAGTTTATAAATATTGCCAGGACAGACAAGCGATTGTCTAAAGAATCCTTAATAACATAAGACACCTGCTGGACAGTGGAATGATATTCGAACACTTCGATAAAATTTTAGTATACGGACAGCCTTGGCGCCATTTGAAAATTGTCGCCAACACCAAAATAACATGCTTACTGCTCATCATAATGTCGCCAAATACCGTGTGAACCATATACTGGGATTTAACCCCGAACTGCAATTCCGAAGCTTGAATATTATTTAATTCATTACTGGTTCTAGATTTAATAACTTTTTCAAGAATTGATTAATTATTATTTCTTTTTTCCCGAATGCTTACTTACACTCTCATTCTACTTCTTTTCATTTAATTCTAATGAAAGTACTACATTACTCGCGGCACCTATGAACAATGTCTTCAGATACGCGAATTTTTTTATCTTACTAAAACTTTCGTTTTTCCTATAATGCTTTCTTAACTGTTCTAAAACTCCGTAAATTTTTTTAGGATCAACTGAATATTTTTATAACAATAGTAGTCTAACCATGATTTTCTTAGCATCTTTAATACTTATATTATTTTATTCTAACTCTCGATTAATTCGTTTAATGGCTCGAGAATATTTTTCCTAATATTCCTCAGAACTAACTACATCCGCGTTCAGAGAATCTATCTCAAATACAGAACGAATTGCCTCTTCTCTTCTTTGAAACTACTTTTCCTTTCTACTAACAATTCACGCAATTCGCCTATTTCATCTGTTCCTTTCTTTGCTAAATTATTCTCGACTTTTTTAATAGTTTAGAAACTATTGTTCTCAGTACAGTTCTCTTCCGTTTTAATCTACCTAGTTCTGTCATTATTTCGCGTCAATACCCAAGACTGCAAATTATCAGAATTCAAGCTAAATATTTTTAAAATTTAATAAATCTTACAGCACGGTCTGGACACATCCATCCACATGAAGTTCATATTTGTTTTTCTTACAAATCGAAAATTCCCGGTTCAGATGTTCTATATAAATACAGCAAAGTCCAGAGGCGGCCCGAACAAGGACAAAAAGCATCAGATGGTTTTTATCATTTATTATATCCTTTTAAATATAAATATACACACTTATTATAAAGAGGACTAATCTTCAAACATACTACCTAAAAAGCAGCGCCATCTACATTCGCTATTTTTAACACCCGCTACTAGAAACTGCGGCGTTTGTGTTCTGACTTATTCATCACTATGTAACGAACTGTTAGATATGTTTTTTTAATAAATGTTTCATTTGTAGTACGTCTGTTGCTTGTGTTATTGATTCATTTATGCAGATTTTAAGTTTTTCAGGATTAAACTCGCTTATGCGTTTTCAGGTTGAATAATAGTCCAAGCTGGATGCAGAATCAACACTTAAAAGAAAATAGGAACTAAAAAGTATGTAACAATTTTACAATTTCAAACTTTTCCATAACAAAGAGTTTTTAAACTATGTTGGACAAAAACGTTCCTCAAATTTTGTCAATTCGTTGAGTTATCATGCAGCTTTCTTGCAGAGATGAAAACGACTTTCATCCTAAGAATTATGTTGATAAGCAGCAGAACATTTGCCTGCAACTGACAAATCTGCAAATTCAAGCATCGCTTGAAATCACCGAGAATAATCCTTCGCTTTCACCGAATAGACAACTGTACATTTGCCTACAACCAATAAATGTGTACCTATTGCAGGCATATCAAGAATCTCTTCCCACATCTTCTTGTGAAATATGCGTTTCCTCGGTGAGTTTTAAACTAGAGACAAAGCCTGAAATTCGAGGGAAGAGACGAAAGAGAAATATTTATCTGTCATCTGTAACAAATAAATACCAAAACTAACTAACTAAATAAATAAAATCAGAAAAGAACTAAGAATTAATTTAAGCATTGTCACCGAACTTCAGTGCTGAGTATTAGTGACATTTTCAATACAAAGACATCCAAATAAACTGTCTGAATTTATGCTGTATCCCCCTAAAAAGGCAACCATTGCTTTATGGAGTACACTACACGATATTGCAATAGTTAAATTTCCTATAACATTCTAATATCTAAATTTATAAAATGCTGCTCTATTCAGGTGCATTTCGAAATCTGATACAGCAGTTCCATTTAATGTTTTTAGATACGAATTATGTATGGCGTTAAAGTAATATAATGGTAAATTAAATTTAAGACTGCGGTTCGTAAAACCTGTCATTTCTTCTTGCGCATAGGGTTTTTATGCTTTTATGTTGCATATTTAATAATGTGACTGTAGTTTCCTTTCAAAATATACGTAACCGTATCCTGAAGCAGAAAATTAATAGCAAATTAAGAGATGAAGTGTAAGAAACTGACATTGTTACAAAAAAAGGCATGAATTGTGTATTCGTTTTTTCGATTTGTGGAATTTTAATACATATATATATGTAGTCAACAGATTTTATAAACATTTCATTCAACATTCAAAAAGACATTGGACAATTTTTCAAAAAGGACCAAAGGACTTTTAAAATTATATTTGTCTTAATTTATTAGTCAATTTATTTAGAAATTATATTGTTATTGCAATAATGGTAAATTAGTTGTTAAAGTTTTAGATAATCTATGCATGAGAAAGGTCATGAATAATGACGGGGCATCGGCAAACCTACCGGCTATGCCCTTGATGCTTCTTCATGTCTTTCCTCATATACTAAATTCTTTCTTGCTTTGCTAATCCTTTTCTGCCACTCTGCTCTCCCTTTCTTTCGAAGGGAGGATATGTAAGATATAACAAAATATGATAGCTGCCTTAAAATGCAATTGGAGATCTTATAATTAACATTCTAAATTTGGTGTTCTCCCCCTAAATTCATCTGTTCTCCCAAATTCGAGATCTTTCTATCGTTATGCAAAGCTGCCTGAAAAGGGCAACTAAAAATAATATTAACCAATCATAGCTTGTCTCTAGAATAGCACCTACTCTGGTATAAATACCGCTGGCAGTTAATTACGTCATACTTATTCTGCTAGCTTCTATTTTGCTGGTATCTCACCGCTTTGCTTCCCCGTCTAAAAGGTCTGCGTCGTAATTTTAAGAATCAATGTACATATCAAATTATCATATTTCATTATGATTAACTCATAGAAATGTCTCGGATTTCATTGTGATTGGACAAATACTTATCGAGATGATTTTATATGCGTGGAAAAAGACTGTGAATTCGTCAAGTTCATGTTTTGTTATCTTCATCTGTAAGCTTTCTCCATAAGCCCCAACGACTGCAAGATGGTTCCTCTTGTAGCTTCAGAATCAAGAAATAAAGAATATGAAGAAGATTATCGTAAGAAAAATAAAGAATATGTAAAAGATTAAATTAGCAACGGAAAGTTTCCTTCTCAGTTCTAAACATAGTAATCGCTCTCTGCACTGCGTCATTTCTAGATTAGTCGATGTCATATGACTCTACATAATTCTGGTGATCTAAATGAAACTAAAACTCGAACAGCGAATAGTAATTTTATAGCAATATTAACTATCCAATCAAAATGCATTGAGAACCAAAACTAACTCAGTCTGAATTAAGATTTCACCCTGAACATAACGCACTTGCTTTCAATGCTTTGGCCTAGCTGGACTGCTGTCTGTCTGCTCCTTCTATCTTACTGAAAATTAATCTAAAATGTAAGCTTTTTGAAATAGGCACATTTACTGTGCCAACTTGATTGTGGCCACAACATTTTTGCTGAAATAAAAAATGAAGATTTAATCTGCCTTCGACTCCAATGTCCTATTCATTATGGATCAACAAGTCTACGCTATCAAAATTCATGCTGGTCATTAAGTCTGAGTTTTTTTATCACACACACACACACACACACACACATATATATATATATATTTTACCACATTCCACTGTTTATTTTCTATTATTATCGACTCATTTGGACGTTTTTATTTATTTGTTTCTTATTTATGGATAAAATGAACATGTTACCAGTTGGAAAATAAACAGGCAGCATTTTAGCAAAAATAATTTTTCATCGGGTATAATATATGTTGGGTATGTATTTCAAAAAGAAAGATTAAGAATGGGAAGAACTGTATAATGGATTTTAAAACCAAGAACTTGTATTGAAAAAAGAAGGTTTAAAATGTATAGTGATTATTTTATTTTAATTTAATATTTCATTAAAAATAATTTTCTGTTTAATAGCATGATGTTCAAATTTTCTTTGAATTGAGTTTTGACAAGATCAGCCTACACTTGTCAGTGAGAAAAAATATGGGCTGTCTGTGATAAGTGCTAAATTCGTAAAAGATCGTCCTTTGTTCTTGTAAAATTGTCCTTTGTTCTTTGTATGACGATAATTATAAATGTATGAAGATAAGTATAAATGTATGATGATGATTATAATGCATGATGACATTATAAATGTATGCTGATGATTGTAATGTATGATGATATTACAAATGTATGATGATAATTATGATTATAAATGTAAAGGTAAGGTTTGATGCAACTTTCTGAGAGTGAAAGATGGGTCTAGTTCTCTCGGTAAAATAACTATTCGGGTGAAAGCAGTATGTGGTTTTGTAAGAGTCAGAAAAATTATACTTTAAAAAAGTTTGTTAAAATGCAGATTATTACAGGACCATTGCGCAGACTATTAAGCAAATGCAGACCATTACGCAGCTTATTTGGCCATTAAATGCATGAGCCAAAACCCAGATCTTTCTCGGCGTTCAAATTTTTTACATAAGTAATTGTGAAGTAACTGAGGTAATTAAGTTAGACATTTAAATTGTTACACCTATAGAAGAATATGTAATTTCTTAGATAACCCCTTGCAACAGTAAAACTGACAGGAGAAGTGGAGCCATCACCAGCCAACAAATCAAATTTGATAACGAGTAATCGTCCACTCTCTTTCTTTAGCCTGTTAGATGTAGGAAAGAGACTTGCTTGAAAATGATTCCTTGAATATAAATCGTGTCTTTACTAAGCGAGAAATCCGGAAGCTTTGAACAATCGACCTTATGTACTGACTTACACTACAGAAGAGAATACAAGTAGTGTAATATTTCAGTTCCTAAAACAATGATTGACGAGATTTGCATTGCGAAGAAAATTTTACTACATTGTTCAAAATTTAATGGCTCAAAGTACTGTTTGTGTTTTCACAATGCGAAAAACATAGATACACTCATGCAGCTTCTTCATTATTTAATTCCTTTAAATATAATACAGGGGAATAATATTTAGTGGCAACAGTTTAAAAAAGTGATTCAACGCTTTTAGTGATTTGACGAAAAATGCTGTTTCGAGACTAATAGCCCGTCTGTGCTAAAGTTCCTTTGGGCTAATAATATGAAACAAACGCAAATAGAATAGTTGCTTGTAAGCGATACATTTTCATCACGAACATAATTTAAAAAATATTTTATAAAAAAAAATGGGAAAGGTTTCAGTTTTTAATGGTCGCCCAAAACGTTTTGTTAAATTTTTTTACGCTTTCGCTGAACTCACAGTCAGTCTACGAGTCTGGCGTTACACTAACTTCAACTAATATTTTTTTGTCTTTTTAGCTTTAATTTACCAAATTGTATAAGCATCATTTTCGTCATTTAGCATTAATTTACCAAATATTATTAAGCATTTTCTTCGCACTTATGCCATTTAATAATAAAATTTTAAAAAAATTTACAACAGGATAGCAGTACACGTTTAGAATTCCCGATGGAACGGTTGTTGAATTTGTTGGCATCCACTTTTCTGTTTTTTTTTTTCCCCAGTCTTTTCTCAATTCATCATATGAATGTTCAGTTTTCTTAATAAGAGGCTTTACAAGACTTTTTTTCTGTCTTTATATTAACAACGTTTTGTGTCTTTACTTTATTTATTAAATATCACGTTCACGGCGCTTAAGCCATGTAAAACTGGATTCAACAGCAAAATCTTAAAATATTTAAAAACAGCGTATCTTTTAGAATTTTCGATAGACGGTCTTGCGTGCTGGAGTTAATTTTTTTTCCGTAGTGTTGCCACTGCTCGCTTTGAACTAGTTGAGTTTGTTAATCAAAAATTCGTTGAAGTTTTACAAAATATGAAATAGCTAATAAAACAAATTCGAAATTCAAAATTCGGATTTGCAGTGCTCATGTTCGAGGGGAGGACTACGTTATTAAAACTTTGATGGTTCTAGGTACTGTTGATTCTTCAAAAAGCGAGAAACATTGCCTACATGCATGCAGATTCTTCATTATTTAACTTCTTTAAATGTAATACAGGACGATAATATTTGGTGAGGACAATTTGAAAAGTGATTCGTCTTTTGTATAATATTCCATTCAGAAAAAACGTTCGTTTTGGACCAAAAAGAAATGCAGAAATCAGAGAGAAGTAAGAAAACGATGAACGTAAAGCATGAGATAATAATCACAGTGAACTTGCGTCGCGTATAATTCGCGTCCTGCTTGAGAATTTTGTATTTCAAATGAACAAATATTATCTTGAAGTCATGATGTTTTATAAACGAATATAACTGCTAAAACCTTCCATATCTGTCACATCAATGTAATAAGTTATGAAATGAAAGAGTTCAAGAATGTATTACTAATTTATATTATATTGTGTAACAAACGACGTTCTAAGATAAATTACATAGCGCAGAAATAAGTATAAAATTCTATGATTCAAAGGTATGCAAAAATCCATTTTCTATACAAAAAAAAAAAAAAAAAAATTTTCTGATGAAAGTACCTGCTTTAATATGTGTAGTGCTTGGAAATTTTTTAGCCTGATACCAAAATTAAGACGTTTTCAGTAGTCAGGAATAAATGATTTTAACGGTTTCGTTCATATTAAAGTTCGGTTTCCTTATAGAATATTATAATTATTTGTATCAATATTTTCTATGTATTCAGAAATATTACTCATTTTTAGAGATGGGCGCCTTTAAGTAGTAACTTGATTTCCTTGAAAAAATATTCAATACACGAGACAAAATCATCAGATATATAAAGCAGTAAGGTAACATGTAGAATAAAAATACATGTTCATTTATACTCTATAACAAAAAATTTCATCCATTTTTACCAATTATTACTTCTTTTAAGGGGATTTTGTACCTTTCGAATGATATTTTTTATTTAAGAATTTTCATCTATTTTCTATGCCAAAATGATTTTAAGCTGAAAAAAATGTTTTTTTTAAAATTTAAGAATTAAAAATTCCTTCTTCTCCCACAATTTTGAATGTTTTGCCCAAAATTTTTTATTGGATATGTTAGAGCTTTCTTAATAATAACTTTAAGGATCGATTTTGCAATTAATAAATTAATTTCCAAGAAAAAAAATAAAAAGCACATTTTTATGTAAAAACTTTTGATAAAAAAATAATCTCAATCACATTTTCACTTCCAATAATTTTTCTTTTCACTATTTTGCAAAACCAATCCTTGTATTTATTTAGAATATAATTTTAAATAAGCAGTAAAAATATTAAATAATTTAGTCCATATCTGTAGAAGTTTTAGGACTTTAAGTAAAAGAATATACTGAAAAAATGAAAAGTGAGAAAACGCAGTTTAAAGAATGTAAACTGTCTAAATGGTCATTAAATCATTTCAAATTTCTTAAAAATTTTATTACTGAATTTCAATACATATGTATGTAAAATAAAATCTAGTAATGTTTAATTGGTTAATGTAAACATAAATTACAAGCTTTTATTTAAAACCTCATTTGGCTAGAAATATTGAAAAAAAATTTTAAAATACAAGTAGAATTTTTTTTACCTGTTTTTGTTCGTTAATACACGTTCAAAACAATTTCAATACATGAATTAATTATAATATATTTTCTAAAACACTTATAATTAATAGTAATAATATTAATTTGTCGTTTCATTCATTTTTTCAAAAAGCAAAATTTGAAATTTTAACAAATATAAAACATCGTATTTAAAACCACTCAGCAGCATATGTGATTTCATTTCTTCTTTTAGCCATTTCTCCTCGCGTATAAATTGTATTTTAAAATAATTTAGGTGTATTTTAATTAATTAAAGAGTTTAATGTTTGTTCCAGCAGTATTTTAATAATGCTACACAGTCAGGAACTTGATAATTTTCATTACACCACTTCTTTCTGTTCGAGTCTTATCACAAATAATTTCAATTTTTGAAGAAGCATAGAAAAGTTGACTGATAATACACATAGAAATATTTGCTGCTCTCAATATATACTTATAAACTTGTCATTTTAAAGGTGAAGAATTTTTTTTTCTTATTTTGCAGCTTCACTTTGTATTTAAATAAATCAGTTTATAAACATAAACAGAGTTTCCTGATACTTGCAGTCACATTTAATTACACTCCTTTTCATTTATCCTGATTTTTAATAAACTTACTGAAAAAAATTAAGAAGTTAAAAAAAATAAAAACTGGTGGGGGTGTGTGTGGCATGGCATTTAAAGGGCTGTCAAAATGTTTAAAAGAATTTTATGCCATTTATTACCGTCAGATCATTTAAAAATCTCTCTTCAGTGTAATAAGGGTATTTAGATATTTTTCTAGCAAAAAATTGAAAAATCGGTAATTTCATCGATTTTGGGGTACCGAGTCCCCTTGAGACTAACAACATAAATAAAACATCTAAAAAAAGTATTGTTGGACAACATTTTCATATTAATAAATGAACAATATGTAACAAAATGCTCAAATCGTGTAACATTAAAAATAATTTTATTGATTTTATTTTAACACACAGTACCTTTTTAAAACACATTTTTAAGCGAAGAAACCCAAGAACCGAGCAAAGGTACTTATTCCAGTAATGTTTATATTTAATAGAGTTCTTTTACAGGTTTTAAAGAAACAAGAGCAACCTGATTTCCATAGAAGGGATTTACATTGCGAGGAAATGTCTGGCTGTTGTATACTCCGTCATGAAAGGGAATGGTGGGAAGAGTATTATCTGCAGGTGTCGACCGCACGAGGGCGTCATTATCGCCGACATGATAAGCCATGAAAGAAGAACCAGAAGTTGACATCGTTTCAATATCGGCACTGTCGGATCGTCTGCGGTGAGTATGAATATAACACCATAGGCTGAATCCTATTACTACGACGATTACAATGATTAAAACAATGATTACTATCAGTAAACTCAGCATCTGGGATTCTAGAAGGGAAGAAAAAGAAATACATAGTATATATGTAACATAAAATTACATTTTGTTAAATTGCGAAAGAAGACAAACATTATACACGTTTATTTTAATATAATGTGAACTAACTATCTGCTCAAAATGGACATGCAAGGGAATATCCATTAATAACTATTAACATAATTATAGGTGATAAAATATGATAATAATACGGAAAGCGGAGCAACTTCTAAGCAAATTTTGACTAATTGTATTGGGCGCATTTTGTTCCTGGCAATAGATGGCATTTTAATCGCTCTTTGGTCGTCATTGTTGCTAAAAATTATATTCTGGGTAGATTAATCTAATTAATTTCGCTTTATGTCCTTTTAATATTCAGAATGAGATGATGGATAGAAACATGCTGATAGCACTATTATTCACGTATTTAAAAAATAAACCCATAGTATATTCGAATTTATTTTGACTGTATATTATAATACTACACCCCCCCTAAAAAAGACAACAACTGAAAAGTCTTTTATCATTTGAATTTGTTTTAGATTAATTGCTGGATAACAAAAAATTATTCCTTGAAGAATATTTAAAAAAATTAAATACGTTTCAGCAGCAAGAATAATAATGCATTGATATTACGTTTCTCTACTACATGAATATTACTTCTGGAATATTTTCCCTAAAATTGGGAATGGGGATGGAACCAAAGTAAAAAGGAAGATTAACAAACAGAAATTATGCAATATGTATTTTGTGTAGCAGATATTAAAAGAAGATTAATAACACATTGTTACTAATCATGTCTAATATTTAATAATTAAAAAACAGTATTCTTTATCCTAAATTACTGAAGCATTCTCAATATTTAGTTAGCATTCGAGTTAGAGTTATTTGGAAGAAAATAAAAGTATACCTCATATACAGGCTATTACATATGTCAAGAATGTATATTAATACAGAAAAACTAAGTAAGAATTTGCAATTTTATAATGTCATAAATCCTTGATTTAGTTAATGAACGAGGTTGCCTTCGAATATGCTCATTTTTCTTCAAAGAAACAACCAGTAGCAAAGCAAAGCAAAGCAAAATAAATAAATAAATAAAATAAATTGTACTTTAAGGAATGGGTAGTAGTAAAGTATTATCATGATTCTGCTTACCATATCCGGGAAGACTGCCTTGCAGAACCGACTGCGCTTGTTCCGAAGACATCCGGGAATCTTTTACATGATTTTGCTTATATTGTTCATAAGTATACACATCATTCGAATCAAGATTTTTCAAAGCTTCTTCAAGTTGCTTGTAATTGAAGTTCCTTTTTTCCGATTCGCTTTCTTGAGGCACGTTAAATCTAAAAGAATAGAAATGGAAATGTTTTGTATTATTAAAATCAAATATCATTGAATTCAAGAAGCAGATAATTAAAGTTTTTCCATAAATGGTACCAAAAACATCTTTATGCAACAAAAACTTCTTAATATAAATTACCTTGAAGTGATAAAAGGACTATATGTATTTCGAAGAGTTATAAGTTTTCGCAGTAAGCGCAGACGGTTCTGCGGATCTGGTTTCAGTTCTATTACACAATGAGCTATAAAGAAGTCAACTAAAATATTAATTTTGAGAAATATTTCGAAATTTTTTAAACGGTTTGTGCCAGAAAGTGAATAAAATCAAAGATTTTAGAACTTCAGTGAATATTAGTCAGCTAAAATTTCTAATTTCAATACGGATAGAATCATGAAGAAATTAAGATTAAGTTGTCAGTTAAGTAATAATTACATTTTAATTATCGCATTTTATTCACAGCCTTTACTTTTTATTTTACGCTGTTTCTACAAATTAAATTCTTATTTTCCAGCGTTTTAGAATGAATTACGTGTCAACTTATTGACTTTATATTTTTATAAAGTAAATGAATTAAAAAAATCTGCAAGCCTTCACATTTTCTATTAAGCCCAAAGGGGCCTTTTTTAACGTTACGTTTATTTATTAAATATTATGTTCTTCGCACTTAAAGCACATAAAATTCAATTCAACAGCAGTATCAAATTATATATAAAAACAGCATATCTTTAGATTTAAGTTAGACAGTCTCGCGCGCTCAAGATAAAAAATTCCCCTCTCCATACAGTGTTGCCATTCCTCGCTTCGAAATCGTAGAGTTTGTTAAACAAAATTTCGTTAACGTTTTACAAAATATGAAATAGATATTAAAAACAAATTCAAAATTCGGGCTTCCAGGTGACCATGTTCGGGTTGAGGATTACGTTATTTAAAATTGATGGCTCAAGGAACCGTATGCTTTCACAATGCAAGAAACATACATACATTCATGCAGATTCTTCATTACTAATTCCTTTAAATATAATACAGGGCAATAATACATGGTGGCAACAATTTGAAAAGTGAATCAAAGCAAAATGAGAAAACGAAATTATTAGTCCTCCTGGGCAAATTGCCCTTTGAACTAAAAACAAGATATTAAGTAAAGTAATATATATACAGAGCGGGCTGCTGACGGCATGGTGTTCAAGGAAAGCAGTCACTCCAAGCTGTCAGCAATGCTTTTTAGCAATGTTAGTGCAGTCTCTAATGCGGCTGAGCGCATATTTATTCATATTTATTCTTAATTGTATTTTTGAACCATGCCGGCATATTGATTGCGGCTGGTTGTTTTAAGTGTGAATTCGCTGTGTGAGGGAAATCATACAGATAGTGATCTGGGTCACCAGTACTGCCACAGATGCATTGGTCCCTGTCTCTTAGGCGAAATCTGTGAAGATAAGACATATATGGACCATTCCTTGTCAGATATTGTGTGAGTGCGAAGAACTGCTACTTAAATTCTGGTTTATTTTTGGATGAAAATTATACAGTTTTCTGCCTGTGGTGCTCAACTCCCTATAGTTTTTCCATTGTTTCATTAATTCACATTTTGGAGTGGTTTTCAAATATGAGTGGGGAAGGACAGACTAATGTTACTCACCTGGGTTTATTAACTGGACTTTTCGCAATCATATCTGCTGCTTCATTTCCTTTAATCCCCGTAAGGGCTGAAACCCATGGAAGCTTGGGCCTTAGACTTGCAGGAATCTAGATTAGTAGTTTTTGTATGTCTTTGACTATGGAATGTCCAGTACGGCCGCTCTGGATGGGCTGAAAGCTTGACATTGAGTCTGTGTAAATTTCTTTATACCTTCCACAGGACGAGTAAGGACTAGGGGAAACAATCGTCAAATCCTGGTGGTGACGAATTATTGCCTACCACCTTTTAGTTCGGGCGCCATTGTAGAGTTATTAGGTTATTTTGTAGTAATAGATGTGAAAAATATGCAGCGCCGTTGCCGGGATTCGAACTCGGAGCTCTCGAATACGCATTGAGTGTGCTACCGTTACACCCCGAAGGCATTTTGGAAAAAGGAAGAAATACCTTATAAGGGTTATGGGACCAATTTAGCATTACCAGAAAAAGTTTAACCCTATAACATGATGAAAAGAGAAAGTTTCAATGTTTCGCTTAAAACTTGAAACAGTGTTTGCTGTGGCTGTTTTTCCTTTAAAATTAATGAGTCTGATAATCAAAGGACTAATTTTTTTTCACTTGATGTGCTTATGACAAAAACTCGATTTTCATTGTTATATTATGATGTGCTTTTGGTTCATGTAATGGACTGAACAAGTAAGACAGGAAAAAAATTCTAATTTGCTTGTTATTAATTTGGTTTGATTTGCTTGACTATGGCAAAACACGCACTGTTTAGCTACCTAAGGGAAAGCATGCCTTCGTAGAGGAGTTGCTAAAAGAAAGTGGCTCACGTTAATTTTACACATTGGGAATACCACCAAAGCGCCCATGCAGTCAGCCTCTTCGAGGAAATTTGAACCCGAGTCGGAATACCAGTGCTCAGCGAATTTGCTACTTGCTCACTGGTACGCCTACGTATTTTCAGTATTAGAATATCCCATAGCTATTCTATTTCAGAAACAAAAGCTAAAAAGAGTTTGACTTGCCTAAAGAAAACCATTATTGATAATTATGAAAAAATTGTTATATTACATGTTGTTCAAACAGGAAATCAAATTAATAAGCGAGTCATCTAGTATTTTAATAATATATTTGTTAATTGTCAATGAAAATTGCATTAGGGCATGGAAAAGTAAGTTACACAGGATAACATGTATTAACCTTTTAATTGCAAATATCACTTACCAAATATTAGCCAAGTGAGTATTTTTCTTTCACATGTACTACTGATCATCTATTTTAAACTTTGCTTATTTTGAAAAAAATTATATAAACGTTTTTGATTGCGCTTTGGCATGGGTTCAACTAATATTTCTGCGTAAGAATATTCCATTTGTTCCCTTTCCTGTGCAAGAAATGATTTCAGTGGATCTTTTGAAGAAGTTTCATGTTTACTTATTCTTTTGTCCAACTTGTTCCATACATATTCCAAAAGGATTTAAGTCCTTACAATATGAAAAAGGTTTAGGAACTTCAGAAGAGTTGCATAATAACCACAAACGAATATGTAGGCTTTATGTTTAGATTCGGGTAGGACTTTAATATATTTTGCATTCCAATTTTCTTGGAGCAGCTTTCAGATTTTCATTAAGAATATTTATATATTTATACTAATCTATATTATTATAGATAAACTCTATCTTAAAACAGACGCATTTCTTATCTTCTTATCCTAAAGGCAGCGAAACTTCTAAAACCTTCGTGCCTCTAGCTCCGGGCGTAACATTAGGCAACAGGTTTTTCAAATCCAAATCTTGATACACATTTGCCATAATTAATTCGATTGTCGGAACCGGTTTGTCTTTTCTGCAAATATAACATCGTTCAATATGATAAAACTTTGGTTTGGATTTTGCGAAAGCCAGGCGTATTTTTCTTGCCTTTTTGCTGAAGGAGAATTTCCTTCTTTCTGATCCCTCGCTGTATCCACGAGCCCTAAGTTACTCTTCTACAAGATTCAGGGCTAACTTGCATTGCAAACATCTTCTAAATCTGCTGAACAGTTTGCAGTACAAAGTTTTGGATTTTGTTGGAGTTTTCATGGAATGAATCGGCATTAGCTTAGACTGTGGCTCAGACTTCAGTACATCATCAAAAGTTCCATGCAATCTCCATTGTTTTATTACATCAAAGGTACATTGCGCAAAAAAAAAAAAAAATGGACAGTTTTATATCTCCGGTTCTACTTAGCTCACTGACGAAATTCAACTTGCGTTTTTCATGTCTCGAAAGCGCTACTTAGGGTATGTATTAGATTTATACATAGCATTCATCTAATGCAGGTATTTTGACACAAAATCGGACTTCTGAAATGCTATGCCATTTCTTTCCATATTTCAAACCTACGACTCAAATTACGCCAAAGTGCCAAGTTTTGTAAAACTCGTACCAGTAGTTTTAAAAAATTAGCTCTCAAAAGTTTAGCTACTCAATGTTCATTGAATTTGGTATATGTTTGTTAATATGTCTTTTTTTTAATTAAACTTATTTGATTCTTACTTTCACATTTGGGAATTTAGGTTAATTTCAAATAAAATTCGTCCATTTTTATGATTTATTTTCTGCGTAAGAATATTCCATTCGTAAATTTGTATTTTAAAGTAATTTTTACATATTTTTCAAAAAACATTTTGAGTTATAAAATTTTTACCATCATCTTAAAGTAGACGTATTTCTCAGCATACCTGCAAACAATTATAGTTTTTTATTCAAAATTTCTTATAATATACTTGAATTTACATATTGCCGCGTTTTGAAATTTGGCATATTCGTTATAAGTGATAAAAACGTCAAATACGGTTTGATCCCTTTGTTAAATTATTTGAAAGTATGAACGAGGATTTTTTTATAATGATTTTTCTACAATGAAAAAAAAGGAAAGGAAAATAAGGTGCTATAAATTAAGAAGTTCGCCAAGTGAATTATTGTGGGCGCAAACTGAAAAAAAATGCACCAAGATAAAGTTTTGAATTTCTCCGAAAGTTTCGCACCAAATTTTACAAAATTTAATATTTAGGTACAATTTGCCTCCTAGAATCGAAATATGGAAAAAAAGGGCATGTCATGTCAGAAAAGTCCTATTTTGTATCAAAATACCTATATTAGAACAGTGCTATGTATAAATCTAATATATATCCTAAATCGCGCTTTCGAGACATGAAAAACGGAATTTGAATTTTGTCAATGGGCCCAGTAGAACGGGAGATATAGAACTGTCCCATTTTTTTCTCGCAGTGTACTTGAAAAGCTTTACATAATGGATGTTGTCGAACACTTAAACTATTTTTAAAAAGATGAATTATTAAATTTCTTACAGAAATGGGCATTAATTTGTAGCAGCTTGCTATATTCACTTTATATATGGAACTATTAATGGATTTTTCTAAAAGTAAAGTAAGCATTTCTAAATACGGACCATAATTATTGTGATGTAGTTTTATTAAAAACAAAAAATTATAACAAGGAACATTGTCTACCAAAACATTTCAACATAAATTTGGAGTGCCTAAATTATTATGTGAGTTACTGTTCAATTTATTTTTCATATTTTATTTTATTAGAAGGAATATTTTGATAACATTCATTTTGTATCAAGCAAAACTTAAAAAAAAGGGTAACATATTAGAAAAAATTAAAGTCTTTATTTTAAAATTTAGTACAAGATTTATGAAAATAAATTTAAAAAATGCAAACGTCCGAAGACAACTGTGAGCCACTGTATATTTGAATCGAAAACACTTAAGGTATTTGAAGGTAAAATGTAAATCAAAGATCAAATTTTCTGCTTTCAAATAAGTGCTTTATGTACACTCATGGACAAAAAAATTAGCGCGCCAAAAAATAATTTCGGGATCATAACGAAAGTTGCAATAAAGGTACATGTCAGAGAGATATGCAAATGATTAGAAATGCAGCGTGATTGCGCATTACGTATAGCCGGTAGAGAGCGTTGAACGTCGTACTCTGTGAAGTATAAAACAGGTAACCAAAGCTTGTTTGAGTGTGCTGAATCATTTACAAAGGAAGAGCTGAAGTAGACATACCATTACGCCGTGTTCGAAGACAATATGAGCAGCTGTCGCAGTTTGAGAGGGTGAGAATCGTCGGGATGATGGAAGCTGGGTGGTCAGCTAGGCGAGTAGCTCGTCAATTAGGCCCCTCTGATTGTGTTGTGAGGACGTGTTGGGACCAGTGGACCCGAGAGATGTCATGTACACGAAGACCAGGCTCAGGACGCCCTCGACAGACCAGTCGTCGAGAAGACTGCCGCATCGTAAGAAATGCACGCGTACAGCCAACTGCTTCATCGGCCGCCATCCAGGCACAGGTAGCACCTTCACTAGAGGCCCATGTGTCTTCTCGAACCATACGAAGGCACCTGGCTGAAGGACAGTTGGTATCGCGGCGCCCATTACGTGTGCTGCCCTTGATGCCCACCCATCGACGACTTCGTTTGGAGTGGTGTCGAGCACGAGGAAACTGGACTGCAGCAGAATGGAACCAGGTCGTCTTTAGCGACGAATCCAGATTTAATCTCAGCAGTGATGACAATCGTGTTCGTGTGTGGAGAGCCCGTGGTGAACGCATCAATCCTGCCTTTGCTGTACAGCGACACATCGCTCCCACAGCTGGTGTGATGGTATGGGGTGCCATTACTTGCAATACACGGTCACCCCTAGTATTGCTCCGTGGCACCATGATAGCCCAGCGATATGTTCATGAAATCCTGCAACCACATGTGTTGCCACTCATGCCACGACTCCCAGGAGCCATTTTTTAAAAAGACAATGCTCGGCCTCATACGGCAAGGGTGTCACAAGACAGTCTCCGCACTGTTACTATCCTTCCTTGGCCTGCCCGATCCCCAGATTTGTCTCCAATCGAGCATATCTGAGATCATTTGGGAAGACGAGTTGGACATCCCACAAATTTGAACCAACTAGAGGCAAGGTTACAGCAAATATGGAACGAAATGTCTCAAGACATCATACAGAACTTGTATGACTCAATGCCCGATCGTATCGCACCGTGCATTCGCGCTAGAGGAGGTCCAACGGAGTATTAACTCCTCCGTTCTTTTGCCTTTTTCTCTGAAATAAATTATCCTTTTTCTTTGATTTTCTTATCATTTACTTATATCAAAGTAGTCATTACGTATGTAAAATTTCGTTTCATTATACGTTTCATTTTAACGACTCCTTCTTGGTGCGCTAATTTTTTTGTCCATGAGTGTAATTTATGTAATCTATAAAGGAGAATATTAATATGCATAAATTAGATTTGCACCTTTAGAAACGGCCATTAAAGGTTTTTGTGAAATTTCATATATATATGTATATGCGTGTATTTCTTCTTAATTAAACAATATATTTTCTCTGGCGATTTCTCGTAAATTTCTTGGCAAAATGTTCCTGATTATTGGGATCCCGTTAACGATTATATGGATTAAGAAAATCGACCTCATATTCTTAATATCTAAAAATTAGCTGTTTTATAGAGGAGAAATAGATTAAAGCACTATATTCTATTTATAAGGCTAAAATTATTTTATATGCGACACGTTAATCGAATAGTAAATTTTGTTTTTAAAAAAGCAGTTTTTTTTAAAATCTTAGTATTTATAGCCCCCAATTTTTTTATTTGTTTGTAACAATGTAAATGTTTTTTTAAATATGAAGTATTAAAACTTTATTCGAGTTTTTTTGCTTATTGGTTATAGTAGTACTACATCCCTTTTGCTTCAGGCTCAACATGTGTCAGCACTTTTTCATTTGTCCGAAGTCACACTTGTATCTTCTGCGCTCATAGAAAAGTGAAACGTGATGGTACAAAATAAAATCTTGTTTATTCTTATATGAAATGGGGCATTGCCACCATATCAATAAGAAAAATAATCTGATGTGGGTACCACATGACTTCCTTGTACGGCTTATTAAATTACACGCAATTTTTGCTGAATTTCATTTAAACGTATTTCCTCGAATACGTCTAACTTAATTTCCGATCCTCAAGGCAAGTTGAAAATGATATAAAGAATTGCAGATTTTGAAATTAAATACACAGTCATTTTTTTGTCGTACGGGAGTCATACTTCTAATAATTTTATTTTTTCATAACGAGTATAGATTTTTCCCAAATATTAGTACAGACCAAATTGAAAAGTTAGATTTCGTTATTTGTCGAAAATAAACAAAAGAAATATTTTTTTTTGACATTGCCGAAAGACGAATAACCTGCTGTTGAGTTCGAGTTAATCGAAAGTGTAGAGTCATTAAGATTTTTGAAGTAGGAAACATGAAAAATGAGCAACGTCCTCCCCGGGACTCGAAACCTGGATCTCTCACATATACCCCGAGTGTGCTATCATTAAACTACGAAGGAATGCTGAAAGCGGGAGAAGATACCATACATACTCCGTACTTTTAAAGGACGACTGGGCATTAGGAGACCCTGTCGTCAAATCCTGGTGGTGAAAAATTATCATCCATCACCCTTTAGTTCGGGCACTACTATAAAGTCATTAGTTTTTTTTTAAAGGAGACGGGAAACGTGCGCAATGCCCTCGCCGAGACTCGAATAAGTTCCGACTGTGCTACCGTTACACCACGAGGACATGCAAAAAGGAGGGAGAAAATACATAAGGTCTATGACTAGGACGAACAACTGCAAAAATAAAAGCCAGATAAGGACTTTTAATCCGGTTAAGTGGATGGGTGTATATATATATATATACATACATACATGCATACTTACATACATACACATGTATATACATGTGTATACATTATACATGTGTATTATATTTGATTCTCAGAATTGCAATAAGAAAGGAAGGTGCACTCAACTGGATGTTATAACAATGTCACATACAAAATTTCATCTTTCTATGAATAATAGTTTTTGAGTTATGCGAGATGCATACATAAATACATGCAAACGTTACGAAAAAATCCCTTTTGAATTCATTTTAAATTTATTTTACAAACCGTTTTGGAAAAAGAGTTCATTATTCTGTCAGTACATACAGACGTCATGCAGAAAAATCGTGCAAATAGATTCGGGAAGGTCAAAATAGATCTTTTCCGCTGAGATATGATATTCGAAATTTTTAGCGATTACAATACTTCCTGCATGGAATTAAAAAACAGTTATCTAAGTTTCTTAGCTTATCTGCAAAACTGATCGGTGCAGGCGTCACAGGATACGACAGACATCAACACAGTACTCACAAAACACACACACCCAGTATGTATTAAAAAATCGGCTTCACCGTTTTAGAGTTATCTGTCGTACAATCAATAGCGACTACACTAAGCACTTATGATGTGAGAAACTTACAGTGGTTTTCATTTCATTTCACTGTGGCTGCTATGTATCATTTCTCATAGGAATACATGAGATTTTGCTTTGCTTCTTTGTTTTTGAATCCCATTGTGCATGTGGATATACTTTACATCCATAAAATGTTGCAAATTAAGTATCGCATAAAATAGTTTCTTGATTACCTAAAATACAAAAAATTGTAAATGCATTTTCATTAGCTCTTTTAGAATTTTCAAATAGTTAAACCGTTACTTCTTGTGATGTTAAGGTGAAATCGTTAGCATCCCATTGCAGGTATATTTATTGGACAGGAGGTAAGGTTAATTTTCAAGTATTTCTTGTTCTTCAAGTGTGAGTTGTCTCAATGAGTTCTTTATTGAATGTTGTTTTCAAAATATTTTTTAATAATACTTAGAGATTTTTATTTGGAATATGATACTAGAGTAGCTTCAAAGAGAAAACGAAAGGGAAATTCGCAGAGGCACATTTGACAGTTAAAAGTGTATATGACTGATATAATCGAAACCAAATACAGTCTAAATTTAACTAATCATAAAAACTAGATGCATTAACGCGAAACGTGTTTCTCCTCTAGAGAATCCAATTCAGTGTCTTCGAATAATCGTACTTTTAAAAATATCTTGTAATACATAAATGCTTTTGTCGGAAAATACTGAATAAAAAATGAACCTTTAACTATTTTCGTCTTAAGCTATATTTAAAAATATCAGGTTAATTATCTAATAGGACTTTTTTGATACGGCTTTGTATCATTTACTTTCCTGAAAATTCTGATGTATACAACACATGATTTCCTTGTACGGAATATTAAATTATACGCATATTTTCTTGCATTTCATTTAAACTTATTGAATCGAATTAAATGTACTTTGTCGATAGCGCATAAACCACAATAGCGTAAATGCGCTTCTTAAATTTCACTATATTTATTTACCATAGTGAAACTCTGGCGCTAGGTGCACTTAACAGCGTTACATCTAATTCATTTTATAATTCAGAATGCAAAAAAATTATATCGTCTGAATAATTATCTAATAGTTGCCACATGTTCTATTCAAATACTATAATTTATCTAAAACGGTGTATAAAATAAATTAGACAAATAAAAAAGAAACAGTTGTTGTTGTGAACCTCAGTTTCTTTAGATTGGCAACAAATTAACTATTCTGCTAAGTTTCAAATGTAAACAAATATGGCTGCTATGGTAAAAAAATAATTCTAAAAATGTTGCATGCAGGTTAACTAAAGGCATAAAAACCTTAACCGGAAGATAAGAACACATTTTACGCACTCATTTTTAAAGCAAAAAAGGCGAAATTTACCAACATATAAGAATAAAAAAACTGAGCTCACTGAGCCGAATAACATAATGGGTATATATATATATATTTATATACTTTTGGTGCAGACGATTGCAATCAAAAAGGAAGATGCACTACATATTATAGTAGTCTCATATACAAAATTCGAACGTTCTACGGCTACTCGGTTTTGAGTTATGCGAGATATATACATACGTACGTGCGTACAGACGCCAAGAAAAAAATCTCTTCTGAATCCATTTTAAAGTTTTTAAATCATTTTAAATCTTTTATAATTCGTTTTGGGGAAAAGTGTCCTTTATTCTGTCTTTACGTACAGATGTCACGCAAAATCTTCCTTAAATTGCATTCGACAGCAGTCAAAATGGATATTTTCGTTGAAGTATGGTACCTGGAATTTTTTGTGATTGCAATGCTTCCTTTACTTCGTACAAGGAAGTAAAAACTAATTTAAGAAGACTGTAATAAATCTTGAAAACCTGCAGGAAATCAGACAAATCCTACGGAATAAAGAGCGATAAGAATATGTCAGAAAGCTGGGAAAGAAATCCTAGATATTGAAGTCTCATACCTGTCTTCCTTACAAAGTGATTGTGAATGCAGTGAAACCAATTTACAGGAGTACTGTAAGTAAATTTTTTAAACTTACGCTGCCTTGATTGTGAACGTCTCAGGAAGGAAGGTGCATTGCACGAGGAACCTTCTTGAGTTGTGTGTCACTACCGTACTGCTTTCATGCACCACAACTACGGTATCTATTCGGGAACCATTCTGAAAAATCAAGTTTTTACAGCTTTAAAATTTAAACATAAAATTTTAATAACTTTTTATCAGTCTTATGAATTTAGTTGATATGAATATTATAAACAATGACATATAACTTCGGATTAAAATACATGAGAGTATCACAAATTAGCAAATTTTCCTCGGGGGAGGATATTTTCATTCAATATATTATCAAATTGAAGAATTTTAAATATTGATTCTTAACTGACACCTGAATGTTTATATTGTTAAATCTCGATTTGTTGTTTTTTAGTTATATGTTGCTTTTACATGTGACATAAAATAAGAATATTTGTAAATATATTTAATAATTTTAAGGTAATGATTTTATATTTTTCATTTGCAGTTCAGAAGTTCTTAGCATCAATCTTTCTTCTCACATTTCTTTTTTCGCAGAAACAAGAATAAATTTTGCAATTAAACTTGGGTACTGTAAAATTTTCGACAATATTAAAACATTGCCAAAAATCCTGACAAAACAATTTTTATCCTATACAAAATTCAAAATATTGCTTAATATGAAAAAGAATTTCACGTTTGCTGTAAATTTAAACATAACACCCCCTGCTTCTTTCATTTCTTTTTCAATGCTGAAATTAATATCAAAATTGTAATATCTAAATTTTATGATTTTAACAAATTTCTTATAACTGATTTTGAAACACACAGTTAATCTGAAAACAAAACGCTGAATTTGAAAACAACGTCAAAATCTAATCACCTGAACCATTTTATTAATAAGAGGTATCAGTATTGGTACTTATTGAAATTAAAATAGAACTTTAATAAGCAAAAAGATTCCCAAAGTCGAAATAGATACCAAAATGTAAAATAAAACAAATATTAACTTCTTTCCTTTTAAATCAAACAATGGTTAGCTGAAAGAAATTCTTTTTTCTTATTTCTTCATTCGAGGAAAGTCATTTTGCAACTCAAATGCACTTAATTTTATCTCGCGAATCATTACCATCTATCCTAGTTCGTAAATAAATTGATAAGAACTGTGCATGCATATTTTTGCTCATGGTCGAAATATACACGAGTGAATGAACTGAGTTCAAATTTAATAACAGCATAAATTTTGCGCCACTTTTGTCTTGTTATCTTGAAGAAGGCAACATGACTCTGAAGAAAAGGAATGTAACAGATGTTTTTCAGAGCGAAATCCCAAAATACATCTAATTTTATTATTATTATTTTAATCAATCACAATTTTAATTTAAAATGGGATTTAAATGTTTAAGCAAATATCAAGCATTATCTGTACTTAACTCCACTCTTGCTGCTGCTTATTTTCTTAACATGTTCTTGATTTGTGTATTCTTAGATACGCAAAAATATTTTAAGTTCTGATTGGATAAATCATTTCAAGTCTAGCATTGTCTATTTCATTGAAGACCATCTGTTATTCAGATTTATATTTTAAGTTTTCACGACATTGTATTAAAACACAAAGGAAAAAGTAATGCAATGCTGCTTACCACCATCTTACTTCCACAAATTCGATGATTAATCTTTAAGGTATAAGTGTCCTGAGGACTGCTTCTGTTCCCATAAACACTGCAACGCTCATCCGACGAGCCTTCGACAGTGATTTTGCCACCAAAATAGGGACCACTATGTACAACGATGTCTGAAGAATTTGCCAAACAGTTTGTGGCGTAAGCAGAAACTGAAATAATAGACTCAAAGTTATTTTCACGGCGAAACAAAATTATAAAATTAATAATAATCTACAGTTTTCAGAGCTACATTCTTCAACTATTAAATGTGCATTGATTTACTTAAATATAACTTTATGGAAAGTATCTGCCACATGAATTGAAACTTAAGTATTTTAACGCATACTGAATATATACATATATTGAATAAAAGTGATTAAAAGTAAATTAATTAGCCCAAGACTTGCTCTTATTATAATTTAGTGTGAATTATTGCTTCATATATATGTAAATTACATATATATTTACATATATATTATATATGGTGAAATCTATTCGGAACTATCGCCACCACGAATTATAGATGTTTATCAGCGAGTCTAATTCTTTTCACGTCCTTGTACAAAGTAAAAAGGAAGTACAGTCGAATCCGATAATTGGACCACCGGATAATTGGACCAGCCGCTTTTCGGACCGAATTCTAAATAACAGAAACAAATACTGTGTACATAAGCCTAATATTATTCGCTTATTTGCACCAAAATTCCGCTTAATCGGACCAAAAAACGTGAGAGCGAATAAGGAACAGAAGCTACAAGTCGGCCACGTACAGCGTATGTACAGGTGGTCCGTGACATATGGGAGGATCTGTAGTTGCCCTCCCCAGGACAATGCTTTATCAAAGGTCAGGAATTCCTTAAAGTGCATGATAAGAGCAAAACCATTGGGAGGTGAACACGCGTAACATTTTATTTGACCTTTCTTAAAACAGAGCCACTAGTAGTCGCCAGCGGGGTTATTGGTCCTACTGCATCTCCGACTTTCGAGGAAATGAGCAATAGAGTGTGAGCCTCTACCTGAAAGGAATTCCCGCCTGTCAATCATGATTAAAGTTTACACGAGAAAACTATTATTTCACCACCCTTTTAGGATGATTTTAGTGCCAAAGCTTTGAATGGCGAACATTTTAGCTCCCTCTTGACCTCAACATCTTGACCAAACCATCGAAACACCAAGGTTTCTTCAGACCACTTTAGTCAGTGAACTGTGCGCGTGTCTTGTCTTCCCTGGCAAAATGCCACGGCTGGACTTGACGTTAGCTGAAAAAATTAGTTTCTTGGATAAGATCAAGCAACAACAACGAAACACTACTCAGCGCCGGTTGGGGGAAATTACGGGATTGGCAAAGACTACAATTTTGCGCGTGATAAAACAGGAGAATGAGCTGCGAGAAGAATGGGCATAGTGTGAAGGACAAGGAGGAACTTCCAAAAAACGGAAGCGTGAAGGCAAGGATCCAGACATTGATGAGGATCTTAATAAACAGTTTGCCATTGTTACTGTGTCAGGACTTAGCATTCTGTGTGTATTCTTTGAGAACATGGTAAATTCTGTAAAGGGTTCTTAACCTCAGTTATTCAGGCCTGAACTGGAACAGGGAGCGGAAGCTACGCTATGTTCTGATGTAACTGCTGGGCTTGAAATCCTCTTTTATTCAATCACTATTAATTTACAAACTTCCCAATTCGGGAGAGATACAGAAAGTAAAAGACCACACTTGGGTCGAACTTAACAATCAAATAATTTTAAAACTAAACCTAAAATAGAAATTAAATCAACTTTGCTTCGCAGAGCACTTCGCGGAGATTGGCCTCTACCGAAAAGGGTGCGTAGCAAGCTATACTAAATACTAACGCACTTCAAATTGTTTTACAATGCAATCACGTAGTAAGCACTATGGCTTATAAATTTAAACTGCTAGCTGGTCAGGCGAACGTTGAGCGGCGTGACCGTGATCTGAGTCTAAGCTCTCACACACCGAGAGGTTTCTACCTCTGGCTTAAATAGTACTTGGCTGTAATTCAATAATTAGCATAAGCTAAAAACGCGCGCTTCTTCTGACAGGAAGTTGAAACAGAGAGGAGATAGAAAAGATTTAAATTAAAATAAAACTTGGTTAGTTTAACTAAAACCTTACAACTGGACGAGCTGTGCGAGCAAGGGCCCCAATGTTAAAATGCAAAGCAGAAGACCTCGCTAAAAAGCTGGGCCACGATGACTTTAAAGCTACGAATGGTTGGCTGTCTCGGTGGAAATATAGACATGATATAAAATTCAAGAACGCACATGGCGAGAAAGAAAGTGCTGATAGTGCAGGTGCTGAGGAATGGAAATCAACAAAACTGCCCAAGCTTCTTGAAAATGTTTCAGCAGATGACATCTACAATGCTGATGAAACTGGATTGTATTATTGTGCTACACCGGAGGGCTCGTTAAGCTACAAACATGTTGCCCTCTCTGGCTCCAAAAAAAAAAAAAAAAAAATGGAATAACTGTCTTGTGCTGCTCAAACATGTCAGGAACGGGCAAGAGGAAGCTGTTGGTTATAAAAAAAGCTCTAAGCCTCGCTGCTTTAAAGGATTTAGGATGGACAGTTTACCAGTTGTGTATCGTGCGAACAGAAATGTGTGGATGACCTCTGAACTTTTTAAAGAATGGCTGAAGGATTAGGACAGAGAGCTACAACGCCAGTCCAGAGCCCCGAAAGTGCGGCTTCTTATTGGCAATTGTGCAGCACATCCTCATTTAGATTGCTTGAAGAACATCCAGCTGGAATTTCTACTTCCCACGACCACAGCTTTGGTCCAGCCAATGGAAATGGGCATCATAAAAAATTTGCAGACCCTTTATCGAGCAAGATTGGTTAATTACATCCTTGAAGCAATTGAAGAAAGTTTCCTGACCTCATTGTCTAAAGCCAGCGAAGTCAGTGTAAAGATCAACATCTTACAAGCACTTACATTTGTGGCCGCAGCTGGCGAAAAGTGAGCAGTGAGACAATTCAGAACTGTTTTTCTCACTGTGGTTTTAAGAACTTGGTTTTGGAGATGGATGTAACATGCTCATTGAAAGTGAAAATGATGACGGACCGGTGGAACTTCAACAGGTACAAAATTGCGGAGAATTTTCATCCATCGACAACGAGCTTCAATGCTACGATGAAAATTAAGATTACGACGCTGCAATCGTTCTCGAGTCGTCGAGTTGCAGCAAAATACACGACAGCACCGGAAGACCAAGTCTTTATTCTTATTAAGTTTGTAAATTGTGAATTTTTTGTTTTAAAAATGTTTGAATTAGGTTCTTATCTATCTTTCGGTTAAGATCTTTATGCTCTTAGTTAACCTGCATGCAATAATTGTGGCATTATCAACAATTTAAAAGTTTTTGAAGTGTGGATAAACTTAATTTTTGGTTACGATAGCGGCTATATTTGTTTACATTTGAAGCTTAGCAGAATAGTAAATTTGTTGCCAATCTAGAGAAACTAAGCTTCGCAACAACAAAGTAAGGTCGTCTTTTATTATCGCGAATTAAATTATGCTTGATTAATTCTGGAATTATCATTTAAGTTATTATCTGGTTTTTGCGTACAAATTGTAATTTTTATCGTAAAAATTGTTTTTTTTTTAATTATCTTAAATGTACTTGGTATTTTTGTTTTTCTATATCTTTCAAGTTTTAATAAAATATTTTGAATTTTTATGTATTTTTGCCTTACCGCGAAAGGAGAAGTGAATTAATTAGTAGCGCATGCGCATTAGGTAAGCGGCGCTGAATCGTCTGTGAAGAACTGTTCTCTTTTATTTGTTTAATTTCTTTTATACATCGTTTTAGATTTATTATAGTATTTGAATAGAACTTGTAGTAATTCTTCAGATGCTATAATTTTTACTCACTCTGAATTATAAAATGAATGAGATGTAACGTTGTTAAGTGAACCTAGCGCCGAAGTGTAGCTATGGTAAATAAATATAGTGAGCTTTAAAGAGTGCATTCATTTTATTGTGGTTTATGCGCTATCGACAAAGCAGATTTGATTCAAAATTCATCAACTGTTAATTCAATACGTTTAAATGAAATGCAGGAAAATTGCGTATAATTTAGTATTCCGTACAAGGAAGTCATGTGGTGTATAGATCAGATTTTTTTAATTTATTGCTTTCCCTTTGGCTTCTTTCTGCTACGAGTTTCGCTCATTCTGGAATTTTTGCAGGCCTGAGTAACAGGCAAATTGTAAGGTTTATTAACAGTTACTTTAAGTTATGCTTCTTTCCTATTTATTATAACTTCAGCTTACAATTTCCTACCAGAATGTAATTTCAGAAACGCAGTGAATGCAAATGAGTAAGAGTACTATTTAAGTCGATGTTTCACCGACTTCGAGAGAGAGTCTGATTTTCCTGACTAGCGCGCGTTTGCCTTTCGGCTACGTTCTCTCTGAGCTACTACGCTCGGCCATACTTTAGGCCCTGCTTGGCTTCGCCGATTAAAATAATATTTAGGGGCCAACTACTTAGAATTCTGATAGCTTCCGCTACATCTTTCAGATAGCTTTAGTTAAGCTTAGTTTAGTTTCGTTTCATAATCATTTAAGTTCAAGTCCAAGTGGAGGCTTTGGGTATACTCCGAGCAGGAGTTGATTGTATTTAATCTGAGAAATAAAGGGTAGTTCACCCTCCTTAAGTCTTACACATTTATTCACACACTTAAGCGATAATTCTCTTGTTATTGTTTGTGGGGTTCTGCGATTGAACGTTGGGATTAAATAAGTAAAACCCCACAAGTTTTATTAAAAAGTTTAGAATTTTACGAATAGGTCAACTGTTGTCAGCTGCCTTGTTGACTGAAAAAAAACTGATGTGTACACCACATGACTACATAGAGGTAAAATGGAAGGACACAAGGAAGTATTGTAGTCGTAAAAATTTTCGGGTATCATATTTCAATGAAAATATTCATTTTGAACGCTATCGAATACAATTTAACAATGTTTTTGCGTGATATCTGAACATAAGGACAGAATAAAGGACTCTTTTCCCCAAAAGAATTATAAAAATGATTTAAAATAGATTCACACCACGAAAAAAAGTTCTGAGTTACAAAATGTATGTATGTATCTCGCATAACTCAGAAGCGAGTTACCTCAGAACGTTGAAATTTTGTATATAGGTCTGCTATAACATGTAGATGGGCACCTCCTATTTTGTTTGCAATCGGCTGCACCAAAAGTATATAAATATATGCATATACATATATGCACTATATCCACTCTGTTACTCGTCTGAGTTAGGTCAGATTTCTTATATGTTGATAAATTGTGCTTTTTTTTTTTTGCTTTAAAAATGATTGAATTATGTTGTTCCTATCTTCCAGTGAAGGGTTTTAGTAAATGCTTTTAGCTTTAGTAAATCTGCATGCAAGATTTGCAGGACTATCAACAATTTAAAAGTTATTTAAGTGCGGCTAAGCCTAATCATTTTTCTCATGGCAGCCTTAGTTGTTTACATTTGAAACTTAAGAGAATAGTGGATTTGTTGCTAGTCTAGAGAAACTAAGCTTCGCAACAATAAAGATAACGCCTTCTTTTATTATTGCGAATTAAATCATGCTTCATCCATTCTGGAATTTATTCGAGGAGTGTTTAAGATTTAGTTCGCAATTTTTAATGTAGATAAATTAATAAATGAGAAATACTGAATCGTCTGTGAAAAACAGTTTCTTTTCTCTTTTTCTTTTTTTGTTTGTTTTTCATGCATCGTTTTAGATTTATTATATAGTATTTGAATAGAACGCATGGCAATGATTAGATAATTCTTCAGTTGATATAATTTTTTTGTGCATTCTGAGTTATAAAATGAAGGAGATGTGACGCTGTTAAGTGAACCTAGCGACAGAGTGTCAAGAAAAAATGTGCATAATTTAATATTCCGTACGAGGAAGTCATGTGATGTACACATCAGATTTTTATTTCCTTGTAATAAGTAAAAAGGAAGTATTGTAATCGCGAAAAATTTCGGTACCATATTTCAACGAAAATATGTATTTTGATCGCTATCGAATGCAATTTAACGATGTTTTTGAGTTACATTCGTACGCATAAACAGAATAAAGTACTCCTTTTCCTCCAAAAAATTGTAAAACTGATTTAAAATCGATTCTGAAGAGATTTTTTCATGGCTTCTGTTCGTACGTATGTTCGTACGTACGTATGTATGTACGTATCTCGCGTAACTCAAAAACGAGTAGCCTCAGAACGTTGAAATTTTGTATATATAGGAATGCTATAGCATGTAGATGTGCACCTCCTATTTTAGACGCAATCGGCCGCGCAAAAGTATATAAATATGTATACACACTCTGTTACTCGGCTCATTGAGCTCAGTCTTGTTATTCTTATATGTTGGTAAATTGTCCTTTTTTTTGCTTTAAAAATGATGGAAGTACGTTGTCCTTATCTTGCGGTTAAGATTTTTATGCCGTTAGTAAATCTGCATGCAAGATTTGTAGAATTTTCTGCAATTTAAAAGTTGTTTAAGTGCGGCTAAGCATTTTTCTCATGGCGGACATTTTTGTTTATATATGAAACTTAGGAGAATATTTAATTTGTTGCCAATCTAGAGAAAATAAGCTTCGCAACTCCAAAGACGATGCTTTCTTTTATTATTGAGAATTAAATCGTGTTTAATCCATTCAGGAATTTATTCGAGGAAACAAGTGTTTAAAATTTACTTTGTAATTTTTAATATAGATATTTTGAATTTTTATGTATTTTTGCATTGTCGCGAAGTGAGAACTGAATGAATTGAATCGTCTGTGAAAAACGTTTTTTAGTTTAATTTTTTTACACATCGTTTTAGATTTATTATAGTATTTGAAAAGAACGTGTGGCAACGATTAGGTAATTCTTCATATAATATGCATAATTTTTGTGCATTCTGAGTTGTAAAATGAAGGAGATGTAACACTGGTAAGTGAAGCTAGCGTCAGAGTGTCGCTATGGTAAACAAATATAGGGAATTTTAAAGAGTGCATTAATTCTATCGTGGTTCATGCGCTATTGATGATGTAGATTTAATTCAATCCAAGAAGTTTAAATGAAATGCAAAATGCTTATAATTTAATATTCCGTGTAAGGAAGGCATGTTGTGTACACATCAAATTTTTATTTAAAGCTAACTTTCACTGCCAGCGTTTTGACTGCCCTGACACTCTGACGTCTGGGGTTTTGCCTGTCTTGACATAACCTCTGGCGTCATGGTGATGATATTTGCAATCGTGTCACCTTTCTGTTGATATGGCCTTTCACTGTACTGATTGTAAAAAAGCCCTTTTTAACAATTTCATGGCTGTGAGTTGAAAATGAATTTATTGCTTTAGCACACTTGTGTATATATTGTATATATGAGGTAATGGAAAAGCATTTAAAAAAAATTTGAAAAGTGATTCGGATACAAAACTGATCCATGGATACTAATAACACCTCTTGCTTTAATAATAATTTTAATTTGTCCAGGTTGCATTAATTCACAGGTCCTGCTAATAATTAATAAACAAAAATAGAGATGGAGAACTGAGTATATCGCTTTTAAATCGTTTATAGTATGTTAATCAGTGAATGACAGATTATATTTGAAAGTAAAATTAAATATCTTACGCTCTGCCAAATAGCTATACATCGTGTATTAAAGATAAAAATATTTTATTTCAAGCAGTGGCAACACTTTTCTTAATTATTGAATTTTCTAATTAAATCTGAAACATGAATATCTTTCGTTTAAGGAAGTGAAAACACGTTATTTTTAAATTGCTGAGTTTGTTGAGGAAAATTTCATTAAGTTTACATATGACATAAATTAAATAAATTAAAAAAACAGAAGTTTAAAATATGGGTTTCTAAGTGCGCATATTTAGATAGAGGACCATGTGTGTTCAAAGTTTAATAACTCTAGGTGTCGCCGAATTTCCACAATATCATAAACTTACATATGTACGTACATACAGAATATTCATTATTTAATAAGAGACAATAAGAACATTAGATTATAATTTTAAAGTAATAAAACTTTGCGAATAATAATATGCGTATGTTGTTAATTGAAAATCTATAGAACCAAAAGAATATCACTGAATGACACTAACAATTTTGAATTATTTTAAAAGAAAGAAGGCCAGAAATGGTGGATAAAAGTCTCCAATTTTGAAATTAAATAACTGGATCATATTTTTGTGGTACGGAAATCAAACATTTTGTATTTTATTTTTTATAATAAGTATAAACTTTTACATAAAACAGTGAAACCTTGATTCACGAACTTGGTTCGTTTCTTAAGACAGTTCGTCACCCGAAATATTCATAACATTTCCTCACAGTATTTAATATAAAAATTAACTAATTCGTTTCCAGATCCCAAATGATTTCTTACAAAAGAGCACTTTGTATGTAAGTTCGTAATGCAAAATTGATGTAATTCATGAAATCTAACGCATACGCAACATTAACATATACATAATTACCAAACATGTAAAAAATATGTTATGTTATGTTGAAGCGAAGAGGCCACCTAATATTTATCCTAAGTGAGTAAGTATTAGCATCACACACGAACTAGAAAACCAACAACATTTCTCGAGTCCTGATGAAATTGTGACTTCAGCCAATACTACAAGTACTGCCACCGCCGGAGGCACCAACGGCACTCCTATCTTTCAGCGTTAAATTAGCACAAGTAAAAATGGATTACATTACATGATATAGATTGCGATATAGTACATAGTTGTACAGGTGCTTGTTTCAAGATGTTCTGGATTGTAGTGGGTACAGGCATCATGTTTCAGGATGTTACATATTGCAGTAGATACAGGCGTGATGTTTCCACGTTACAAATCGTTTTTGCAAACATGATCTGTTTACATCAGTGTTTACTATCAGAATTAAGTTAGAACGATAAAATTGTTTACAGAGTTTACATTTAAGTGTTGTTGTATAGTTGTGCCGATGCTTTAGCAACTCAATTTTGACAATTCATTATGTGCTGTTATGTATGTTTTTGAGACAACTGATTTGCAGAAATTACATTATATCTAGCAGTACATTATTATTCACATGTAAAGAAAGGTCATGGCATTACATATTGTGGTGACATGTAAAAAAATAGGAAAAATTTTCGTAGATTTTGCAGTATCTATACGAAGGAAAGTTTATGGAAGAAATAGAAAACAGTGAAGGAAGAAGTCAGCGCTGGCGTAGCCAGGGATGTGCAAAGGGACATATGCACCTTTTCTCCTCATGATTAAATCTTGTTCATAGTTAAGAGAAAAAAAATGATTCCATCTAAACCAGTTCCTGAAAAAAGAACAGAAAAGTCTTTGCTATCTCTGAAAAAGTACCTCTGTGTCAGTGCTTGTGTAGATGAAGGGAGGTGGGTACATCTCTATAGAGCATGTTCCCTCTCCCTCTCCCAACAGTTTCCGGGGAAATAATTACAGGAAGCATTCTTTTCTTCCAGCCAGTGATCTATGAGAGCATGAAACAAGTCTTCTGAAAGTGCCTATTTCAGCGTATCATCCTTTTGCGGAGTTGAATGGTCCATGAGCGGTAATCTCAGCTCTAAGCTTTCGTAAACGCACATAGCCAGGAAATCTAAATAGATCTATTTTCTTTTGTTCAAACTGTTAAGTTTATAATTTTATACCTTTAAAGTTAGTTGAACCTTTTCATAAATTTTCGATTCAACAACGAGTAAGAGAAATTAGCAATCGTTTTAATTTTTTTTAATTCTGGCGGAAAAATGTTCCAAATGCCAATTTGAAGCAAAAAACACCTTAAATAACAGTCACACAAACATTTACTAACAGTGTAGAAGTAGGAAATCACCTATCTGAATCGGAAGCGTAAATACAAGTGCAGAGCTCAAGAACTAACTATTCTTGAAAATTATTAATTAAAATTACTCAAACTGATATAAAAACGACACCCCAAATTGAAAAACGTGACATACCAAATTACGTCATTCGTAAGCTAACTGACGAAGAAAAAACTGTTATTCCATTAAAAGTTTGGATACCGACAGCCACATATGTGTTTCCAAGCTCTTCATCTGGTAAAGAAAATAAAACAGAAGAGGAAATTGCGATGTAAATTACTATTAGAATACCTATGGCTTACTTATTTCAAAACTGACAATGGAATTTACTGTAAATATCGTGTAGGTTTTGACAAGGAATATGCTGGCTAATCAAGCCGTCAACCATCGGGACAATTAGTTAAGAAGCCTTTTGTGAGTATCAACAAAAAAAATGCCACGCACATTCTTTGCTAATTAATGTCAATTTATGGAGCATTGTACAAAGCCGTAAACAAGCCGCAATAGATATTATTGATATTACCAGAGTTTATCAGGCAAAAGAAAACTGAAAAAAACTTAGACCTATTTTAAAAACAGTAATTTTCTGTGGCAGAAATTGGCTTTCTTCAAGAGGTCATTGTGATTACAGCCAAGTTAACGGAACAAATGAAAGCAAGGAACGTAACCATCACGATGAGAATTTCCATCACCTTCTTGAGACAGTTACCTGAAATCGCGTCGAAGTTTCGTGGCAGCAAAGTAAAAGCAGTTACGTCACTTTAATCAGCAAAAAATGCAGAAACAGAAGCTCACGCTACAGAGGTACAGAGGTACTTTTTTCACTTCTTCTAGAACTCAATATTTAAATCTTTACTCCTAACGGTAGAATTTGCGTTCCTTCACGCGCGCTACCACATTTAAATATTTTGGCATTGACAGTTAGGGGAATGAAGTATTAAAGGAAAGCAGGCATAATCTTAACTGGTTAGTGGAAATATAAATCCCTACAAAATAACTAGAAATATCCTAACTTCCGTCTTCTTCTGAAAACATCTCTCCACTGTATTGGCTGCATTTTGGAGTACTTTTTTTTGTCCCTCTGTACTTGTTCATATCTCGAGATATCTTTCGCCATCCAAGACAATTTTTTGTTTGGAAAATTAATTTTTGTTAAAAGATATTCGTGATCCAAGGTTGCATTGTATAACTATAAAGGTTGAGAAACATTTCATAATTTAAAAAAGCTATATTCTTTAATTTAAAAAATCTGATGTGTACACAACATGACTTCCTTGTACGGAATATTAAATTATATGCATTTTTTCACGCATTTTATTTAAACTTACTGGATTAATTAAATGGTTTTCAAACTTCTTTTAACTGTACGTCGTTGTAATTTAACTGCGAAAGAGCCACACACGAAGCGAATTAACTTGGATGTTTTCTGCATCTATGATCCATGGTTGTTGTATCAGAATTTCAGTGAAAATTTTTGTAAAAAAAATCTGATGTGTGCAGCACATGAATTCCTTTTACGGAGTATTAAATTATACGCATTTTGCATTTCATTTAAACTTATTGGATTGAAATAAATCTACTTCGTCGATAGCGCATAAACCACAATAGAATAAATGCACTCTTTAAAATTCATTATATTTGTTTACCATAGCGGCACTCCGACGCTAGGTTCACTTAACAGCGTTACATCTCTTTCATTTTATAACTCAGAATGCACGAAACGTTATACCAGCTGAAGAATTATATAATCGTTTCCACATTTCTATTCAAACACTATGATAAATTTAAAACGATGTATAAAAGGAAGCAAACAAAGAAAAAAAACTGTTTTTCACAGACGCTTCAGTATTTCCCATTCAATTAATTCAGTTTACGCTTCAGAACAAGGCATAAATACATAAAAAGTCAAAATATGTATATTAAAAATGACGGAGTAAATTTTAAACACTTATGTCCTCGAACAAATTCCAGATTGGATTAAGCATGATTTAATTCGCAATAATAAAAGAACACTGATTTAATTTGCAATAATAAAAGAAGACATTAGCTTTGTTTCTGGGAAGCTTAGTTTCTCTAGACTGGCAACAAATCCACTATTCTGCTAAGTTTTCAAATGTAAACAGATATGGCTGCTATAGCCAAAACAATTAGTTCAATCATTTTTAAAGCAAAAAAGGACAATTTACCAACATATAAGAATAATAAGACAGCTCACTGAGCCGAGTAACAGAGTGTATATATATATATATTTATATACTTTTGTGCGGCCGATTGCGTCTAAAATAGGATGTGCGCATCTACATGTTATAGTAGGTATATATACATAATTTCAACGTTTTGCGGCTACTCGTCTTTTGAGTTATGCGAAATACATACATACATACGTACGTACGCGCAGACGTCACGAAAAAATCTCTTCAGAATCCATTTTAAATCAGTTTTATATTTTTTTTTTGGGGGGGGGGAAGAGTCCCTTATTCTGTCCTTACGTACGTCACGCCAAAACATCGTTAAATTGCATTAGATAGCGGTCAAAATGCGTATTTTAGTTGAAATATGATACCTGAATATTTTCGCGATTACAATACTTTCTTTTCATTTCGTACAAGGAAGTAAAAAGATGCTTATTCAAAATTTAAAAACGCCTAAACTTGAATATTTGCGTCATTTAAAATAATTTTTGTAACTAGAGATATATATCCACAACGAACAGTCGTGAAATTAAAAACATGAGAACTTTAATGGCAAGGTTATATACATTTTGATATTTAGTTTACTTACATCCTTTAGTTCTTATCGTCAATCTTTCAGAGGCATGGAGCTTCTCTCGTCTTCCGTTTGTATCAGATGATACAACTCTACTTTGGTCTTCCATGGGTTGCACGGAAACCGTGTAATTAGTCAACATACGCAACCCATACAACGTAGCTTCATAATGGCCATTACCATCCATCGTGAGTGAATCATGGCCATTCAAAGTATTTCTTTTTCCTAGCAAGAGATGGCGCTCGAAGCAATCTCCATCTGATCTTGACCAGATTGTAATTTCACATAACGTGATAAAGAATCCGAGTGGTTCTGGCCTAACATCGTAGCGCCACTGCAAGTTTACTGATCGGAATTCTGTAGTGGAAATTAAATCGTAGACACCTGAAATGGTTTTTTTAAATGTAATTAAACTAGAATTTTAAAGAAAAAAATTATTTTTTGTAAAGATATTTTATCTAAAAAGTGCTCCTGTACTGAGAATAGCTAAAACTCACAGTTTTATTATTTACGTATTGTATTTTTTATAAAATCTACATACACAACAAACAAAAGCATTAAATGACCATATAATAATTATTTTTGTGTTTTCAAACATGAAATATATACCTGTCAAATATTTTTTAAACACCTCGAAGTCGGAAACTTTCTCGAAGAATGTATTGGTTTCATTGAGTGGAAGTTGCATTCTGACAAAATAAAAAAGCGATCCAATGAAATAAATGCACAATTACGTTTTGAATAATTCTTTTCTTTATCAAATAAGTGTTCTATCATTGTTCTTTGCCTTCTGAACAGATCTCTGAAGTGAAAGGTTTCATGTTATATAGCTTTTAAATGCCTGAGGTATTATTCTTGAAGGAGAAGGGCTATCATAATTATTTACATAATAATTGTTCAATTGTTAAAGCGAAATATGTACGCCACGATCAAATAGCAATTTTTTTATCATAAGACTTTTATATTTTTAATTATTTTTTTTTTAACTCTGTGTTCTTTAATAGTAAACTCTTAGAGGCGTGAAACTGTAATCCGAAGTTCTCAGATTTTAATTATTATCCCAAAGGGACAATTTTGCCCAGAAGGGTTATTAATTTCGTTTTGGCATTTATGTTGAAAACTTTATTGTTTTGAATCACTTTTCAAATTGTTCCCACCAAATATTATCGCCTTGTATTATATTTAAAGAAATTAAATAATGAAGAATCTGCATAAATGCATATATGTTTCTCCCATTGGGATAAAACAACGGTACCTAGAGCCATCAAATTTTGAATATTGAACTTTTCCACTCGAATATGGGCATCCGGAAGCCCAAATTTGGAACTTGTTTTATTATCAATACTTCATATTTTGTAAAACTTTAGTGAATTTTTTGTTACCAAACTGAACAATTTCAAAGCGCACAGTGGCAATACTGTACGAAAAGAAAAACTTTTTTATCTCCAGCTCGCGAGACTGTGTATCGGAAATTCTAAAGATATACTCTTTTTCAATTATTTTGTGATATTGCTGTTGAACTGAATTTAATGGTTTAAGTGAACATGTTGAAGAACATGATATTCAATAAACAAAGATAATACACAAATGTTAAAAAAAACCCTTTGGAAGTAATATAAAATATAAAAACTTTCAGATTTTTTTTTCTTTTTTCTCTAATTAAATATATCTGAAAAAATGTCAGCTTTCACGTTCTTCATTTTTGGAATGACGATGATTGTTAGAAAGATTAAAATACCATTTTTTAATGCGCGAAGGATTCTCATTTTTTTCCCATTGTTTATCAATGCACCAAAATAGACGACATTAAAAGTATACTTATTTTTTTTTTAAGTATTAACATGCTACGTTTGGACTTTGGCATTTAACATTTAAAAAAGGAATACGGAAAAATACAGTCGAACTTTTAAAACTAAATTTTAAACTGTACTTTACCGTATTTGAAAACCATGATTCTAATAGCGTCGAGAAGGAATATAAAAATTCTTATTGCCCTTAAATCTCTCTATATTTGCTGCAAAATATATTGTTTTTATCATGCAAATGCTATTGTGTCGCAAACTGTAAATGTTAAATAAAAAATGCTCAGCCTTTAATAAATGAAAATGTTTTTCTTAACAGTTTTGGAGTCATTAAAAAATCGCGCAGAAGTGCAATTAATCAAGCTCTTTTGCAGATGTTAGATGGAATCTTACAATTGTTTCGTAAATTAATTATTCTTTCAAGTCTACATGATAAAATGATTAGCGACAACAAGCTATTATATATAGATACATTTAATTCGTTTCTATGAATAACATGTCACCCTTTTTATGGCCTTTATGATTAAAGACCTCATTAAATCGCTACATAATGTAAACTTTCTGAAGAGTGTCATGACAGAAAAAGATTACAATAGTTCCTGACTGTAAGATATGTTTCTTTCTTTTTTTAAAAGTAGCATTTTAATAAAAATTCGAATAATTCTACGTTCTACTGGGAATAATTTGTTTCCTTACCTGGAGAATCGTAAATATTCGAATTTAAAGCGCTCGGTATTCTCGCAGTAGGTGACCTACCACCATGAACCATAGTAAAAACCAAAGAAACTGAATGAATTACCTTATTGAACCCCATGAAAAGCAGCAATATGTAAATAAATAAATAAATACAAAGAAATTATATGTACTTATTTTTATTACATTATCAGATTATTATATCAAATTTTGCAACATTACTAGAAAAATGCACTAATGTGATCCTAAGGAGGACATGTTATATCCCTAGATGGTAGTCACTGTATTTTAAACAAATTAAAAAAAGCAGTTCAAGTCATCGTCTTTGGCATTTGTCGCATGAAGCAGTTTTATTTCACATTTGTCAAAAGTCATCATTTTACCGCTATCATCAGATATAAAACGACACTAATAGCCATCCCTATTTTTCATCAACACAAACATTCTATTGACTCTATTGAATAAATTTCTGACCATTCCAGAAATTAATTCCCATTTTTCGAAGTTCACCACCATAATTCAGCAAGGTGACTGGCCAGCATCGCTGGTGGTGTTCATTTTGTATCCCGTACAATTGTTTCTTTAAGATGACCTCATAGACATTCCATCATCTGAGTGTTGACATCATTGGCAGGATCCAGAGAATTCGGTTAGTGAATTGTCATCAGTTGGGTGTATCCATGTTGGTCTACAATCCCGTAAACTGGCCACTCATCTCTGTAAACAGCTGATCCTCATGCCCCTTCTTTGCATTTAATTGGAAGTAGTGCCTGGCTGGGTCACCCTTCAACTACGAAATACCTCTATAAAACATGATTATAATTGGCAACATTATGCCATGGCAGACCAAAAACCCAAGAACGTCTCAGTGTGATGTCCGGGTCACCAATCAAAGCCAAATCACGTGATTCATGTTCATAACCAAAGGTAAAGCTAGGATAGGTCACTTGTTATTATAGATATGGCCTGGTAGATCACCTGTTGCGAGAATAAGAAGCTCTCATTATGTAACCCATTTTCAGCCTTATCATACAAGGTGTGGAATATAGACGTAAAACTTATATTTTAACCAGAAAAATAACCAAAAAAAAATCTGAAATGTTTCAGATTTTAAATTACGTCCAAAGGGACGTTTATTTAACATTCTGTGTGTTACCTTTATTTGTTAAATACCATGTTCTTCGCACTTAAACCATAAAATTCAGTTCAACAGCAATATCGCAAAATAATTTTAAATTGAGCATATCTTTAGAAATTTCGGTACACGCTCTCACGCGCTGGAGATAAAAATGTTTTTCTGTACAACGTTGGTATTGCTGGCTTTGAAATCTTTGAGTTTGTTAATGAAAAATTCGTTAAAGTTTTAGAGAATATTGTTACGAATTTCACATTTATTTGGCTATTTATTTAGAACTGTAATTAAAATTCCTTTTTATTTTCCCGTGCAGCACACGCAGACGATTTTTGAAGAGAAAGCTACGTCAATCAAAAAAAAAAAAAAACATGCATACATTTATGCAGATTTTTCATTTTTTAAACTTTAATGCAGAGCGATAACATTTAGTGGCAACAATTTGAAAAGTGAATCGGGCATTCAGAGTGAATCAACGCAAAATCGCAAAACGAAAGTAATAGTCCTTCGGGACTAAATCCCTTTGGACTAACAAGCAAAAGCAATTTGAGTGCCATAGCTTGATTTAAGACAATACTTTTCTCAGCGGCAGTGGATTTATTAGTAAATGATTAATTGAGTAATTAATGAAAATTTAATTCCCGCAGCTCGCTGGGCTGTTGATATGATATTACTTCGTCAAAAAATCCCGCGTCGTGCACATATATTCCAACATATTTTTCTTTGTATTGGTTTGCACCAAAATGTCAAAAATATTGAGAAGAATTAATATAAAATTCAGAGCTTAATGGTTTAATGTTAAAGAAGAAATGAGTTTATTTGTCAAAAAGTAACGATTTGAAATACAATTATTCATTTAAAAAAATGCTTAAGTATGTTTCAAAATACACTTTTTTCTTGCCTATAAAAGTATTTTTATTTTTACCTGACACCATTCTACTTTGCAAAACTCTTTTAATGCATATTTGAATTTTATGATACGAAAGCTAATATCATGAAAGCTTTAAGTTAATAGCATAATAAATAAATGTGGTGATTTATTTGTGGTTCATTTAACTTAAAAAATGATATATTAACTTTAAAAAAATTCCTGAAATTAAATTCAAAATACTGTTAAAAGTTTACACCAATTAAACATTAAATTCCCTTAAAGAGTACCAAAACATATAAAAAAGTATTCATTTATCAATCGTATAAAAAGAATCAATAACTTAAATATATTGTTACGAATTTCACATTTATTTGGCTATTTATTTAGAATTGTAATTAGATTTGCTTCATGTTGCCTTAGCAACGCAAACGATTTTTGAAGAGAAAGCTACGTCAAAAAAAAAATAACAATAAAAATAAAAGAGCGCGT
>KK122332.1:352453-411267 GCA_000611955.2 Stegodyphus mimosarum
TCAAATATTTAACTTATTTCCATGCAGGTTTACTTGTACTGAAATGGATTGCAAAATGCTACAAACGCGTAATGCACAAAATGACTATCATTTAATTAAAATATAAATAAATTAAAGAACACTAATTAAAATATAAATAAACATATACATTAAATTAATAAAAATTATTGTTATTATTATAATTTTTATCGCCTTACTAAAATGTCGCCAAAAGTCGCCAAACTACCAGTTACCATATTCCAAAGATTAGCCGAATTGTTTTATTAGTTGACTTTTAAGCAAGCCATGCAAAGGCTGTTTGCCTCAAGACATGCCTTCGTGGAGAACTTTCTATCATATAACTCTGTTCTTAAATTCATCATTTGGAAAAAACTACAAAAACCCCATGCTGTATTCGCCGGAAGCAGATTTCAGAACGAACTATACATGTTTTGTTTTCTTATCTAGTTGGCCAATAATCGACACGTATAGATGGGTTGACAAATTCAGTTTCTTGTTTTAAGTTTGATAAGTTGTTTGAAGGGCTTATCATGTTGAGATATTAGGTATTTTTGAAGCAGGAGTCATCAAAAATGAGCAATGCCCTGCCTGGACTCGAACCACGGACCTCTCAATTACGAGTCGAACGTGCTGACCACTATACAAGGCATGCAAAGAAGGCGGGAGAAATACCTTATAATCACACATTAAAAATATTTGGAAAAAACAACTGTTTAATACAATTTTTGTGCATTGGCCCATGATATAAAGTAGCCAATCAGCACAAATCACTTTGGGTTGCCATGTCAGAGGAAACTAGTTCTCCATTACAAATGATGGTTGATGATGGTTAATTCGATGCTGATAACTGCTTAGCTGTTGAAAACGAACAATCTTTTGAGAAAGGAAGTAAGAGATTATGAGTCTTCTTTTTAAAGGTAAAGTGGGTAGAAAAAGTGTTTGAATCATTTGTCAGAAATAAATGCATGTGTGATAACAGCCTTACGGAATCATGCTACTGGCCTCAAAGTACTGCTGCATATCAGTATATTTCTTATATCATCCTTTACTGAATAATGACACATGCACACTACTGAGCAGGTTGAAATCATTACGGACAGCACAGAATATCACTACTGGTCTCATATTTCTCAAAGTCATTACCTCACTGGCGTGCTCTATCCGCTGCTCGTCACACTTTATTTGACCACAAGCTCTTATATGAGTTAATTTTAGTCATAACGTTTTCTGTATAAAATGCTTTTTAAACCATTTTAAAACTCATGTTTTAATTCCTATTCTTTCCAAATTTAGTTCATCAGTGACCGAGCAGTAAAGCCACTAAACAGTGGTTCGTATCCCGGAGAAAGACCCGGCTGAATGGGCGTTTTTGTGGTTTCCCTATGCGTAATGTGAATATGAGCCAATTTCACATAGAAAGTTCTCCATGAAGACATACCCCTTTTTAGGAAGATAACCCTCGTGTGCTTTATGATTATCAAATAAACCAATTTTGTTTCAAATTTCACTAGAATTCGTCTAATATTTTTTTTAAGCCACGACTTTTCTGATTGTTCTTTTGTAGTGTGGAAATCAATATAAATCATCTGCAATTTTCCATTTAGAATTCAGAGAACATAATAAAATCGAAATTAAAGTATCTAAGCATAGTTAGATAAAGCTAATGGTTTACTCTATTTCGGCATTTGATATAAATTAAAATGAAAATTTAAGGTATAGTATAAAATTCTCGTTAAGGAAAACAGTAGTTAAAGTGTTAGTGGTAACTGACTTTATAAATGCCAAATATTCAAATCTGAACATCATTACTCAGTTAGAGTTCTATAAACTATAAGCATACGCTTAAAAAGAAATACCTGTAATCCGCAATGGAAATAAAGCAATATCCAATTTTTAAGAATGATTGAAAAGATCTTACCTTCACGATAGTTTCCAAAACGATCTTGGCATCTGACATTAAGCACCGAGAAAATGAGGATTAGAACTACCGTTCTCAATGCAGTATCCATGGATAGCTAAGAAAGAAGCACAGTTTTAAAATACAACATATTTATTTTGATAGCTCAAACATTTGATATTGAGCCAATTAAAGCACATAATTGTGTTGCATGATCTTTATACTATTCTGTATTTTCTTTAAACTAAACCTGAAAATTCTGTACAGTATGGCACTGACAGGTAAGAAGTTCGAAGAGGTAAGAATTACAGCAATTTAAGTTCAAAAAAGCCCATTAGTTCATTTATTCGCAAGTTTAGAATTTAGTAGATTTCTTCAATGCATATATGTGTGACCAGAAAAAGAGAAAAAGACATAGTAAGGACGATGGCGTAGGAGCATTGATAGCACAGGACGTAAATTCATATTGAAGAGGAAGAATTTTGATTGCGTACAACGCTAGGATGTTGAATTCGTAATGACTAAGAAACTTGGCAATTGAGTAAGATTAAATATTCATTTTTATTTCAATTGACACTTATGGCCACAATTTACTTGGCACTCTAATCGTGTCTATTCAAGAACATTTACGTTTTGGATACTAATGCGATAGTAAAAGAGTATAGCGAAATAACATCCAAGCCGCAACAGAAGTAGAAGCGAAGTGCTCAGTTATGCATTATGGAAGCTCGATAAGAGAAGGTTTTGGTTGGTAAGGTTTTTCAGTTCTCGAAATTTTTAGTTTCGGAATCAGCTACGTCATAAGCGTTACACAAGCCATGCGACAGAGATTGATTTAGAATTGAAGCAGTCCGGAAATGCCATTAATTTTTTCAGAATAAAGAGGAAATAAGCAAATTAAAAAAGAGGAAGTAAGAGGCTGCTACTAAATTAATATAATAATTAATAACTACTAATTAATATATATGTTAAAGCGAGGGATACATTGAAAGAAAAATGCGAGATCAGTTAAGTTAAGGAATCAGAAGATTAGATGATCTCTACATATAATAAAACAAAGAGTCTGTGTGTGTGTGTCTTTCGTTCGTGTTGCGAGTAAGCTAATAAACCCAGGGCCTCGAAATTTGGTACATAGGTGTATCTACACAAGAGGTAGTGCACCTCGAAGCGATTTTTTCGAAATTCGAATTAGAATTTTTTTTATTTTATGTTTTGTGACCAAATCGCGTCATTTTGAGACATAATGGGCTACAGGAAAGCAAGATTTCACTCTATACATTTCATTTTTACATCGCCGTGAAGCGTTGACACTTAGCTATTTTACGAACTTATAATAAATTTCGTATTTCAATAAATCGATTAAATACGAATTTATTTAGGAAGGTGAGCTTAACACCTTTTCGGCGGAATTTTTTTTTAAAAAACTTATTTTAAAAAATGTGCTGTTTATTTTCCTTTGAGTTTTGGACACGTTGAACTTTAATCCTTTCGACTCCTTTTAAAAAAAGAATTTTGGAAAAATAATAATATTTTGTATTTTTTAAAAATTTTTTAAATGAAGCTTCCGAATACACTTCTCACATCTCAGATATTTTAAAATGTAGTTTTGGCAACAATTTTCCTTTCTTATTGTTGTTGATAGATTTTTGATGAAATTGCATCATTTTGAATAGTTTCATTCTTTTAAAAATTTCGGTTTGGCAACAATTTTTCATCGTATTTCTTATGTTACTGTTTTTAAGAGACTGAAAAGTTTAAGAAATTAAAAAGTTGTTTCTTTTTGCAACGGTAAATTGTTTAATTACTTTATTAGGATAATTAACATTTGTATCAAGGGATATTGCTTATTTCATTGTAATATTATGTTTTAATTATATATAATTTTAATTATAAAAAAGTTTTGCATGATATTTTTTAATCTGTTTAAGTTCTTAATCTGTTTATACCATTTGAGTTCTTAAGATTTTGCAAAGGGAAGTTGGTTAATTTATTTATTAGGATAAGTAATATTTGTATTAAGGGATACTGCATATTTCATTGTCATTTTTTATATATATAATACATTTTTATTGATTTCTTTTTTGATAAAGTTGTTCTGCAGAGTAAAATTCTGCGCGAAATGTTTTGTTTTTTGAGTTTCTTTCATGTTATTTTTTGCTTATTTCACTGTTTGTAAGATATTGAAAAGTTTTGCATGATTTTTTTGCATGAGCCAGTGCACCTCGAAGCGAGTTTTTCGAAATTCGAATTAGATTTTTTTTTTAAATTTTATGTTTTCTGACAAAATCGCGTCATTTTAAGACATAATGGGCTATAGGAAAGCGAGATTTTACTCTATTGAACAGTTTAAGAAATTAAAAGATTGTTTCTTTTTGCAAAGGTAAATTGTTTAATTAATTTATAGATCTATATTTAAAAGGACGAGTCTTTTTGTATGTATAGGTGTCTTTCGTTCGTACTGCGCGTAAGCTAATAGACCCAGGCCTATGAAATCTGGTACACAGGATGCACATAGACAAGAGCCAGTGCACATCGATTTTTCAAAATTCGAATGAGGTTTTTTTTTTATGAAATAGTATCAAATTGATGATTTTCTCTCATTATATGAACAACAATGGCACTCAGCCATTGTTGCTGATGTCAGCACTATTGCCCCCCGGAAAAATGAGGGCGATAATTCTGTGCAGTTTTTAAATTTCATGTTTCGCTTGGATACTGGACATTTGTCTAGAGAAGGCAGCAGGAAGTTGGTTAATTTATTTATTAGGATAATTAATATTTGTATTAAGGGATATTGCTTATTTCATTGTATGCTTTTTATGTGTAATGCATTTTTAACTGAATTTTTTGTTCCGTTGTTGCTTGTTTCTTTTTCGATAAAATTGTTCTGCAGAGTAAAATTCTGTGCAGTTTTCAAATTTAATGTTTGGTGTTCTCTTTAGGCATTTTCCCGGTACACTTAAAAGCCAGACGAAGGCTGGCCGCGCAGCGGCTAGTACATTTATAAAACAATGATAGAAATGCCAATATCGCAAAGTGTTGATGGAATCATGAACCATGATCAAGTTAGTCATCAGAATAAACTTCCTTACTAGAGAGATACAGGTGATTTACAGGTGGGAATAAAGGGGAGTCCAAACTAGTTCTTTTAATCACACGATCAAACGAATTTGGTGAGGTAACCCAAGATGTTGGGAAGTTCCACGGGAGACAAGTATTAAACTAAAATTCAAATAGCTACAAAAGTAATGGGAAAACAATGTTATAGTATTTATAGTTACGGAATACCAGTTACAAAGCATTAAAATAGAACGTAAAGTCAAATAAAGTTATAAAAATTAAACATAGTAATGAAAGTTCTATGATACTTCTTTCGCGAATGAAGCAAACTCCATTGATGGAAGACTGCAAAAACTTTATTTAACACTTAAAATGGCGACATACAAGCAAGAAGAGAAAACATATTCTAAACTGTTTTAAAATAAAAAAAATTACATTATTCGTGAGTTTAAAACGTTGCCATTCAGATATATATTAATGTTCGTCTATTTAAATTGTACAAACGATTAGAAACAATATTTAAAACTATTCTTCGTGCATTTAAAACGTTGCCACTCAGATACATATTAATGTTTGTCTATTTAAATTGCGCAAAAGATTAAAAACAATATTTAAAGCTGTTACAGTTCCTAAGAAGGAAAATAAAAAAAATCTTAGGAGTTACCTTCCCAAATATGGACCCAGCGAATGCTGCTTGGGTTTGGCTCTGGGCAGCTCGCATTTTACTAAAGCTAAAAAGCTTGTTTTAGTGATTTCTGCTTTAAATATTCGAATTCCTAAACTCCTCAAATAGTGGTGGTAGGTATTTGAAAAATTTAATTGCGGTAAAAGGCGTAATTTTATTAAACGCTTGACTTCAGTTTTACCTCTCGTCTGCATTAATATGGTTTAGGTAAAATTCTAGTGACTTTGAGTAGGTGGTCGTTCGTCGAACTAATAAGGGTTAATTAAGTGCAAATTAGACAGTTAATTTACATTACAAGTTTAATATATAATTCAAAAGCGAAACTGTAATCATGGCACCAAATTGCTTATGTTACCCATCGCAGCTCGGAAATGTATCTTAAGAAAGAAAACTTAAAATTAATTAAGTAATCTTAATGTCTAACCTTTAACTGTTTTTATAATCATTAAATTTTGATTCAAAATATTGATTTTGTATATATTTTTAAGATTTTTATTTAGTTTCCTTTATTATTTTTTGTTTCATTTTTGATAAAAGTAGCAAGAAATTAATATCTCATGACACTCATGTCCATAATTTAGGATAATTCAGAATCACACGGAAATCGAACTTTAAAGTAAAAATTTTATCTGTAGAATTATCGCACACATCTTCAAGAACAATATGCAAGTTACAGGAAGCCATCAGGTGACGCCGATAGTACATCACAATGACGAGAGTGTAAGAGAAGTATATATAAGGAATGGTAACAAAGAAGAAAAATTGTTCGCAAGCTTACCGTAAGCCGCTCAGTGCTACAACTGAATAGCTATGACTCAGAAGCCGCATGTGGATGATTTTTTAGGTGGTAGCCACCTGGAATGTGGAAGTATCCGAGAAACTTGGAATAGCCCTAAGTGTCGTCTCTAGGCTTTTGCAATGACTCCAAAATGATAGAAATGTCAGTAGACGTTACAGTGCAGGTCGCCCCCCGAGTTACAACGCCGAATGACGACCGGTATTTGGCAGTAATTGCCAAAAGAAATAGATGGAGCGCAGCATCAGACCTGTTTCGTCAGCTATCTTCAGCCATGGGTACGAGAGTTTCAAGACAAACCGCGTACAGACGTTTGGGACAGATTGGACTATATGCTGTCAGGCCTGTCAGATGTATTCATCGTGCAATCTGATTCACCTTGGACTTTCATATGGAAAACTCCAGGTATCCGCTACCACCAACACAGCAGCACTGAACGACGCCGTTACAGTGGTAGAGGATTACTCGTTTGGGATGGAATTATACTGAGCTCCAGAACAGATCTGCATGTTCAGATCCGAACCATGACAGGCCAGATTTATCGGAAGATCATTCTGGAACAAATGTACGTCTGTTTAGGGGTGCCATGGGCGCAGAATTTGGGTTTATGGATGACAATGCCCGTCCTCACCGTTCAAACATTGTAAAGGAATGCCTTCAATCTGAGGATATCCCCCGTATGGAATGGACAGCATTCTCACATGATTTAAACCCGATAGAGCATCGGTGGGGCATGCTTGGCCGACAAATTGCAGCTCGTTAAACATCCCTACATGTGTACCGGAACTTTGGAGAACATTGCTTGCTGAGTGGAGGAATCTTCCCTAAGATCAGCTCACTCGTTAATTTGATACTCAGCAGGTTGGCATTGTACGGACTGTATTACATCGTCTGGGAAACATACAATGTTTTAACCTTCATACCAACCATGTAATGTGAATTTTTTGTAAAGAAGGTATTTTTTGTAATTGCTCCCGGGAGCAAAAATAGTAGTTTTTATGAATGGTTTTATAAATACGCCATCTTTTTTGTTGTTTATCTTTTGTTTAATAAATTAGCTTTATGAATAAGTCACGTTTGTTTTGTTTCTGATCCTTTATTTGTCGGAGCTGGCATTAGCCTTAATTTATGGACATGACTGTATTTATACCTCCATTTGCAAAAACTAAAACTGAATATTGAGCATAGTTATTATTAAAAAATTCTCGAAACGTTTTGAAAATGCAGAGTAATTCCATCTTTTGCCCCCCAAAACATTTAAATGTCGAAAAGTTTAATAAAGTTGCCGCAGTTATTTTTAATGAACTAAATTATGGGAAATAATTTACTTTTTCTCGCAGCATATTTCACTCTCATATAGCAGATGCATTTATTTACTCGTGAAATAGAATTTTATACTTCAGTGACAAAGAGTAAGAACCTTGGAATATTTTATTGGACGACACATGTAGCGGAGTGGAACTGATAAATGCAGTGAAAAAGTTTTAAATGGCATTCGGGCCATTACCGGAAGAACTAAGTCCATCTACTTCCGCTTACATCAAAGCTATTGCTACTTGCGCCAAAGCCGCATGACAAAAGTGGGTAGTCAAGGAAGCTTGATAGAGTGAATATGAAAAGATAATGCGATTTAGGCAAAACTGATAACTTGATCGTGTGCCTTCTTTCCGAACTGTCAGATTTCTTGGAAATAAATTCAATTAACTGATTTTAGTTCTGTGACGTAAAGACCTAATGCAGTTTGAGTAGTTAAGTCACTGAATATGGGTACTTTTCTGTAGGATTTAGCTCCCCTATGTAATGAATTTTCGGTAATAAAATAAAGCAAAGTAAAGAAAATGGGCTGAAAATAAGAAAGATTGTTACATTTATCAAATCTTTACGGAATGCTCGAACCTGAAGCCTTTCCTTGTAAAATAATTTGATGTGAGCACGACATGACTTCGTTGTACGGCTTATTAAAACTATACACATTTTTTGCTGCACATAATTGAAACTTATTTCCTGGAATTTCATTAAAGGTATATTTCTCATTCAATCAATTCAGTTCTCACTTCACGGCAAGGGAAAAACACATAAAAACTCAAATCAACTTCATTAAAAATTGTGAAATGTAGAAAAACCTGAACACCAAATACAGTTGAAAAAACAATTTCAACTAAAATTAGAGTTTATGCGCAAAAACAAGTGATTCGACTAACGTGTAGAAAGACAAAATTTTCGATTCACAAAAAAGTTGATAGTTAGTTTTTAGTCCCGCACTTAGCAACAAGATACTGATAGTTGTGCTCCAACTTACTTAATTCACTAAACTACTAAGAGTTTTAGAAGTAAACAAATAGCCGCCCCGTTAGGCCTAGCGCAACTTACACTTTTAAACTGTTGATAACTCTACAACTATTGCATGCAGATTAACTAAAGACATAAAACCCTTAACCTGAGCATAAGAACAACATAATTCAATCCCTTTTAATGTGAAAAATGCAAAATTTACCAATATGTAGGAATAAAATCACATAGCTCATCTAGCCGGGTAAGAGAGCGGATCTATATATATGTCTGTGTGTGTGTTTGGTGAGACTGATTGCGACAAAAAAGAGAGGTCTATACTACATGTTATAGCATTCCCATATACAAAATTTGAGAGTTCTACGGATAATCATTTTTGAGTTATGTAAGATACATACATACGTACGTACGTACAGACGTCATGAAACAAATATCTTCTGAATCCATTTTAAGTCCATTTTACGATCCATTTTGAGAAAAAGAGCCCTTTATTCGGTCCTTACGTACAGATGTCACGCAAAAACATACTTTAAAAATGGATTCAAGAGGGGTCAAAATATACATTTTCGTTCAATTATGATATCTGAAGTTTCTAGCGATTACAATACTTCCTTTACGTCGTACAAGAAAATAAACTAAAATACTTAGCTTTCCTTTGTTCAATAACATGCAGATCACTTCAAAAACTCTTACATTGTTTTTTTAATACTTCACAAGCTACAAGTGCTATATGAGAGTACGCTTTCGCAATTTTTGAAGTAGAATTTTAAAGAAAATTTCTTAAAAATAAAACGTTTGTTTGGTTTTCGAAATCTATTATAGAAAAGTTTTTATCGTACTCTAGGGGCGAATAAGGAATCGAAAGTACTTCTTTTCCTGCTGTATTTGACACCCTAAACCTTTTAATAACTGGTCTTCTCTCTTCTTAAAATAAATATATTTAATCTCATTTTTTACTAACTGGAAAAAGTTAATACATGTTATTCTGTGTAACTGATTTTTCCATGTAATAATACAATTTTTATTGGCAATTAACAAATATATTGTTAAAATACGAGATGGTTCTCTTACTCATTTATTTCTAGTTTAAACAACACTTAACATAACAATTTTTCTTTAGGCAAGCCAAACCCTTTTAGCCTCTGTTTCTGAAATAGAACATCTATGGGATATTCTAATATTGAAAACACGTAGGTTTACCAGTGGGCAAGTAGCAAATGTGCTGAGCACTGGTAGTTCGGATCGTGTTCAAATTCCGTGAAGAGGCTGACAACGCGGGCGCTTTGGTGGTATTCCCATTGTGTAACGTTAATGTGAGCTACTTTCTTTTACCAAGTACTCTACGAAGGCATGCCTTCTCTTAGGTAGATAGACCATGCATGCTTTGCCATAGTCAAGCAAATCAAACCAAACTAATAACAAGCAAATTAGAAACGTTTCGTTTCCTCGTTTAGTTGTTCAGGCCATTACAGGAACCAAAAGCACATTATAATATAAAAATGAAAACCGAGTTTTTTTCATAAGCGCATCAAGAGAAAAAAAAACTGTCCTTTGATTATCCACGCATTAAGTTTAAACGAAAAATAGCCACATCAACCACTGTTTTAAGTTTTAAGCGAAACAATGAAACTTTCTCTTTTCGCCACGTTATATAGTTATATTTTTTCTTGTAATGCTAAATTGGTCCCATAACCCTTGTAAGGTATTTCTCCCTCCTTCTAGCATGCCTTCGTGGTGTAACGGTAGCAAATTCAACGCGTATTTGAGAGGTTCAGGTTCGAGTCCTGGCGATGGCCTACATATTTTTCACATCTCCTGCTTCAAAATAACCTAATAACACTACAGTGGCTTCCGAACTAGAAGGTGGTAGACAATAATTCGACACCATCAGGATTTGGCGATTGGGTCCCCTAATCAACAGTCGGCCTTTAAAAAGAAGAGTATATAAGGCATTTCTCCCTTCTTCCAGCATGCATTCGTGGTGTAACGGTAGCACACTTGGCGCATCTCCGAGGGGTTCAGGTACGAGTTCCAGCGATAGCACTGTACATTTTTCATATCTCCTGCTTCAAAATAACATAAAGACTCTACACCCTTGTAGGGATTTATATTTATTTTAAATAACCAGTTAATTTTAATTTTAAGTTACTTTCCTATAAGCCTTCATTCCCCTAATTGTCAGTGCCAGAATATTTAAATTTAGTAGCGAGCGCAAGAAATGCAAATTCTACCAGTAGAAGAATAAATTAAATATCGACGTTCCAGTAGAGAAAGAGAGAGTCCGGGATATTGCCGTGCGTGCTTATACGCTAACTTCTGTTTAGCACTACTGCTTGTTTTGACGTGGCTTAAGTGCTAGTATCTTGCGGCCACTAGACTCTTCTACGCGCTGTAGACTACAGGATTATATGAGCCCTGTAGTGTAATTCTACTATTGTGAATATCTCTTATTTTAAGTTTGATTCTACTGTTTCAGTTACCGCCCAAGTTGAGGCGTAGTATGTTAGCGTCATGTTGACACATTGTAAATAAGTTAAAGAGTTTATTAAAGGGCAGTTTAACGCTTCGTGAGTGCAATCACTATCTCTCAGGGTTCTATACAACAGCAGGAAGGTAGAACGTTACACCCTAACAGACGTGAAGCGAACTGTTTTTATGTCTGAAACAACGATAAAGGGGTGTAAAAGTTAAAATCAGTCTTTCTATTGAAACAGAATTTAAAATACAAAGTTGCTCTCTTGTACTATAAAATAACCCACAATGCATGGTGATGCAAATAAATAGAACAGTGAAATGTTAAACATTGAATAGCGTGTACAAGGCTTACTCAATTAAATACTGTTAAAAGCTGGCTTACTGGTGCATCAGAATTTAAGTGCCGGCAGCGACAAAGCGAAAAACCGAATAGTTACAATTGTCAGAGCCGGCAGGAAACTAACATCCGTAGTTCGCAGGCGATGCTAGAAACATGCTCTGTCTTAAAATCCAAAAACCTCAGTTTAAATACTAATACTCAGTTTAAATACTTGCATTCTGGTGAGCAACACGAAAACGACAAGTTATAGTAAAGGCTGAAATTATAAATTACTGGTTAATTAACACAAAATTCCCCACAATGTTATAAACTGATTCAACAGTTATGATACTGCTTTTTAAGTTTTTTCTGCGCAGTGAGAGATAACCTGCGCAGAAATTTGTCATGTGGTTTCATAAAATCATACAGTTGTGTGCTTCTATTATTGTATTTAAAATTTTTCATTTTTCTCAAAGGAATTGCTGTCTTTTTTCTCAAAGGAATTGTTGAAACGTTATCGTCTACTATATTTTAATTCGAGACCCACGGTAAAAATCTCATGCATTTTTTCAAGGGATAAGGAATGAACTTTCTAAGATATATTCCATCAAAAGAATTTAGCAACTAACTTATAGTTAAAATTTCTCAGCCTCTCTTTGAACTGTGTAATTACTTTGTATTTTATGAAAAGAATTTTTTTCTTTTGAAATGCGCGAAGTTATTGAACGTTTAAAGTGTATAAAAGAATTAATTCTAGAAAAAATAAGAAAATGCATTTTCGTAACTTTCTGCTTTACAGCGAGAGCAAAATTGCTTTTGCTCGCTTTTCAAATTATAAAGTTTGTTAACTAAAAATTTCTAAGGTTTACAAAATTTCTCTATATAAAGAAAGGATGACAGTTTGTGTGTTTGTTTGTTTGCTCGCATTATTGATTTCTGATCAATTATGATAAATTTTTTGCCACATTTAATTTACAAAAATTGAATATAGGTGAAATATTGGAAGGAACTTGAGCTTTTACGACCATTTGATTAGAAAGACGAAAATCATTAAAAACGGCGTGCCATTGTTGCTGATATAAGGACAGAAAATTAGTTCATTTTCTATAGAAATTTTTTATGTGGGTTCCATATCACATGTGACTGAAAAATGTATGTCTATGAATCTTATTTTTTTGCAGCGTTATTAGAGAAAGATTACAGCGATATCGTTCTCTCTGTTGCTAGGTGCATTACTCTCAGTCTAAGTTAATTGGCATCAGGTACTTCCGCTAGTTTAAATTAAAAACAACTAAATTCTGAAAGCTTTTCTAAGTTTTCCAAGGAACTTTTCCACGTGGAACAAAATTTGAGAATAAATATTGACAACCTACTCCCTTTCTCTTATTTACTGATTTTTTTCGAGGCATAAATAAAAATAATTAAAAATTTCTTTATTTATTACTACTGATTAATACTCGAAGCTCGATTCTGATAAAAGTTTTAGCTTTGGAAAGAAATTAATAGAAATTATCTACATCACGGATTGTAGATGCCGTCCGTCAATCGGATCTTAAAAGCTGGTCACTTATAAATGCATTTCAAAACAAAGCGATTATTCCTAGTACAAAAAATTCGTAAATCATTAAATCTTAGAATAAAATTTATTTTGTACTGTAAATTAATTAGCTCCATTTATAGATTTTATGGCGCATTATTCATGTTCGTTTTTTATGGCAATGAAAATATTATTAAAGTCGAACTTCAAATAACTAACGTTCTGAAATCTTTCCAATCAATTTCACTTTTCAGTCTTTTCAATTATATATCTGCGACAAATACATAGTTGAAATGTCCTGGAGGGCATAAAATTGCTGCTAGTTCGATCACTGCTTCAGTATTTATATGCCTTTTAATTTCTCGTATTTGTTCTGACGTTTTATTTTCCTTTTTTACTTCGCTTCAAATCCATGTAGAAAATAAATGATTTAAACGGTATCATCTGGCAAATGAGTACATTTATTATTTTTTGTAACGTAATAAACCAATGAAAAAAGAATACATTGTTTGAAACTTATTTTTATAGCTTGATTTTTCATTAAACCGTACGTCAAATAAAAGATATCTAATGAAGTAACAGTATAAAAGTGTTTGAATATGTAAGGAAATCGCATTCTTCCGTGTGTATTCTCTTGGTATGAATGGTAGCACGCTCAGTTATTAAGAGAGAAATCTGTGGTTCGAGGATACAACTGATACTTCACATTTCATGCCTCTATAAATTTCATGAATTTTCTACTGTGCCTTCCGAACTAAAATATGGTGAACGATAATATTTCGCCCCTTGGAGTTGGTCCAAAGGGTTTCACATCTTTATCCAGCTACTGTTGGGGAAGAAGCTAAGGAATTATCGCCTTTCCTTATGCGTGCTGTCGTAGTGTAAATAGTTCAACACCTAGCTAGCAAGTAAATATTCGCAACTCGTGTCCCGACTAGGGCATCGTTGGTTTTTTTATGTGAATTCTTATGCAAAGTCCAAGGAATCTCTAGAAATATACACGTAAAAGGAATTCTAGAAACAAAGATTTCTTTCCTGCATTTTAGTTTAGAGCTTTCCTTAGTGCTGTTATTCAAGAATACTTTACATGAAGCGATGCATGGCAAGAACTGATAGAAAATGTCGAAATCCTAGATCACATTTCTTAACGTCACAGTTATCTTTCTATTCCTGATTATCAAATATTCAAACATGTAATTATCTGTAAATTGTAATGTCTTTTCTAAAATTAGGTAAACTGACTGTCATTGTTTACTGCTAAGGAAAATGTGGAAAATAAAATAAAAATCTAATTTCAGGCAACTGCTTTTATACTAAAATATCTGATGTGTACACCACATGACTTCCTTGCACGGAATATTAAATTATACGCATTTTACATTTCATTTAAACTGGAAGTGGATTGAATTAAATCTACTTCGTAGATAGCGCATAAACCACAATAGAATAAATGCACTCTTTAAAATTCACTATATTTGTTTACCATAGCGACACTCTGGCGCTAGGCTCAATTAACAGCATTACATCTCATTCATTTTATAACTCAGAATACACACAAATTATTATCATGTAGTGAATTATTTAATCGTTGCCACATGTTGTATTCAAATAGTATGATAAATCTGAAACGATGCATAAAGGAAATTAAACAAACAGAAAGAGAAACAGTTTTTTACAGATGATTCATTATTTCTCATTCAATTAATTCAGTTCCCACTTTGCGACAAGGCTAAAATACATAAAAACTCAAAATATCTATATTAAAAATAACGAAGTAAATCTTAAACACTTATTGCCTCGAATAAATTCCAGAATGGATTGAGCATGATTTAATTCGCAATAATAAAAGATGGTGCTTCCTTTGTTGTTGCGAAGCTTAGTTTCTCCAGATTGGCAACAAATCTACTATTCTTCTAAGTTTCAAATGGAAACAAATATGGCTGCTATGGTAAAAAATTAGGCTTAGCCGCACTTAGACAACTTTTAAATTGTTGATAATTCTACAACTATAACATGCAGCTTAACTCAAGGCATGAAATCCTTAACCGGAAGATAAAAACAACATAATTCAATCATTTTTAAAGCAAAAAATGCACAATTTACTAACATATAAGAATAAAGAAACTGAGCTCAGTGAGCCGAGCGAGTAACAGAGTGGATATATATATATACGTTTGATGCGGCCGATTGCAATCAAAATAGGAGATGCACGTCTAAATGTTCTAGCAGTCCTATATGCAAAATTTCAAGTTTCTAAGGCTACTGGTTTTTGAGTTATGCGAGATACATACATACATACGTAAGCACGGACGCCACGAATAAATCTCTTCAGAATCCATTTTAAACCAGTTTTATAATTTTTTGGGGCAAAAAGAGTCCTTTATTCTGTTCTTATGTACGGACGTCACGAAAAAACATCGTTAAATTGCATTCGATAGCGGTCAAAAGATATATTTTCGTTGAAATATGATATCTGAAATTTTTCCCGATTTCAATACTTCGTACAAGGAAGTAAAAAAGGAGATTGTTAGAGCAAGTTCTGTAGAAGGAGAACAACTTATATTTCACTATATTCTTCTGAAAAGCTGATAATAAATATGATTTTCTCTGCTTTCTGCTACTTGCTTTTAAGAGAAAACCAGCCTTCAAAAAGTAGAAAGTTATAGATTTGTCGCAAGTTATCTTCAGTTAAGTCCCAGAAACTAATTATTTACATTTTATGATAACCAGCTTGCCTATATCTATATTTAAAAACATTTCAGAGGAATCGCAGTATAAAGCTTTAAAACAATTTTCATCCACTATTCCAGAATATTCATCAAATATGAATCACACTGTGGACTCTAACCTGCACCCTCATTGGAGTTTTAAACAGAGAAGAAACCTTTCCATTATTCTGAATTTGTAAACAACTGTGACATTTGCTCATAGTGTACTTGATAATTTAACCCAGCTGGCAGTTGGAAGATCTGTGGTTCCAGTCATGAGGAAGACGTAATTGCTTTTTAACACTTACCCGAGAAATCTTGTTGTTTCTTTAGCTACACCTGCATTAAAATGTGATGAAATATTACTTCTCATCGCCTGGAATTACTCATGTGAGTCTCGTGCTTCAGCCCCATCTGCCTTTAGGTAAGGAAGAATGTAAAGAACTATCATATTTCCCATCACAGTCAGGCGAAGATTCAGAGCTGTTTTCTCTTGGTAACACTGCGATAAAGTAATGTATCAAGAAATTTATCTGTTTCTGGCAAACGAAAATATCTTATTCCTTTAATTAAGGTAAAATAACACGCCCGAAAATATTAATTACAAGTCAAACAAGACAAATCAGAGTTATATTTGCAAATTTTCACAGGACTAGTTTCGATGGTTTTACCGAACCATCATCCTCAACTGTCAGTGTGCAAATGAACACTTTTGCATTTGGACTTTGGAACTTTTGGTTCATTTGCACTTTGGCAGCTGAGGATGATGGTTCGGTAAAACCACCGCAACTAGACCTGTGAAAATTTGCAAATATAACGCTGATTTTCGTTGTTTGACTTCTAAATTAATATCTTATTCCTTTGCTTACATTCATAATCTCTAGATAGTCAGATCCAAAGATAAATCTCTAGATAGTCAGGATCTTTCTGTTGACTGATTTTCAAACTCTCTTTTTTTTCTCATTAAATCTTTAGCCCATCAGTGAGGTAGAGTTAAAATCGCTGAACACTGATAGTTCGACCCGGATTCAAATCCCAGTAAACAGGCAGATTGTATGAGCGTTTTCGTAGTTTTCCCCTTTTGGGATACGAATGCTAATCAGTGGGCAACTTTAATAGAATAATCCAATCCCAAATTTCAATTTGAATCCTGGTTACCTTTATTTTGACAATACTGAAAGTATGCATTAAATTAACATAATCAAATAAATCAGCATATATATTAGATACTTTAAAATCAGGTAGAAATTATATAGGATGTATTACAATTGCTAAATAGTTTTAAATGACTTTTAAAATTTTATGTACTCTATGAAGTTTTAAAAGCAAAGTTTATTTAATCAGATCGAAAAGGATTTCATTCTTGATTTGTTTAACAAATATTAATCTAAAGGTCTGTTATTATGGTATATATGTTTGTCGTTTATTTTGTTCACTATTTAAATAACGCGTTATTACACGTCTGATTGAGGATACGGTAAACAGATAGGCAGACAGTGGTGGGAGAGAGAAAGAAAGAATATAATGCATGTAGGAAACTAAAAAAAAATTTCCTTTCTGGTAACAAATCTCAAGGAGAAGTTCGCAGCCATATTAGGCTCTTGATAGTATTTTACCGTTTTTTGCTTCTGCGCTTATTAATTATTTCCCAATCCATAGCTTACCTCAAAACAATACTGCTTATGAAAAAAATATAGGCATTAAAATAAGGATCTGAAAAAACAAGAATTTTATTCATGGACTATCTAAATGGCATTCCTCATATATGAAACCTTTACACCTGGAATTGTAAAAGAATCATTCAGTGAAAGAGATTGTATTCTAAAGAACATTTTGCAAACATTTCCTTTTAATATAAAAGTGATATCAAATAAGAATTTTAAAAAACTTATTTCAGCATTTAAATCACTGGACAAGATACTTCGATATAAGCATATTTCTGAGTTCATTTCCATTTATGAAGGTATTCTTAAGTTTTGTCTAAAGTAATAGAATAAAAAGAATAGAAAATTTTTATGATCATATGTGTCCTGTCACTTTTAGGGCCAGCTTAAGGAGTAATTATACGAGGTCTAAATGTCTGTGGCGTTACTCATAAAGGGATGTCAAATTAGTGATGTATAAAAATTAATATAACTATAATGTATTTTCTATATGCTTTTATCACATAATTTTTCTTTACTATTTGTTTATTATGCAAAATTAAGAGTACGAACAAGAAAACATTTGCTGATACTCGTCTTTTAAAGCATGTAGCCCAGTAACTATTTTTGGACTCTTAAAGTTATTGTTGGTTTGGGTTGGATATATTGTATCTTTCAGAAAGAATTGTTTTTATATTAGGAATTTTAGGCATAAAGTGGAAAGACCATTAAGTCAGGAAAGACAGACATTTATCACAGAGATCATTTTAAGATATAAGTGCCAAACATTTTGGTATTTTAAATTTGCAAACATTTCGATATTAAAATTATAAAAAATTAATTTAATTTAGAGGAAACATCTATAAGATTTGGTAACTTTGTTCTTTTATTATTCATACATTTGTAACAGAAAAATAATGTATCACATACTGGTAACTATATAAGGTATTTCTTTCACCTTGTTAGTGTGCGTTTGTGGTGTAATGGTCAGCACACTCGGCGCGTATTGAGGTTCGAGTTACGGCGAGGGCATTTTTCATCACGATTTTTGCTTAAAAAAAATCGTAATGACTCTACAGTGGCGCTTGAACTAAAAAAGATGGTGGATGATGATTCTCCACCACCAGGATTTGGCAATTGGGTTTCCTAATCCCCAGTCGCCCTTTAAAAGGGGGAGTAGATAAGGTATTTCTCCCACCTTCATAGCATGCCTTCGTAGTGTAATGGTCAGCACGTATTTGAAAGGTCCGAGGTTCGAGTCCCAGGGAGGGCATTGCTCATTTTTCATATACCCTGCATCAAATTAACCCAATGTCACTGCAACTAGATACAGATGACTGGATGCATATAATTAGATAGTAAGTGTTCTCAGAATGAGACTTAGGGTATTCCAAGGAAATTACTAATTGCTTTTGTTAGATACTTGCACAATGGTTAGTTAAAAGAAAAAAAAAGCTATTTTATTGAAAGTTTCAAACAAACATATCTTTCTTGTATTCAGATACCTGTTTACTTTAACCTTAAAGTAAAAAGGTACCTGAATACAAAGAACATCCTTATTAAGAACTTTCTGACCCGTACTCCTGATAGTACGAGCTCATTAGCGGCCAGACATCAGAATACTAGTACTTTGATAAGGGTTCAAATCCTGGCAAACGGGGTAACTTCATGGGTTATAAGGTATTGCTCCCCTCAGCATGCCTTCGTGGTGCAGTGGTCAGAACACTCAGCGCGTATTTGAGAGGTCCGTTGTTCGAGTCCCGGCGAGGGTACTGCTCATTTTTCACTTCTTCCTACTTCAAATTAACCTGATGTCTCTACAGTGGCGCCTGAACTAAAAACGGTGGTGGATGATGATTCTCCACCACCAGGATTTAGAGATTGTGTCCGCTAATCCTCAGTCGCCTTTTAAAACGGGGACTATATAAGATATTTCTCCCACCTTCTTAGCATGACTTCGTGGTGTAATGGTCAGCACGCTCGGATCGTGTTGGAGAGGTCCGTGGTTCGAGTCCCGGCGAGGGCATTGCTCGCTTTTCACGGCCTCTGCTTCCAAAATAATCTCATGTCTCTACAGGCTCCCTCCCGAGTTCTTTCCATGTACAACGAAAATAGCAGCCAGTTCTTCTTACAAAGCACTCTGCGCAGATATCCTTCCCCTAGGCAGTTCACTCTAGAGTGTTTTATATTAATTGCATAGGATTTACTGCTATAATTCAATAAATCCAAACTAATTTTGAGAGTCCTGCTTCTGCGGTAGAAACAACAAAGAATTTTTTGTTTATTTCTGTGCCAAATATATTTTTGCCAGATATATAAGTGTAGTCCACAGTTAACAACTGGTTTCAACAAACTAGCAGAAAAATGAATTTGTATGATGTTTTGCAATAAAAACAGTGCATTACAATAAATCAAATGCACTCCAAACTGCCTGTTTAGACAGCTTTGCGAGGGTATGAAAGAAGACTATAATGCTTATTTTTGCTTACGGAGGTATGCAGGATGGCCACATTTGCATACGTACCTTCTTCGTTTTCAGAAACTCAACTGATACATTTTACATGATCAAGAAACGAAATAAAAAATAAAAAATAATCTTTAATAAAAATGACATATTTTATTTATGTGATGTCTTCAAAGAGTTTAATTTGCTAAAAGATAACCGCAGAGTACGAAATGTATCCCTTTTGTTCAGGCAAGAAAATTATAACAGGTTTTCTTGACAAACTCTATGCCACCCTATTAAAAACCGCGAATTCTGTCAGCTTTTACATATAGCAGCAGCTAGCGATGAACTGAAAAAAGATGAAATAATTTTGTTATGTGAATCACTTAAAGCAGTTTCATTTTGATAAGAGAATTTGCGTTCGTGATCTGTTGGACATAGAATACAGACCTGGGTATCTGTTGCATTTTTAGTGAATGATGTGACCTTATTTCTCTGCAAGAAGCTTTTCTCGTACAGGAGTCGCCACAGCAGCCAAAGTAAATTTCAGTCGAGAAAACACCATTATTGGATAAAGAGTACAATACTTTAAGTATTTCCTTAGCTTTAAAATAAAGTGAAATTGTTTTACATCTTATGTGGTAGAACCAGGCTTCACTCAGATGGTTACTCAGTGAAGGGCCAAATCTCTTATCGTAAAACTAAATTCTTAACGTAAATTCTTAACGTAAACTCTTAACGTAAATCAAAGAGGAAATTTTGGTTTATTCCCCCACAGCAACAGACCAGTTATAAAAGGTCTTGTTCCTGTTCATCATCAAGAATGGGGATTAGACTGATTGGACAACATTTAAAATTAAATTTTTATGTAGTTATATTTTGTATAAGATATAAAAATATAAATAAAACATTTATTTACATATAAAATATTGAAATAGCTAGGGCAAGACAAAGAGATGAGAGAAGAAAATAAAGCTGAAAAGGGAGCATAGTTGGAAACGGGTTGAGAAACTATGTTACAGACAATAAATTTATGTATGAAATCGTTCAATATTTAGATTATTGTTATTTTTAAATATAATTGCTAATATTTACATATAGTATAATTTAATTTATGAAATAATATAAAATACAGACGTTCATAAATTGTTCACATTATTTACCTGCAAAAGGTTCCAAAAACCAGTCCGCGATAAGTTCTAAACCGTATATCGCAGCATTGCGAATAGTGGAGCTATGTTCCATCCGCTAACATCAGCAGCAGCAGTATTAAGTTTGAACCACCTTTGTGCGGTTACACATCTAACGTGAAAAAATTAAATGAAAAAGAATAATAATAATAAAAAAAGACTAGAGAGGATGGGGGGGAGCAAACTATGAAAATCCCAAATAAAAGCTATGAACCTGGCAACTTCCGGTGTGACTATTAGGTCAGACTGTTTGGAACAAAATGGATACTCAAATTGTATGGACGCCATTTCCCGGAGATGTGCTGCTACAATCCGGTCCGAATGTCGAATGCATGAGATGGGGACCCTTGTATTTTCGCCTTGTACTCGCTGCTGTTCATCTGTTTTGAATAGAAGGTTTGGTTGACGTGTAAGTGTGAATCACTTCTGCTTCCTGTTATTCTCAGTAATGGTTCGAATAAGTTTTCATTCAGGTGGAACTCTTTTTAATCAATGATTAACTGAAACAAATGGCGCAAAATTAACTTCTAGGTTAGTAGTTGTTCAGAAATTATGTTTTAATCAGAAATCGCATTGAATGGAGGTCAAAGGTTTCACCTAGCAAATACATTTGTTTACGTATATAAAAGAAACAAGGCGATTAGCGGTTAAGAATTCCGCTGATGGATAGCAGTTCTATAGTTACTGTGTATTTCAGAATGCTCTGAAATTCAGAAAAAGAAGAAAATCAGAAGTTGTTTATTTTGCCTTTCGAAAGATTTTGAAAAATATCGCATAGAGTTACTTGATTAAAATTCTGATTCTAAGCTTATAGAAAGCCAATTACATTTAAGTAGATTTTATGCAATCGCCGCCTTAAAACTTCTGGATCTAAGAAGCCAATGTTATATTTTCTGAAACAAGTGAAATCTAGGACATAAATTATTAACTTAGGTACAAACTGGAATTATAAATTTTTGAATTCTAGAATTCTGAATTTTGATTTTCTTTCCATTGCTAGAAAGACCAGAGACAAATGCTTTCAACACAGTAACTGATTTGGCTCATTTGATTTGGCTTCTCCCTCCTTCTTCGCATGGCTTCATGGTGTAGTGGTCAGCATACTCTGGGCGTATTCGAGAGGTCCGTGGTTCGAATCCCGGCGACGGCATTGCTGGACATTTCTCATTTTTCATCTCTCTTGTTTCGAAATAACCTAATGACTCTACAGTGGCACCCGAACTAAAAGGAGGTGAGTGATGATTCTTCATCATCAGGATTTGGCGACTAGGGTCCCCTAATCACCAGTCGCCCTTTAAAAAGGGGAGTATATGAAGTATTTCTCCCGCCTTCTTCGCATGCCTTCGTGGTGTAGTGGTCAGCACACTCGATGCATATTCGAGAGGTCCATGGTTCGAGTCCTGGCGAGGGCATTGGTCATTTTTCATTTCCAAAAATCCTAATGTAGAAACATTAGGATTTTTGGATCTCTACATTTTCTATCCTAATGTTCATTAAATATAGAATTCTTTAGTGGTTGTTGTCATTTTAGAGGCAAAAAATGTTTCCGTATCTAATCAGCACAAACTTAACGTTCTGAGTTGAAATTGTAAAAACTGCATGTGAGTTTCTTGATTAATGATAATAAAATCCAGGATATGTATGGTAGCTAACTGAAGCCATTAGCTATAAACACACACACATACAAGTACAAAGGTTAAACTTATGGATTTCGAAGGTTAATAAAAAAGCTAAAACGCCAACCTTCATGCCTAATAACAGTGCTTACAAGCTATCTGAGGAAGAGGCCGCTGAAACAAATGGATTTTCAACTAATCTTAAAATAATAAAGTGAATTTAATGAGAAAAATATATTTTATATTCCTCTCTTCATGCACGTATTAGGTCAGTGATTCTCTAGCTGATTTACCTCATGCACCTTTTTCACCGGTGTCTGCCGAAAATATGGCGGCAAAAACATCGTGGATGAAAACTTCGCGAAGAAAACAGCGCAAGGAGAAAACATCGTTGTAAGAAACATAGTGGGAGAAAACACAGCAAGAGGAAATGATCACATTTCTAAAACATAGAACATCATCGCGGGAAATAAATAGATTAAAAAGCATCATCGTAAAAATATCGTGGCAAAAACTAAAGCACCCACAGATCACTGCATGATGATAACATCGCAGACATGTGTTTTCAAGTTTTAAAAGTTACAGATTCGTATAATGATTTGTGAGCGTAAGAACGAAGAAGGATTATTTTTACTTCTGCATTTCCTATTATTGGAATAAATAATAGTTTTGGCTCAAAAAGTAAGGAGAAAGCTTTAGCATTCAAAAATTGAAAATGAGAATGCTACATATAGCAATTAATAGAAATTTTAATTTATGTACTTAACTATTAACCAGGCCATTATTTAATTAGTATCCCTTATAAAAATTATATTGGCAGTTTTTTATGAAAAATTTAGAAAAAGGGGAAGATGAATAACGCTGTACATGAAAATATTAATGACTAATAACAAAATATTAATGAGCCCTTCAGAATCTTAAATAGAAGAGAATATTGAAAATGTTCGAATTCTGTTACCGAATAATCGTCACCTGTTTCTTCGAAAGAGAGCTGGTGAATTTAATATTGATCACAAAATTGTCCTAGATGATTTTTTAAAACAGAAATTTGATCTCATGTTGTCCTTCACACACTGACTGGAGAACAGAACAATTTCTGTATGTCATGATTTGATCCAAATGGCAGACATTAATCCTGATTTATTTTCAAAACAAACTGCGACTGGACATGAGACTTTGCTTATGGTCCTGAGACAAATCATGATCATTTGTCCGAGTTCGAGAAGGTTCATGAGGGATCTCAGAGACTTAGGTTTCAGAAATCTTGACTAAAGATCATGCTAGTGACCAGAGCTGTAGCTAGGGTTTCCAGAGCCCAAGGACAACTGAAGGTTCTGTGCCCTTTTCTGAGGGCCAAGAATGGAAAACATTTCATTCTAAAATTTCATAACATCATTTTGACGTCCCCTGGATGCTGCATTCGGGGACAGATGTCCACCCTTAAACTTACGGATTTCGAGCTACCTACCTAGCTACGCCACTGTTAGTGACCTTTTCTAAATGGAAAGGAAAAATTCAGAACACATTTTTTCCTGAAAAGAAGATGAACTCTTTATTTTATAAAGATTCAGTAAGTAGGTCTAAAAAATCTCAATCAAATAACTGGTTTCTATTGCCTAACAATACTCATAACCTCTCATATAATTCCTTTCTTATTAATCAGTGCCTAGCAAAGCAAAAGTGTCACAGATTTTAGTCATCCTCTTTACTCATGAAAACTGGAACCTAGCTGCTAATTTCGTTTCTCTAAAATCAAGTCTCACTTCACAGGTTATTTTTCTAATAGTATTGATGAATTTAAGAAAATCACGAAAAGGTTCTTAAAAACAGTATTGCAAAAGATGAATTTTGCGAGGAAGTCAAGAAGCTGCACTAAAGCGCAAAGCATTGTACAGACTTACAAAGATTATATATACAAGGCTAGGAATTAAGAACATTGTTTTCTTCATTTTCTTATTTTCCACCAGCTTAGTCCTAAAATTTTGTATATCGGATAAACTAAGAAAACGTTAATATTTCGTATTTAGGAGCGGGATTTCTATGTTAGTAAAATGACACAAATAAACTTTACTAGATAATTATAATTCACAATTTCAACTTTATATTTCAACTAATATTATACAAAAAAGTTCGGTTGGTAAGTTATTTTTTTTAAAAACTTCCACATTTTCTTTTAGTTAATAGCATTAATTCCAATTTAGTTTTTCTCACAGCCTTTTAAAGTCTAATATCTTTCCTCTGAATTTTTTATTTTGGTTTTTCTTTTGCTCGATAGAAGACATTATAGTCCTTTCTTCTTTGATTCCACCTATTTCTCCCCGCTCTTATTTATGCTGCTCTTCGATCCTTCTCCCCCCCCCCAAGCACATTCCGTGCTGGGAAATTTCAATAAATTTTCGTATATGAGCTTAGCTTCTTTGTGTGAAGTTGAGTGTTTCCCTTCGCTCTATGCTTTATATTTCAACTACTTCTCATTACTTTCAAGACTATTTTAGAGCTTGTAGTATAGATTAGAACATGAACTTCGGTTCGGTACCATAAAACAGCCTAGCGTGCTATAAGAGTCTGTTTCCAATTGATCTAGTTCCGCTGTTGAACTTCATAGCTGTTTTGCTCAACTTTACTACTTTTCACTACCTCTTGTCATCCTGTTTTTTAAGATTCCGGTTAGCTAATTTCTCACTAGACCTTAATCCAATTAAGAAGTATCTAGGAAAAGAAATGGTTTCCTTTTGTCTTCCTACATCTTTAAAAGAAATGAACCGAATTTTGAGAAATTTGTTTATTATGATTACGGTTATTTGAATAAGGCAAGTCACACTAGGGCTATCTGACTAAGGGAAAAGCTGCTTTTGTGTAGAGCTTTCTAAGGGAAATTTGCTCGTATTCACTTACATATCGAAAAACTACAAAAAACAACTAGCCCATTCGCCTGGATTTCAACCCGTCGAACTACCAATAATTAGCTGTCTTAATCATCCAATCACTGGTGCTGCTTATTTGTTATGGACGTATTTCACAAGCTAATTGGCATAAAACAGAAATGCAAACATGCATTTAAATTACCGGAAAAGGATATTACGCACTGAAAGAACCATTTCTGTAACTATTCTTGTAAAAGTATTTATACACTTTTCCACAAATTATAAGTTTAAAAAAAATCATTTTCATGAACATGTAAAGTAAATAGGAGGCAAAGTAAATTAAATTTATATTTTTAACTATTATGAGAAATTACATACTTCATACTTTTTTTTATTTACGCACAAGGACGTATTGTTTTGTTTTCATAGACCGAATAATGCACTTGGAGGCCAGAAATAAAACCTTTTGTTTACCTTAACCCTATGGTAATGGAAGCAAATTAATAGAATTAATTTGTCTATTAAAATAGTGATTAATATATGAAAATAACTTTGAATTAAAAAAAATGGACTTTCTTTGAAACACGAAAGAAAAACATTTTCTTAAGCCCAAATAGGCGGCAGCCCAGAACGGCTATTAGTCTCAAAACGCCATTTAGTGGCGTTTCACTACAATCAACGAATCAAGTTTTAAATTGTTGCCACCTAGTATTATTGCCCTGCATTATATTTAAAGAAATTAGTAATGAAGAATCTGCATGAATGTATATATGTTTCTTGCATTGTGAAAAACTACGGTACTTAGAGCGATCAAATTTTGAATAACATAATCCTCAACCTGAACATAGGCACATGAAAGCCCGAATTTTGAATTTGTTTTAATATCTATTTCATATTTTGTAAAACTTTAATGAATTTTTGTTTAACAAAATCAACGATTTCAAAGCGAGCAACAGCACCACTGTACGAAAAAAAAAATTATCTCCAGCGCGCGAGACTGTATCGGGGATTATAAAAGTATGCTGTTCTCAAATATTTCGTAATATTGCTGTTGAATTGAATTTTATATGGTTTAAGTGAGAAGAAAGAATATGATATTTAATAAATAAAGGTAACACACAAAACGTTAAAAAAGCGCCCCTTTAGGCGTAATATAAAATTTGAACATTTTCAGACTTTTATGGTTTTTTTTATTTATTTTTTTTTTTCGTGATTTTTCCACCATAGAAGAGAAACTTGCAACACATCGTTTAAAAATTATAAAATTGCACTGCGACTTAAACATGGCAGCTGTTAAAACTTCTAAAACGATTTTTAGGTAACTATGAGTATGATAATAACAGTATCGAGTCCCATAAAATCGAACTAATGATATTCAAGCGTATTTTACTTAAAATGTTTTTTGAAAAAAAAATTCATTGGCATCAGCTTAATATATTTTGGATGTTGTAACGTCATTTACAGATAATAAAACCAGTAGGAGGTTTAAAACCCGTTTATTAAGTTCCGTAAGGGTGATTTAAATCTCTTAAAGAGAGAAAATTATTACTCTACAATATAACTTGTGACCTCCTGTGGTCGAGCGGTAAAATCGCTGAGCACTCATAGTTCGACCCGAGGTCAAATTCGATGAACGGGCTGGCCACGTAGCTGCTTTCATGGCTTTCCTGTGTGTAACATGGATATGAGCTAGCTCTCCTTAGAAAATATACAACGTTTAAGAATGTCTAAGTACGTAACTAATTATACCTCTACTAGCGTCCTAGCGGCTCATCCTTAAACACTACCTTTGAGTGTCGGTGAGTTTTGCCAAGTATTTAACTTGATTGTGGACCCAAGATACCACAAAAGTTGTAAAAGTTATTTTCCATCTACGAACAAGCAGCAGAGGCGGCAACAACCGCTGGGATTCTACTCAAAATATTCCACTTATGCTTCTTCTCAACCTCGCTGTTTTCCATAAAATATGCATAACCCTCTGGACTGAGCGAATACGTGACGAAACGAAATATAAAAGAAAGGATCAACTTACTCTTAACTTTAGTAAAACTGAAATGCCACAACCCCTCCACGAAAACATACTTGCCCTTAGATTTCTTATGCTTGCTTCTTAGCTCTTTGCCCTTAGATTCCCCTGAAGTCTTCCCGTGCTTAGCTGTAATACAAATTATCCAGTCCAATATAATTTTATATTGGTTGTGCTAAAATTACTTTTAGCACAATATTTATATTAGCAAACGTTCCCATTGAAGCAAAATTTGTTGAGTTTTTAACTTTTCACTTATTAGCAGTAATTTTTTCAAAGTAGAAAATAGAAACGAATTTATTTGTAAAATTACCAGCTATTATCAGGCACATAGGATTTGTAGATCTCCCTGAAGAAGAAAACCTATTACACGTGCTCCGTTTTCCTTTGTGTGTATCAATCCCTGTTTATTGTTTTACTTTAGAAGGTAGCGTACTCAAAAGAATAATTATGATTTATAACATAACATATTCTGCCAGAAAACCTACTGATAAAATGACCTAGATTGTCCCTCCGGCACATACTTGGTATCGTATTCCATCCTCTGGTGGATCCCTCGCTATGAACTCTGACAGATGCACCCAAACGGTACCCTCACGATTTCGTAGTGGCTATTTAAGAAGCCTTGCATTCCAGGGTGGCCAAAAAACCCACTCGATTTGTCCAAAATGTAATCATGAGCAGGCTTCTCTGGCACATATTCTTATGTATCTGGGTTTGTCCTACGACGACCTATTAAATCTTCCTGTGCTGGTCTGTGACTTTTTGAAGTCGAATAAACTCGTGGATCTCGTCTAGCAGAAGCTGGACCCGAGGATTAGCAACAACAACAACAACATGATTTGTATATAATTAAAGGTATATATTTAGAAGTTTTAGAATCAAGAGATTGAAAATTTTATGATAAATTTAAACTATATATTTTAAGTGGTAGAATTTAAATACTTGCTAACGCATTTCATTCCATTTCAGTTCACTGATCCATTGTTACTGATATATTATCAGTTATTGATATATTATCAGTGAAAGTACTGTATACTGTAGCTAATACTTCAATAGATTAAAAAGTGTTTTTCACACAGAATAGGTTTGTAGAGGTTTAGTTACATAGAACAAAACTCTTGCATATTCCTACTTAACAGTTCGTTATAAGTTAGCTATACTTCCATTTTTTATTGAAAAGCACATTAGTTTAAAAGTGATCAACTTTTGATGTATGAATTATTGCAGCAATATCGACGATATATTAGGCGTTGTATATTTTATTAGAAGATATAAGAAACGTTTCCAGCTGTAATCCAGTAATATAAAATAGAAAATAGGGCGATGAAAAAATCTGAAAGGTTTCAAATTTTACATTACGTCCAAAATGGAGTTTTTTAAACGTTTTCTGTGCTACTTTTATTTATTAAATATCATGTTCTTCGCACTTAAACCATAAAATTCAATTCAACAGCAATATCGCAAAATAATTTTGAAGTGAGTACATCTTTAGAATTTTCTATACACAGTCTCTAGCACTAAAGATAAAAATGTTTTCTTTTTAGTACAGTGTTGCTATTATTCACTTTGAAATCATTAAGTTTCTTAATAAAAAATTCCTTAAAGTGTTACAAAATATGAAACTGATAATAAAACAAATTCCAAATTTTGGCTTCCAGATGCCCATATTCGGAGGAGGATTACGTTATTCAAAATTGGATGACTCTAGGTACCGTTCTTTTATCGCAATGCGAAACATACATACATTTAGGCAGATTCTTCATTATTTAATTTCTTTAAATATAACACAGGGTGATAATATTTGGTGGCAACAGTTTGAAAAGTGATACGGACATTTACAATGAGTCAACGCAAAATGCCAAAACGAAATTAATGGCCCGTCTGAGCAAACGCTCCTTTGGGTTAAAAAAAGAAAATGAGAAAGAAAAATGTTTTTATTAAACATGCACCATTTTTACCCAATAATTAAATAAAAAAATCTAAAATGCAAATGTGTTCCTTTTATCTCATTATCTCATTATATTTATAAACAATCACAACAACACAAATATGCTGTTTGACTAGCAAAACAATTTTGCGTGTTAGCATATAACACGATAACCTCATCCTGCAAAGCTGTTATGAGAAACGAAATTAACGTAACAAAAAGTTCTTTTCCACCTATTGATGGATAAACCTGGGAATGAACTCTGGACACGTGTGAGTTGCCTGTAACAAAACGGGAAATAAGGGTTTGTAGTGAATACAAATGACAAGGAAAGTTGCTAACAATAGACATAGTTTGGAACAGTAAGTGCTATTCAAACTAAGCATTTTTTTTAAATCTTGAATTATTCTTTTATGTGCCCCTTTTTTTTATTTTGGTCTGATGAAGGTCAGAAAAAAATTCGCGTTGTAGCCAGAAAAGTCAGATTTGATGGGGAAGGAGGAGAGACATTCTGAAAGCTTCAATATATAGTTTAACTGCTTAGAAGGGGATTTACCATTAAAAATGCAAGTGTTGAATCCCAGACTGTATAGTGGTTAGGAGAGACTACTAAGGTATTGAAGGGCCGGGTTCGAATCCAGGAGAAGACATTGATGTTTGTAAATGTTGGAGGCACTTTAAATATGCGACGAGCCGAAAGTCCTCTCGTGTGGATTGATGAAAGGAGATCCCTCCCCGGGGTGCTCTCCCTCAAAATTGGGGGTGGAAAAAAGAAGTCCAATCTCTCTTTGGAGTAGGTTTTAGCAACCATTGTTCTATGTAATATGGACAAGGCAACAAGTGCAGGTATTTGCTTTTGCGCTTGGGTTTTGTTCGAAAAAGATGAAGAAAGAAATATCAAAATATTTAAATGTCATAGAACGATACTCTAGGATCTGCAGGTTTTCATGATAGTACTATGATGAGATGGGATGAAAGTATACAAAAGTTCAGTAAAAAATAGAAAGAGGGTTTATTGCAAGTCACTGAGATGTATACACGCACAGCAGTGACAATGGTGAAAAAAGTGATACATTTGCCCCAAGTCAAAAATTAGAAAAACACCAGATTACAAGGAAAAAAAAAGAAAAGGCTGAAAAATCAGAATTTCTCTTACGAAAATTATGATCGTTACCTTTCAACTTTGATACATATTCAACATGTATTAAAATATATTTTAAGTAACATAATTTTATTAACCCTATTTATAATCATTTACAAGCATTGTATTCATATTACTGCTTTTATCCTCCACATGTTACATAGCCGGTGTGCTTTAATCTTTCTTCTATTCGGTCAGAGTGGCACCGCTCAATTTACGTTTGAAACAGTCTAGTGTTAAGGAGCAAAGTTTTATAACTATAAGTAATTTATTTATTTTATTGCTTTTTCGCTATCAAGTTTCTGTGATACACGTTTTTTTATCTATAGTTCCCGTTTCTCGGCTGAATTAAGAGATGAATTAATAACATTGATTTATCTGGTTGTAACGAAAGTTTTCCGCCAAAAAACGTTCTTAATAAAGTTAGAAAAAAATGAAAGCAGTACCTTTAGTGCGGGTAGTAATCTGAAGGTTATGGTTATTCAATTATGGCAAAGCACACGAGGGCTATCTGCCTAAAGGGAGGGATGCCTTCGTGGAGGACTTTTTAAGGGAAACTGGCTCGTATACACGTTACACATGGGGATTACCACGAAAACGCCCATGCAGCCAGCCCGTTCGCAGGATTCGAACCTCGGACCGAACTACCAGTGTTCAGCGTCTACCGCTCGGCCGCTGGTGGGCAGTAATCTGAAGGAAGCGATGTCGGGCTTATATGGTGGGTATGGCAAAAGATCCCATTCGAGCTCGTATAGAATCCAGACGGTGAATGCAGACACATGTGGTCTTGCATTATCTTCATTAAACATTACCTTTTTGCCCCGGATTCAACACTGATCTTACTAATAATGTTGAGTTATTGGAGATTTCTGAAACGCTATTTTGTACCCATTACAGTCCAACATAATTTCGTCACTATGGCTGCAAGTCCCGGAGCTAGAAGTAGGAAGCCACTTACCCGCTATATCAGCCCCTATTAAGATATAATAGGACCCGAATTTTGATCATTTAAAGTAATACCATTTTTGATTAAATCGTCTATCCATTTCCCAGTAACGATTGGAGGCACAATGCCCCAAATAACATCATGACCTTTAAATTGCAAAGATGACTTCCATCAATTTTGAACATAAATACAGCGAAAATATTGCGCTGTGTTATACCTGTAGAGGTTCCGCCAAGTAACGACTGACAGAGTTGCACTGCCTTGTTTAAAAAAATTATCGATGCAGTGATTTAATTGCATAGTTTGCAATTATGTTGTTCACAATTGCATGCATCGCCGTGGTATGTGAATTAACTGGATCTTGGCCTTTGAAGCTTCGTGAAAGACCCAATATGGTCCGCTTCTAAAAGGTTTGGAGATCCCAGTTCTAGACGATCCTAAGTGTTTCGGCAGAGTGCAAGTCAAGGCTACGATTTATACACGATCCAACTGTGTTTTGATGTTTATTGTGGATTATTTATATATAAGAGTTGGTGATTTTTTTCCCACAAGAAATACATAACACTTTTTTTTTCAGGCGTTTAGCTGGTAACCCTGATTTAAGCAAAGAAAACAACTCTGACTATTCTATAGAACATTTAGTTTGTCTTCTACTATCATTTTTCGAGCTTTATAGCAGTCGTATGGTATATGAAAACGTGAACAAAATATACTGCTGCGTGCGTACAGGTTTGTAACAGATTTAATGCACGAATCTGATGAAAAGTTAATAAAATTTATTCTTATCACAAGAAATAAAACAAAATGCTGAAACCTTTCCTCACAGATATTCGTACAATATCACACAGTAGTTATATTTGGAACTACTAAAACTTTAAATAGAAAACAATTAAAAGCGCAGAGAAAGCTAATCCGATCTCACCGCGTATTCGCTACAGTCAACAACAACAAATAAGTAAACAACTCAACTGAGATGTTTTTCTCCGTCTTTTATAAGCTTTTTAATCACTCACGAGAAGCTTCTCGTAGTTTCTCGAGGTTTCTGGAAACCAAAAGTGTAGAATTACAGTTACAGCCAACACACAACTGCATTATTTCAATTTGAATATAAATTCCGAGATAACTAGTTATTAAATGCTCATGCTCCTGCATTTTTACGTTTTCGGCGTAGCTTTCTCTTAAAACTCGTCACACGCTGCATTACATGGGGAAATAAAACAATTTGAATTACAGTTCTACCAAAAATAGCTAACTAAATACAAAATCCATAACAGTACAAAGATTTTTTTTCCTACTCGAAATCAAAGAATATGTCGAAGGAACTGGTGGGATTTACTACGACTTTTAAAACCCGTACTTTTTGACTATGACTTTTAGATGGCTGATTTGTTCCTAAACATTTACTGGCTATAAACTCTTCCTGTTTTGCTTCAGTTTCATCAAGTAGAAATAAAAGTAACGCATCTAAATCCATTGGACAGAAGAAATTTCTGTCACTTTCATTACCGTCCTCCTCATCTGTTTCAAATTCTCAGCGCTTAGAACTCTGAACCCTTGACATGCGCGAGGAGCTTCATTAGATAATTATGACTCAACCAGCGGATAAAACATTATGGTGTACTTATTTCTTTCAATTCCGAGAATTTTTACAGCATGAAATTTCGATTCCAAATTGTCATACATAAAGAAAACTTCTTATTTGAATTTTTATCTGAGATTGAAGAAAAGTAAATCTCTAACATACACGCCTGTCTTCTTTACCATAGCGCACTAGAAACTGCTGTAATGCTTCGCTATAACTTTCACCCCCGAGGGGGAAGTAATTAATTCCTCAGCAGACGATATTTCTCCGCTGACTGCAGTAAATAAGCAAATTTGTCATGATCGTCTGAACTTGGATCACTGCCAATCTTCTTAAATTTTTCCCAAAATCCAAGCAAGTTTTTAATATTACCGTCAAATAATAATGGCAGTTTTAGTTTAGAATAACGAAAAATTGTGTCTGAAGAATCACTGTTTACGAGAATAGCAGAGATATGATTTGCATTTACTAAAATGGCTGAAAGCTTAGATTCTATTGGTCTTTATTTATAAGTTTCAGGCTCTTCAAATTATTTATCACATCCTTATTTTCTTTAGAATGAAATAATTCATTTCTAACTGCTCACATTCTCTGTTTCGCTTTCTCTTCCAACAGTTTTAATTTTGAAAGCTTTTGATCCTTGGATAAAATACTTTCAGCTTTTTCTTAATCATTTAACGCTTTAGTAAATAATCTTCTGAACTGAGTACGCCATTTGGAATTGAGTGATCAATTTGAATTTGAACGAATCATTGATGATTTTTGCTTCGTTAAAAAGCAAGAAAAATTAAATTATTAAAAACACTTAAAAATAAAGCAGGAAAAATTAAATTATTAAAAAACGCTTAAAAAATAAGTGATATTTTTTATATTTACTACATTATTATTTATACTATTTCAATGTTATTTGACATTTATCAGAAGGGATTTTTTAATGCGCTTCATTTCAAAACTTTCAATCATTATAACTGCCATTTTTTTAGTATATAAAACTATGATTAAATTTTATCATAAGCGCTTTGGTATCGTATTTTGAAAGTATCCATATTATTAAATCGAATTGTATAAGTGTGCGTATATATGTAATATTTTAGGATGTGTAGGAGAGTAAACACTAATTACTTTTTAGTCATGAACAAGATGGTTATAGATGGTGCTGGCATACAAATAGAAGTCGTAGTAAAAGGGTGAGACTTGGAGACATAGCTGTAATTCAACACATAATTTTTATTTCTCGATAAACCAAATTTTGAGACGCATTATATGATCCGCACATCATTATGGGGGCAATATGCACCCCACAATTTTTGGAACCTTAAACAAATAGAAGGAAGCTTTAATAGACAAAAATTAGCGTCAACAAATTAGTAGTAACACATGCATTCAGAAGACGCGTGGAAGAGTCGAAAGGTTTCAGTTTCGAAATCTTGGTCTGTTACTGGATAACAAATGTCTGCACTGATGGGTTACGTAAGAAAGCATGATGCGGATTAATTTTGAAATAACGCAGCTTATATTGATATATAATGAATAGTTACCATTTTTAGGACAGAAAGAGCAAGTACTCAAACGAGAAATAAAGGGGCTATTGCAAAATTAAAGTCGGTGTTTCCTTTCATATTTTTATATCTTTTGCTTATAATACATGATAAATAAAAACATCTAAGTTTGTTTGCAAGTTCATCATTTCTATTATACATATGTAATGAAACAATTTTTGTTTGTTGCTGTTAATTTGATATTAGATTTGTGCTTGACTAGTCAAGACTCCAACTATTCTGGGGTCGCGTTGAAATTTCGATTACGTAGTACAAGATGCCAGAAAGTTTTGGAGAACTACAAAGCCACTTGATAATCCAAATATATCTTTATTTCTTATTTATTACTCTCGTAGCACATCATAATGGGGAAATTCTGCATTCCGCAATTTTGGTAATGACGCATTACATTTTTAATAGTAACAAGTCAGTCACGCAAGAGACGTCCTTTAGCTAGCAAGCGTAGGCAGAAAAAGAGAGTGCGTAGTTGACTTGCCATGGTATTTATAGTAAGATTTTTCGTTAATCTTATAGGCTAAGAAATATACGTATTGCAGAAATTTAAGATAGGAATTAGTTATCCGGAATTTTTCCGGAATTAGTTTTCATCTATGACGCCGTTTCTGAAAATGGTTGTTACCACTTTTAGAATAGAGAAAGGGAAAGGTCCAAACCAAAAGAGGAATTAAGAAGCTATTGCTAATTTAAAGTATAATTCAGAGTTATATATATTTTTTTTATCTTACCTCTCTCTTTCTCTCTCTCTCTCTATATATATAATATGTGTGTGTTTTTTTTAAATGGCCGTACACTTTGCACTGCATATAGGTGCGCCCATCAGCCTTTTTACTTCAGGAGAAAGACTCTGTATGAATGTCTTAACTGCGTTAGAAAAGTGGTTTTCTTTACAATTAATATAATCTTACAGCAATGAATAGCTGTTTTGTGTAATGCACTACAAACACAGCAATCTGAATGTGGCGTATTAAGTAACCAATGTGACGCTTAAACTTCTGGATACCATCCATGATGTAAGTTAATTAATATACATTTTGGACTTCTTGTCCTCCGAATAAAAGTGTTTGAGACCGTTAAGGCCTGGACTTGGAGGTGAATATTCAGTATTTCCAATAGTTATGAAATCAAACAGTAATGTCTTTTGAAGAACACTTCTGTTAATCCTTGTAATATATGAAGTAGCAGCACGATCTTAACGTTGGCGTCAAGCGTCACTGGCGATTTTAATGTTGGCGATTTTTAGGGTTCTGGTCGAAGTTTCGTCAAACTGATGTTATTGTACTGCTTGAGGTTAAGCTTACTTTCACATATTGCATAAATTGCGGTAGAAATCGCCTTTCTGATGTAAATTTAAGTTAGATTCTAAAAAAAATGCAAAAAAAAAAAAGTTCTTTTCATATTTTCAAGATTATTTGTGGGTATTTATGTTCCATTTTCTCACAGCATAAAGGAAAATAAAATAGATCTTAATGCCTTCTTATATTATATATCTCCTTCTCGATAAAATAACAATAAAAAAAAAGCAAAATACAAAGAAAGTCTTTGCTGTTTATGAATTATACGTTACATTTCATCACATCTTATCACATTTTCAAATAATTATGATCTGATAACACATGAGGGTACGTGAGTACAACAAACTCACCAGAATGCTCCAGCTTACCGCAACCTACTCGTAGAAAACTAGTCTGGCATGAAGAAGCCACTGCAGTTTATTTCTCCCATGCATTGGTTTGAGTACGAAGAACATGGCATTTAATAAATAAAGGTAACACACAAAATGTAAAAAAAACGCCGCTTTGGACGTAATTTTAAATCTGTAACCTGTCAGATTTTCCTTTTTTCTTCTTTTTTTATATATTTTATATTTATTTTATTATTTTTCATAGCTTTTATTTCATTTATTTCTTTGATTTATATATTTTATTTTATGTAATATTCATGCACTAAAAGCTATGAAATAACATTGATTGAGAGTATATTGTTATATATTGTTATAATATATTCTTGAGTAATGTTATTAAAAATTACATATAAAATCGTTTTTTAATTGATTCACTCAACTTAGAAGACCTAGAGCTCTATGGAAAGCTGTGAGGAAAGTTGGATAAAAAAATAAAATAACAAAAAAACTGAAAGGTTTCAGATTTTAAATACGTCCAAAGGGGCGTTTTTTTTAACATTTTGTGTGTTACCTTTATTTATTAAATATGGTCTTCGAACTTAAACCATAAAATTCAGTTTAAGATCAATATCGCAAAATAATTTTAAAATGAGTCTATCTTTAGAATTCCCGATACACAGTTCCGCGCGCTACGGATAAAAAGTTTTTTTTTTTCTTTTTTCCCGTACAATGTTGCCATTGCTCACTTTTAAATCGCTTGAGTTTGTTCATCAAAAATTCGTTAGTTTTACAAAATATGAAATAGGTAATGAAATAAATTCCAAATTTGGGCTTCCAGATGCGCATATTTGGATGGAAATGTACGTTATTCAGAATTGGATGGCTCTAGGTACCGTTGTTTTATCACATTTGGAGAAATATACATACATTTATGCAGATTCTTTATTATTTAATTTCTTTAAATATAATACAGAGCTGCAATATTTGGTGGCAATAGTTTGAAAAGTTATTCAGATTATTAATGTTTCCAATGCAAAGTCGCAAAAAGAAAACAATATTCCTTCAGGGACAAAGCCCCTTTGGACTAATAAATTTTTTTTTTTTTAAATTCTGAAAGGTTTCAGATTTTAAATTACGTCCAAAGGGGCGTTTTTTAACGTTTTGTGTGTTACCTTTATTTATTAAATACCATGATCTTCGCAAACTATAAAATTCAGTTCAAGAGCAACATCGCAAAATAATTTTAAAATGAGCATATCTTTAGAATTTACAATACACAGTTCCGCGCGATGGAGATAAAAAGTTTTTTTTTCCACTCGTAGAGGGTTGCCATTGTTCGCTTTTAAATCGTTTGAGTTTGTTCCTCAAAAATTAAAATGAAATAAAATGGGAATAAATAAGAATAAGTTAAGTTAATGATAAGTACATAAATGATAAATTAAAATACTAAGACTTATTTCGTTAAGCCTTCAGACGGAATATGATTTCACTTAAAACTGAGTAGCATACCGTAGCCGAATTATTACTGAAGTTGGATATTACACTATTCTATTCAAGGGTAACCTGTGTAGAGTGCCTTAGGAAAGTTCTTTGATTTAAATTAAACCAAAGAATACAAGGGCTATCTACCAAAGGAACGATGCCTTCGTGAAGGATGTTTTAAGGGATATAAACTAGCATTCACTTGGCCACTGGTAGAGTCAGCTTTCAGGAAAACTCAGATATTTTGGAAGCTTATTTGTTTTTTAAATTTTAATCAAACATATAGCAATTTATATGTACATTACAAACATTATTAAAATTATTAATATATTTATTTTAAAAATAATTTTAATAATTATTAATAAAAATGTACTGAAAATGCCTATTTTTTCCCAAATCTACGCTAATATGCCAAGCTAATAAAAACCTTTGGCAGCTTTTTTATTTTTTATAGTTGGATGTTTTGCTTATATTTCTGACAAAGCAATGGATGGAAATCAACTTGATCTTAAAATTATTTGAATATAGGTACAGTAATTTCTATAAATTATGAAATAAAAGTGTTCCTTTCGAAAGAAAATTATACTTATGCACATACCTTAATAGTGCCGTGCACTATCATATTTGAAATCACTTTATGTCGGTTTGATACATGATATATTTGATTTAGGGTTATTGTTTCCTCTTTAATCATCTGAACGTGAAGTGTAATCTTTAACAGAAAGATAGCTCAGTTCTTTGAAATCGAATTTTATAATAAAAAGAACTTCAAAATTAAAATACCTGAAATGTTGAAATACACTCACGTTTGTGAAAATTGCAACACCAAGAAGGAATCGTCATAATTGAATGCAATTTAATACACAGTTGAGTGGTAGTGGTACAAATAAATGATTAAATGTTCAAAGCAAACAAACAAGAACAAGATATCAGAATCAGTATTTTGTGTGGCCACCACGCGCCGCAATAAGTGCTGCTACACGACGTGGCATGGAGTCAAACAAAGTTTGAATGTCTGACTGAGGAAGAGCATTCCATATCGTTTGTACGCGTACCCAAAGTTCGTCTGCAGACGCAACAGGACGAGGATCACGAGCAAGACGCCGACCAATGACATCCCACACATGTTCAATTGGCGACATATCCGGGGAACACGCAGGCCAAGGAAGAAGCTGTACCTGCTGCGCTGCAAAGAAGGATTTAACAATCCGAGCAGTATGAGGGCGGGCATTGTCCTGTTGAAATACAGCGCCTGGCAAGCTTTGAAGGAAGGGAACAGCTTCGGGCTGTAGAACTTCACGGATATACCGGTTGCTGTTCAGATTGCCCACAATTCGTAGCAATTGAGATCGTCTATGATATGCTATGGCGCCCCAGACCATAACTCCGGGTGTTCGTCCACTGTGGCGTTCGATAATGCACTCCGGAAGGTGGCGTTCACCGGCATAGCGTCTGACACGAATGCGGCCATCATGGTACCACAAATTAAAGCGGGATTCGTCAGAAAACACGACATGCTGCCAATCAGCACGCCAGTCTCTATGCTGATTGGCCCATTGTAGCCGCAGGCGGCGATGGTCGTGCGTTAGGGGGATCCTGTATAAAGGAGTCCGTGCGCGCAGTCCACACTGCAGCAGACGTCTACGAATTGATGAAGCACACAATGAAACACCTGTAGCTATTGACCACAGTGCTGCCAATTGTCTAGAGGAAGCTGTACGGTCCGTCCGCGCCATGCGGACCAGGTGTCTATCATCGCGAGCTGACGTCACATTTCGGGGTCCACTCCCGGATTTCCGAGTTGTCCGACACTCGTCCGTCCACTGCTTCCAAACGCGCATCACTGTGCTGCTGTTACGCTGCACACGAGAGGCTACTGCACGATACGACAATCCAGCTTCACGAAGGCCGATGATTCTCCCTCGTTCAAACTCTGTAAGTTGTTCAAATCTCGCTCTCTTTCGTCGACGAGGCATAAGTACAGATTGAGTTAACGTTTACCACTAGCAGATAACCACCGATAACCATACACGCCTCGCTACAGCCGTCTATTTATTCGGATCCATCAGCCGTTCAGAGGGTGCTGCTCAGCATACGCATGCGCTACGGATTTGCAATTCTAATCATTTGCATATCATGCGCTACTTTGCATTTCCTGAAAATTTCAGCTCACTCGCGTAAGTCCTTCATGGTGTTGCAATTTTCACAAACGTGAGTGTATTTACTTTAGCGCGCCTCTCGAACTTTCCCATGCAAAAACACTCTGAGAAGCATTTGTAACACCGGAAAAACAAAAATAAAGGGAAATTTAGTTTTTCCTTTCATATTATTTCGAATGTCATGAATGTCCACCGGAAGAGAAGGATCGGTACAACAATCATGCATTGACCTCGGCGAATGTCCTCTAACAAAAATATGAAGCGACAATTTCAGATGAAATTGCATCTGACATGAACGCATTTTACATTTCAACTTCCGATTTTTCTTCAGATACAGTTTATTTTATTATTTTGGCAGTTTAATGTAGTCAATGTAATTACTTTGTGAAATACAGATTTTTTTTTATGTTTTCTAGAATAAATAAAAGACGGAATATCAGATTATTTTGTTATTGGTGTATTCTCATGCTGACTCGAGGAGACCACTATCAGTTCAGAACCAGGCATTGTTGAGCACAATATCAGAGCTTTAGCAGCCCGGGGTGGTCTCTGATTTTGCCGCCTGTGGCGGTCTCTGTATTTGCCGCCTCTCTTGATATACAAACAAATAATTAAAAAAATGACCAAATGACATATAATACAATAAATTAAAACTGTAGGTTTATTTTTGAAGAAAAACTTTAAATCCAACATTTTAAAATTATATTGTTATTTTGCTTGCTATTTTGTTAGCAAAACCATCGATGGCATCATAGAGGTCTATGGGATTCCTCCAGCTGCTATTATGTAGACCATACAGAAAGATTTCTTAAATGTAGATTAAACATTTGTAGTTCTTGAATACTTTGTGGGGTTTTACTATTTAATTCTAAAGTTCTAACTTAGAACCCCACGAACACTAACAAGCGAATAATCGCTTCAGTGTGTAAACAGAACACGTAAGACTTAAAGAGGGTTTACAACCCTTTAGTTTTCAGTATATTTACAATCAGTTCCTACTTGGAACTCTACACAAAGCCTCCACTCGGGCTTGAACTTAAAATAATAAAAATTTAAACTAAAACTAGTTTAACTAAGCTACTTGAAAGGTATAGCGGAAGCTATCAGAGATCTAACTAGTTGGTCCCTAAGTATTAATTAAATCGGCGAAGCCAAGCAAGGGCCTAAGGTATGGCCGAGGGTAGCAATAGCTAAGAGGTTATAGGTTAAGTTATTCAATTATGGCAAAGCACACGAGGGCTATCTGCCTAAAGGGAAGGATGCTTTCGTGGAGGACTTTCTGAGAGAAACTGGCTCGTATACACGTTGCACATGGGGAAAACCACGAAAATGCCCATGCAGCCAGCCCGTTCGCGGGATTCGAACCTCGGACCGAACTACCAGTGTTCAGCGTCTTTACCGCTCGGCCGCTGGTGGGCCCAATAGCTAAGGGAGACGTAGCCAAAAGGCAAACGCGCGCTAGTCAGGGAATCAGACTCTCTCTCTAGAAGCCGGTGAAGTATCGACTTAAATAGTACTCTTTCTCATTTGCATTAACTGCGTTTCTGAATTAACATTCTGGCAGGAAATTGTAAGCTGAAATTAGAATAAGATAGGAAAGATACAAAACTTAAAATAACTGTTAATAAACTTAGGATAAACCTTACAACTTCTTTAATGATATATATTTACAAAACTCTTCTCACAACTAATCAATAGTTGCGGTAGCAGTGAGGAAAACTCGTAGTAGTAATTACAATATTTGGAACTTTGTTCTGGATATTGTATTTTAGACTAAACCTCAAAAATTCAAAAGGTTTTCCCGCGTTGTTTCGTTTTCCTTAGCAATAATGGAAATAAAACTCTGAAATACTACTCTCTTAAATAAGTATTCTTCCTTGTTCAATATCATCGTGATCACAATTTAGTTCATATTTGTAATTTTTCATTCAGAAGTTTGGACCTGAAGGAATATAATAGGTACAATAAGAGTGTGCAGCTGATGAAATTTAATGGTGATTCTTCTTTAAATATTTTATCTAGAATAAAAACTATTTTTCTCTCAATTTAATTTCATATGTCAATTAAGAATCTCATTATTCTTCCCATGCCTCGGCAGTCCACGTAAGTAACCTTTATAAAATAATGTTTCTTACGAAAAATGCCGTTCCTAAAAATGTACTGACCTGTTCCCTCTAGCTGCCCACTCGTGTACAAGTGACATAACAAGTGCAATTTTGGTAACATGCTTGCATAACAAGAATTTGGAAGTTCTACATATAAAACGCTGTCACAAAAATCATTCGCTTCAGTGGCTTGATGTGAATAAATATTACATCTACATATAATAGAAATTATATCTAGATGTAATAATATATCTAGTGATTATATCAAGTGTTGCATTACCCCAAATACTCCTGATGCTGTTTCATTTGCTAAATTCTGTACATTATTGTAGAATCTCAAAAATGTGTTGTGAGGGCCATAGTTCGTGTTAATCACTGAAAACTCACTATAGAATGTTTGGACAAAGAACATTATCTCCCTTATCTATATGTACTGGTTGGCGTGAGATAAAAAGAGCAAACTATAAATGATGGAAGAATAAACTTCATTGGAAACGAAGTAAAATGTCAAATAACTATTTCATTATTTATCTCGGCTTTTATCCTACTTTTTTTCTTTCTTTTGTAAGTACTGCTTTACGCTGTAAGTTTGCGAAAGTAATTTTTTCATAATTCTGCAATAAGCAAATTTAACTACTTTAGATAGGATCTGATTAATTCACTTCCGGTAATCAAGAGTTGACTGTTTTTGATATTAATAAATCATAAATTCTGCATGCGGTCCTCAGTATAATTATAGCCATCGGCATAAATCTTTTGAGCAGTGCAAATCAGAATAATTAAGACTTGCTTTAGATTTTGTGAGCCGATTGATATGATTTTTGACATATTTCTTAGATCTGCATCAGGAAAGGAAAACATTATTACTACTACTCCTATGGATAAATAATGCTGTGTGGCCTGGCAAACTAATCATGTTTTCATTACCAAAAGAAGCGGGACTGTGATTTGAGGCGATTGCATAAAGTTGCGGATGCATTCTGCCGGCAAGAGTGGCTCTTTCTTGGCTGAGGTATGTTCTACTGGAGTATGTAAACGCAAATGGAATATTTTTTTTTGAGAGAAATAACCTTCATCGGAGACTATTTGCATCCTTTTGTGGACACAAACTCTCTACTATAGTTTATATCAATAGGACAATATAGTCTCCCACTGCGAATGCATTACACAGAACTGTTTCAGGAAACATTGTATACTGACTTCCATTCCAGCATTCCATTGGCTCAGCGTTCGTCGAATTTTTTAACATTGCTGAGAACTTACAAATACTACACAAATATCATCAAGTGCTTGTTCTAAGGCATTTGATAATATTTGTATAATAAGTGACTACAGGAAATGAAGCTTAATGATTCTGTTTGACTTAAACCCTAGAAAGACAACCAACATCTCATTGCCTCAAAACATATCCAACAATTGCAATTGCTTTGCACGCATATAGAACTAAATGTAATTAGATATGCCTAACATTTTGACACCTTCGGTATATTTTTCCCAGTTTTCTCGCATTTAAAGAATAAAATGACATAATTTTTTTACATACCATAATGAAATTAGAAAAACAAAAAGTCTGAAAGATTTCAGATTTTACATTACGCCCAAACAGGCGTTTTTTAAATGTTTTGTGTGCTACCTTTATTTATTAAATATCATGTTCTTCGCACTTAAACCATACAATTTAGTTCAACAGCAATATCGCAAAATAATTTTTAAATGAGAATGAGAATATCTTTAGAATTTAAGATACACAGTGTCGCGTGCTGGAGATAATGTTTTTTTTTCGTACAGTGTTGCCATGGCTCGCTTTGAAATCGTTCAGTTTGTTAATAAAAAATTCATAAGATTTACAAAATATGAAACCGATTATAAAACAAATTCCAAATTTGGGCTTCCAGATGCCCATTTTCGGGTGGAAACATACGCTATTTGATGGATCTAGGTACCGTTGTTTTATCACAGTGCGAGAAACATACATACATTTGTGCTGATTCTTCATTATTTAATTTCTTTAAATATAAAATGGAATTTAATATTTGGTGGCAACAATTTGAAAAGTGAACCAACATTTATAGTGAATCAACGAAAAATGCCAAAACGAAATTAACAGCCTTTCTGGGCTAATAAACAGGAAGTTTTCAGATTTTACATTACGCCCATAGAGGCGTTTTTTTTTTTTTCATTTACGCACACAATACACGTTTCGAGAGCATTAGGGTTCGAAACGTGTATAATGTTCCTTCAGCCAATAAATAATTAAAAACAGCATATCTTTAGAATTTCCGATAGAGAGCCTGGAGATAAAAATGTTTTTTTTTCCGTACAGTGTTGCAACTGCTCGCTTTGAGATTGTTGAGTTGGTTAATCGAAAATTCATTTAAGTGTTACAAAATGTGAAATAAACAATAAAACAAATTCCAGATTCTAAATTCGGGCTTCCAGGTGCCCATATTCGGGTGGAGGACTACTTTATTCAAAATTTGATGGCTCTACGTACCGTTGTTGTTTCACTGTGCGCGAAGCATGCATACATTCATGCAAATTCTTCATTATTTAATTTGTGTAAATATAATACAGGGCGATAATATTTGGTGGCAACAATTTGAAAAGTGATACAAAACTTTTAGTAATTCAACGCAAAATGCCTTTTTGAGACTAATAGACCTTATGGGCTAACGCCCTTTTCGGCTAATTACTCATATGTTGGGAGACTGCCTTATTTTCCTGATATTCTCTAAGAACATTTTAGGAATTTTTCAAAACATTTAGTGAGTATTTATGCATACAATCATCATTTACTGAAAGAAGCAGCATACTTATAAACAAATGAAGTGCTACATTTTATTTTAATAAATATGCTCTACATACATAATAAACTTTCCAAACATAACTATATAAACGTATATTTTCCGTTATGAATCATTTTCCATCAAAATTCAATATTTCACATTTATGCAATTCTTCTATGTGACGTTTCAAATTTGTCCGTCGTGTAAATGTTCTTCCACACATTACACATTTGTACGGCTTTTGACCCGTATGACATAACAGATGCTTTCTTAAATTTGCTTTGTAATTACTTGAATAAGAACATAAACTGCACTGATATAGTAGATTGGTTGACTTGTAAATCCGGGTTCTAATCTTTTTGTCGCATGGAAGATGCAACGAGCCTTTATAACCTGTAAGAAAACATGAATATTTCTAAGACACTTTTTAATTTTATGTAATTATATATGATTAAGAAAATGCATACCCCATCATACATTTTTAATCAACTGCAATTAATATACTTATATTTTTAATTTCAAAATATTACAAAAATATGTAAAAAAAACATACCTTTTTTACATAAACTTTACCTTTTATGTAAAGATAACTGCTGCATAAACAAGAAGCACGGAATTTTCACATTACAGAAAAAAATATTAAATACAATAAATATATCTTAGTTTTGCTCATAAGAAAACATTGTTTTAAACTACCCTTGGTAATATTCTATGACATTATGGATCAGCGCAGTTTTTATGAAATATAATTAATCACAATAAAGCAAAAACTTATTCAAGCAAATTCGCAGACAGAAATGGAGAAAAGCGCTTTTAGTTTCAAGGCCAACAGAAGATGCTCTTTGACACGGGATATTCATAAACTAAGAATTGAAACATAAATGTACTAAAATTAGCAAACTTAAAATACATAAAAAAGAATTTAAACATCTTAAATAATAATAAACAGTCAAACTAACTTGGTTAGATCTTTCAATCTTATTGACGATTATAAACATTTGTCTTTACATTGGTGAGGATTACACATAAACATTAGTGAGGATTAGTGTTTTAATGATTTAAATTTAATTAATTAAAATTTAATTTTATAAATAACAAATAATAACATTTAAAAAATATTTTATTGATTACAAATATGTTACTTTAAAAACAAAAATGAACAACGATTATCCATATTATCTGCTGCTGTAAAAGTTACACGTTCTAAAGAAATAAGATAATTTTGGTTATCATATACATTTTCTTTTTTGCTCACACCCGCTGATCAACAAATAAATATGCGCCATACAACACTTTTGTGTAATTCAGAACTAAATTGCAATTTTATCCATCACTTCACATTTTTAATATAAAATGATTATTTGGCTTAGATGAATAGTAAACTAAAATATGCATTACATTGAATGTGGTATTCTTAAGACGGGTTCACGGGCCGGAGCCTTTGGATACTTAACTTTAGGCCGGCGTCAGAGCGAACTTTATCGTGCTATTTCCAGCATTAGGGCGGCATCAGTGCGAACTTTATAGTGCTATTTCCAGCAGCGCAAATAATACCGGCTGAGGATAATCTCTGGTATACGTCCTCGTGTGTTTCTTGCTAGACAGCAGAAGTGAAGGGTGTGAATTTGGAGAGATCCATGCCTACGTGTAACGGCGCGAATAAGCTTGAAATCTGGGGAAATTCAAAGTCTGGAGTGAAGGAAGTTATGCAGGATTTCTGTAAGTAATGTGTGGTATAAGGCTTTAGATTGATGTCAATTTCAAGAAGTTCGTACTTAAAATTATCTGTGTAATGCATTGTTTTGTTGATGGTTTCTTTATTTAAAATTTGCTGTTGGGTTTATTTATGAACTATTTGAAGTCCTGAAGCCTCAGGTCTCTGTGAAGTGGTTCGTTACGAACGAATTAGGGCGCCCCAGTAATTTTTCAGAGGAAGATATTCTGAAAGGTCTGAAGTTTAATGAAATCACCAGGTTATCAAGATAAGTGATCAACATAGCATGAAAAATAACATATATCCAGAATAGCATTTCAAAAAGCAATTCACTGTAAAATAATAATAAAAAAGGAAGAAAGAAAGAAAGAAATTTGTCATAATAAGAGACTATAGGAGATGAAGCATGTTCGTTTATGTCGAAGTTTTAAAGCATCGATGGAGCAATGGAAGCGTTGGGTTGGGTCACATGCGACTAGAAGCTTAGTGTTGAAAGTAAGGAGAGCACTAGAGCAACAGAAAGCTACAGGCTTTGTTCCAGACTCAATTCAGAAATCATACGTTTAGAAAGGGGTAGCCGAAAAAATGATAATTAGGGGAAGAGGCAAAACAAAAAATAAAACATAACAGACAAATGAATACAGCAATCGGTCTAAATGTCTAAGAACAGCTCCAAGCCGTCTTCTGTTAATTACATAATAAAGATCATAATTTAGCATTGGAACTCAGGCGTTGTTAAGGTTGGAAATTGTGTTAAAATTTTGGAAATTTTTGCAATAAATACAGCAACAGATTTTTACTAAATTGCTGAGTGGGGCTTAAAAAATATTTATTTACTTATTTACTTAATTTTTTCTCTAGTTTAAGTTGCCGGAAATACTTAGCTCTGCAATCTGGATATCTCAGAACTACTACTGTATTCAAAATTTTACCTGAGTGTATAAGGCATTTCTCCCCCCTTCTTAGCATGTCTTCGTGGTGTAATGGTCAGCACGCTCGGTGCGTATTCAGAGGTCCGAGCCCCGGCGTGGGCATTGCTCATTTTTCACATCTCCTTCTTAAAAAAAATATTGTGTCTACAGTGGCGCTCGAACTAAAATGGGGGTGGATGGAGTAAGTGTATAAAGGAGGAGTATACAAGGTACTTCTCTTACTTTCTTAGCTTGCCTTCGTGGCGTAATGGTCAGCACACTCGGCGCGTATTCGAGAGGTCCGAGGTTCGAATCCTGGCGAGGGCATTGCACAAGTCTAGGCAGATCTTGTAAAATTTCAAACTTCACAGATAATCTGAAGACTATAAAACATCATTAGACCTTAACTGTATATGGTGGTACTGGAATACTTATCTCCAAAACATATTCTTCACAAGGAAGAATAATAAGTTGTTGGGAAAAAAAACAAGAAAATTCTTTATTTATTTTTATGTTTAAGAAATGATTATATAGTGGATTTACAAATTGCTATGTTCTTCTCGAATAGTTTATTGGTTTTGTTTATGTCATTTCCATTTTTCCATTTAAACACTTCTCTTTCTCTCTCTCTTTTTTTTTTCTTTGTGGTACGTAAGAGAACGTAAAACCAAATGTCTACTGTATCTACTAACAAAACCACTGAACTATCACTAAAATTTTAGCAGACTACAGTATAAGGCAATGACTGCATTTGTTAAGTAATCTGATCTTTAATATCAAATTTAAGCTTTAACAAATATGCATACAATCACAGAGTAGGAGAATATAAATATTCTGACAAATTAAATACTCACTTTTATTAGAATGAATTTATCGTTACAATTTAAAATTTTTACTAAAATAGATATTTTTTACCCTACCAATATTAAATGTCTCAAAGCCGGTAAAAAAGGAGACCAAATTTTAAACTAATGGAAATTTATGTTAGTTCTAAGGGCTTCTTTTCAAGGGAATCTGACATAAATCCTTGTCATGAAAGCAGTACAATGAAATCCAAACGAAACAGCATTTTCACAGAAATTTTACATTTATTACAATTTGTTTACTTGAATAAAGATTTTAATTCTAATTTTACCTAGCCATGGTTACTAAATAGCTTACCTCATCAGATATATTTTCATACTTTTGTTTTCTATTTGTTCAGTTAGGTGATGTACAGTTATAGCTTTCTTTATTATTATGCATCTGTTCACTTGACATGTTTCCTATCCAGGCTCTACTAGTTGTAAGTGTTGATCTGATTTGACAGTACAAAATACTTTTGTTGAATAAAAGGGGATGAGTATCAGTTTCCTCAAAATGCAAAAAAACATTTCTTTAACAATTATATCGATCTAAGTTTTTCAAAATTTAATGACATATTATAATATATAATACATGTATGTAATAAAAAGGCCTAATCTTAATTTTCAACACTTTAAATGATATTTTTTAAATATTTAAAATACTTTACAATCAAAATCTATACCAACATACAAAACGGAACAATATGCAGAACACAGCAAAAATTCGGTTTATATAAGTTAGCATATAATTGTGTGAAGAAGTGAAATATACAAATCAATATAGAAACATACACAAATATTAAAGTAAATGTATTATAGTAGAAAACCACTTATAAATGAAACATTCATCTATAAAATCTAAAGTAGAAAAATTATTTGTTACATTTTCACACATACATCTGCTTTTATTATTTTTCAAATGCACAGACACTGACGAGCCAAGACATTACGTCCATCCCCACATTTTTCAATGAACTAGTCTGGATAACGTAGAAGGCACGTGATTAAGTGAGAATATTATTCAGCTGCTGCTGGAGGCGGTAAGGAATCTTTCTTATACTTACTTTTGCGAGTGATGGGAAACGCTGCTGATCTAAGCGAATTTGATAGAGAACAAATTGTAATGGTCTGAAGATTCGGAACGAGTATCTCCGGAACAGCACGACTGGTAGGTTGTTCATGATCTGCCTTGTTGGTATTTATGTAAAGTGGATAAATGATGGTGAAACCAGCAGTTGATGCCACGGTTTTGTACGTCCACGCGTCATCAAAGAAAAAGGACGTTGGAGACCGTCCAGCTCGGGAAAACAAAATCGGCGTCACACAGTGGCTCAGCTGACAGCCCAATGCAATGCAGGCCCAAGTACAAGTGTTTAGGAACACACAGCTCAGCGGACACTGTAGGATATGGGACTGCGCAGCAGATGTCGGAATCGTGTGCCTCTGGGAACCAAGCGTCATTGTCAACTACGCCTACAGTGGGCCCGGGAGCCTCAATATTCCGGGATAAGTGGATATAATGGATAAGTGGAAAACAGTTGCCTGTAGAATGAATCAAGATTTCTCATTCATCACGTCGATAGTCGTGTCAGGGTACGCCGTATTCCAAGCGAACAGTTGCTCCCTCGCTGTAGAGCAGGTCATACACAGGCTAGTGGTGACGATATTATGCTTTGGGGGACGTTCTTATGAGCGCCTTTTTGACCTATAGTTGTGGTAGAACAGATTATGAAAGCTGAGGACTATCTGAACATAACTGCGGATCAGTTGCACCCTTAGATGGTGTCTGTCTTCTCAAATGGAAACGAAATTTCGCAGTAGGACAACGCTCCATGTCACAAAGCTCAAATTGTGTTGGAGTGGTTCAAGGAGCATAAGGATGAATTCCAATTAACGTCTTGGTCATCTAACCTGCCGGATCTTAAAGAGATAGAGCACATTTGGGATGTCATGGAGAGCCAGTTCAGAGCTCAAAGAACACCATGTCAGAATATCTCGAACTGGAGTGACAGCTCCTTCGACATTTGGTACAACCTGTATCCAGTCATCTACCAAGAATTTGTGGCATTCATGCCAAGGCGAGTTGCAGTTGTTTTGCAAGCCAAAGGTCGCGCAACGCGTTATTGAATAGGTGGTCATAATGTTTTGGCTCTTTAATGTATCTGACATCGCTTTTGCATTTAAACGTGACTTTTTCGGTGCAACCAGCGGCTATATGGGTGAGAAAATTTCATAGGACAAGAACCACATGCATATGGTTTTTCTCCTGTGTGAACATTAATATGTGTCCTTAATGTTTCTTTGCGTGCAAATGATCTTCCACAATAATTGCAAGTGTTAACACTGTGGGTAGAGACATGCCTTCGGATGTCACGATATCGATCAGTCAAGTAAGGACACAACGAGCATTGAAATTGTTTTCTGTCAAGATATCCCCGCTGCACATTGTCAATAAATTTTGGAGACTTATTTTTAAATTTTGATTGTAAGAAACCTAAAGAAGAGAAATAATGTTAACTTTCACATAAATAAACAATTACATTTTAAATAAAATATCTTAGAAAAAACATCATGTTACTCAAAACAGAAAAGATCCTCCATAACTAAGCAACAAGATCAGCAATTTAGATATTTTATGCATATAAAAATGAATAAAAATCATTTGATAAATAACTGCGATGCACTTTCATGAATTAATTACAAGTTTGAGACTATATATATTTATCTTTCTTGATAACAGAAATGGAAACTCTGTACACAGTTTGTGATGTTTACACATACATGTGTTGGAACCCGTAACTGAACAGCTATGGTCTTCAATATTCGGTCATAGCTAATGGAAATACTTGTGAGTTCCTGGTACATTTTGTTACATTGGATACCAATTTTTCTATGATTATACGGCACAAGTGTTACTGAACTTTGTGTTAAACTTGGGAAAAGCAGTAATGAAACACTTGAGTATTACAGTGAGAGTAAGGTGATGAAGCATGTCCCGCTTCAGTATTTCAACAACAGTGGCACTTCACAGCAGTAACATGGCCAAAACACGGGACTGTTCGACAATTATATGTCATTCGACAATTTCACAAATCAAATTCTGGCAAGTTATTGTGGTTATAGATGTCAACATTGCAAACCAACGGCCAGATAATGAACAGTAACCTTTGTGAATTACTTAAAAACCATTTCCATGTAGGCATGAGAAAGAAAAGATTAGAAATGCACAAAAAACAATGACTTTTAGAAGGACATTATTTAGTTGCATATTGTTCCTGTGATTCCCAAATTTGTACTTTCTGTACATACATTTCAAGGGTGTTTATTGAAACCTCACAACCCTACACAAAGTTATTATCTTTGTGTAGGGTTGTGAACACCAAAAATTTGTCGTATCCCAGTGAAGTGTATTAAATGGTAAACGAAATACAATAGAATAGAAAGAACAGTAAGTTGTTCGATGGAAATCATAAAATAGAGTATAAACAGAAAATAAAGATCTCTTTGGAAATTTCAGTCTACAAAAATATAAAATATGGAAGTATAGGAGGCTTTTTTTTTTTTTTTTGAAAGCAGATATCTCGCCTTTACTGAAAAATACAAAGCCTTTGCAACTATCAAATGTCATGCAACTCCTTTTTACTTGGAATCCATCTCTGTTGTCAGGTACAACAGGCCACTATGGGCACCGAAAAATGTGCCAGAGTGATCGCCGCTGAACTCACAACAAAACAGTTTGGAGCCGAACTATGCTGATTAGACACTGGTGGAAACGGAAAATTTTATTAAAAAGATTTATTAAAAATAAATTAGAAAGGAGGGTTTGGGGGGGTCCGAAATCACAAAGAATTTGATGAATAATTGTGAGGAATAAATTTCACAAACCGTACGCCACGTGTAATTTTCCCTCTTGAGTTTCACGTTATGAAATTAGTAAGGGGAAAAATCTACAAGTAAATACGATAATATTTCATCTCTCTCTCTCGCACGGACGCACGAACCCACAAAAAAAAAAAAAAAAAAAAAAAAACATAGTCATACATTTTTCAGTCTGATGCAATATGCAACCCACATACAAAATTTCGACAGAAAAATAAGCTAATTCTCTCTCATTATATCAGCAAAAATGTGACACAGTTTTTAATGATTTTCGTCTTTCTAATCAAGGGGTCGTAAAAGCTCTAGTTCCATCCAATATTTCACCTACATTCAACTTTAGTCGATTCAATGTGACAAAATATCGATCATAATTGATTAGAAATCAATAAAGCGAACAAACAAACACACAAACAGGCATTCTTCTTTCCATGTATAGATTTTGTAAAACTTACAAATTTTTTGTTAACAAACTCTACGATTTGGAAGCAAGCAGTAGTAACACATTTCGAAATAAAGCATTTTTATCTCCAACACTCGAAACTGTTGCCACTTGGAAAAATAAGTGCGAAAATTAGCGATTTCAGAGTTTTTAATTAATATTTCGGCTGATTTAAGTCGTACGAAGATAGGAATAGACGAAATGCCTTCCCGCGAATTTTTGGAATTCGGAATAATGTATTTAATGCTTGGCAATGCTATTTTTATTTCATCGTAAAACTTAGAAATTTTTTATTAACAAACTCTACGATTTGAAAGCGAGCAGTGACAACAACTTTCAAACTAAAGTAGAATTTCATCTCCAGCTTGCGAGACTGTTGCCATTCGGAAAAATGAGGACGAAAATTATCGTTTTTCTGAATTTTTAATTAATATCTCTGATTTTAGCTACTTTTTTTTTGGAAAAAAGTGGCCGTCGCCCTTTTTCAGGACACAGAAAAGAATTGTTGAAAGTTTGGTGACGATAGTTATAGTAGTAACTGAGTTATTAGAGGACAAACGAACAGACTTCCTTTATATATATAGATGGAAGTTCCTTTTTTCCTGTTACTAAAGAAAGTATGCTTGATTGCCCTTGAAATGCATAGCTTTATTCAAAATTTCCGCTAACCTAAGATTGATTTTTTGCCTAATTATAAATCTTATAATGGCGTGTTTCTATTTCGATTCAATTATAATTACAGGCATTTTTAAAAATAATTTTCTAACTCATATCTATATTACATACATTACATATAAAAAATATAATATGCAAGATTGTTGTCTTAATTTTGGCATAACAGCTTCGCTCACAGTATCTAAAACAGAATTATTTAATTTTTCAAAAGTAAGGGCTATGGAGGAAGGTCTTTTTTATGCCAATTACTTTGACGTTTTATATTATTACAATTTATCTAAAATACTCAGACATCACAGAATTGAATTATAAATTAGATAAAAAGAATACAATAAAAATGACTTTAACAACTGCTTAACAAAATTAATTCTCACCTGAAATTTGCTTTACGCTTTTAACTTCTAAAATGCCATGCAGAAATATTTCAAATCAAAACATCTTATATTTAAATAATAGCTGATATAAATACTTACTTACACAGTCGCACTGCAACTACAAGCTCTATAAAATTCACTTATTACCCCCTGTATTTGAAGCAATTCACTTTTTCCTGTTTTGAATTGCTTTCCTTTGGGAAACGAGGCATTTCTGTTTATGAAACGTATCCTAATATAAGTTCGCACTCTGCAAAATAAACAAATTGCATTTCTATTTACTTGAGGATAATATTTCTCTAGTTTAGTAATTAGAAGCCAATTAATTAAATCTTTCCCTTTATGATGAATTACACCATGAACCGCATAAAATATTTTTTCCAACTCGTAAACTGTGTTCATCCACGTATGAGAAGGCATAATCCAGCCTCATAAGGACAATAATTTAATATATTTCCGAATGGAAAACTTTTTCATCAGCTCTATTTATAAATATTAATCCGAACGATAAGTCTTTGTCACGCACACAGTACGCAATACAACCTACAATACATGTTAATGCTTCTTTTTCCGCGGCCGAAAACTCTCTGGCAGAATTCAATTCTAATTCATTAAATTAATTTCTTCATTAAATTCAAAACTCGAAATTGTTTCTCATGATGTTCACTTAATCCAAATGTTGCTTTAAGTGTTTTATCCGAGGTATCTTTACTACTACTCATAATACAGAAAAAGTTATCGATTAACTCGAAAGAAATCAGATGCTTTTTGATTTCCTGTTAGGTGGAGCGGCAGCTCTTGAAAATAATGTTTTCGCTGAAGCTACTTTTTGTTTCTCGTTTCCCATGTCCATTAGATAATTCAGTTTCAATTTGTGACACAACTTAATTTCTTCTGAATCTCTATGTATAACATCTTTAATAATATCAACATGTAAAAGAGTTCCAGATTCTAGAACAAATCTTTTATCTAAAATGTGATTTCTTAGTAATTGAAAACTGTGCGGAAAACACGAAAAAACCCACATTTTTTTTTTCTTTTCAGAACAGGATTTGGAAATTGAAAACTATTAACCAAAATTTGTAGTTCTTTCCATAAAGTACAGACACTATGACTTTCACTTCTATTCCAGCTGAGTGAATATGTTTTACGAGTGAAAAAAGTTCTTTTTTCATTGGAGTATTAAAATTAAATTAAATGGGGCGGAAGGTTGCTTCCGCTGTGAAATATGGCCTCCGATTACGAAAAGGTGCAATTTTTGAAAAGTACCAAGAATTCGGTCCAATTTAGAATCATTGCAGAGTTTTGAATCTATATGCATTTCGTCAAAATTGACGATACATTTTTTTTTTTTTTCCAGAATTCAAATGTGCGCAACTTTCCTTTATTAGAGCAAGAACATCACTCTGTTTCTGACTGGAAGAAAATTTAGTGCACCCCTCTTTAATTTGCTAAAGGAATTCATTTTTTTTTTTCTTCCCAAAAATTGTAGCTTTTAAATGACAGAGCTCGTTTGACAATACAAAGTGAAATATCTTCAATAGCCCTCTTATTTTTTCTTTCCTTCCTTTCTAGTAATGCGTTAATTTACGTCTTTGTAAAAACATGTTTTAAAAATTTTACCAAATTCTCTGATCTGTGCTTTTTTTTTCATACATTCCAATATTTCAGATTTTAATTTCTGATACAAATTTTTCTTTTTTTCATTTTTCAAAAATATACTTTTCTAAGGATATTATTTTGTCCTTCATATTATCTATGCATTTTTGTTTATCTTTGCACTTAGGGCGTTCAGAGACATTTCCATTGTCATCTGTGAGTCTTATTTCAAAACCATTCACATTTGATTTATTACAATAATCATAAATTTCGTATTCCGCCTCAAAATAAATTTTCTTTGGACATAATTAGTGTACTCTTCCAAAAGCACTCTGCATTAGTTTTATTTTCTCTTGTTCTTGGTGTTATTTCACTTACCGTCAGGGTAAATTTATTTTCGGCACAGCATTGGATTTTAACAATTTCTTTTGCGCCAAGCCAATTAAAGCTATCATTTTTCATGTCATCTTTATAATTACTGAAAATTCTTGTGTTCTTCACTTTAATAGAATCCTGTCCTTGACATTGACAACTCATTATTTCGTCAAAAGCAAATTTTCCTTTAGGAAGACCATGAAATACAGTATCGCTTTCTTTCTTATTTCTTCAAGTGTTACGGCACGTCGCTACAGCGTAAGAAGACATGTTACATAAACGATACTTTACAATATAGAATTAAAAAGGAAAATTGACTAAAACTACATACATATAATTTTTTTTAAAATATTCACATTACTAGAAAACAAATACATATAATGAAAATTAATCTGAAATATCCACACCTCTAACACATCGCCTCGCAGAAGAATGGAACTGCAGTTTTAAAAGCGCGAAATCTGAGCTTATGTAGCACAGTGATATCAGATTATTTCGCTTATGAGGATCGTGTCAGCGAGGGTCACTCAAAGGAATGAACTGGTCCTTCTCTTTAACCTTGAAAAGATACTGCCAAATGATACAAACATATCGCCAAACAGCTTGGTTTTGATTTAAGGCAAGCATGTGCAAATGAACCTGTTTTCCAAGTTTCAGGATGATCGACTGGACTACCAAGTATAACGTAAAGAAATTTTTGCTTTTTCGCGTCAAAACAACTCTTCGCTAATCTTCAGCCTTATATTTTTATGAACGTTTTGTTCTGGGAAGCGCTCCCTTTTTATTTTGCGTAGTCATTTTTTTTATGAACTAGCAAAAGGCGTAATAATCTGAACCCAATCAACGTGTTAAACTGCTGTGACGAACTCCCAGAAATGATTCAACAGAATGCTATTCTTAAGTTAAAAATATTTCTCAGGCTTCTCATGCAAGATTCTGAAGGATAGTGAAAATATTACTTTCAAATAAAGCATAACCGAAATGAAAAGAAAACACATGCGTAGCAGGATAGATCATAGTGTTGAGAAAGCTCGGAAGCTTCAATTTCCAATATTTCGTGAAAAAGGTGGGGGGAGTCAGTGGTCTACTAATGCGTCAAAATTAGCCATAAAAAATGATTTTGTAGCAACAGATGATTCATTTAGCTGGCGGAAAGAAAGAGAAAAGACGAAAGAAAAAAATTTTTTTCAAGCAAACTCATGATCAAAAAATGGTGCTGATATACCTGCTGCAGAAACATAGTAGTCAATGAATGGCTTAAATCAAAGGTTCCCAGAGGAGTAGGTATTGACTCCCTGGGCGCGATGATTTAAAAGAGGGTGAATGATGATCAAGGGGTCGCTTGGAGGTCAACAGCCGACAATTGATTGGCATAATCAAGATTTCACTGATTACAAAAAATATTAATCAAATTAATAGCTGCTTGTTGATATAATGCTGAATTATAAACAGATAATTCTTATTCAAAACATACGAGTACTCAAAATTTTGAAATTTAAAAGTCATTTAAGAGAAATATCCCAAAGTAAAAGCTGTCACAGAACCATCACTACTGACTTTACCCCTTTCGTACCTAGTAGAAGTACGCTTTAGTCCATTCAGTAATTTAATATAGGAAACAAGTTCAATCTTTTAGAACAAGGTAATTTAGGAATTAAATAAACGGTTTTATGACAAATAGTTAAAAAAAAATACATCAATACAACTAGCGCAATCATCCTATCAATTAAAATCAAAATTATGAGCAATTAGAATTTGCGATTTTGAGCCTGAAAACTTAGTTTATATTTGTCGAATTAAAAATAATAATAATACGAAATATGATTACACGTATTGTCCCCAACATACATATTTATTTAAAACTAAAATAAACTTATAAGTAATCAGAAAAAATTCTCCGATGTTTTAAAAAGGTAAAGAGTTTACTTGTAGACTACAAATATCTTTCAATGGCGTGGATGACATTAATAATTTTTAATGAATAGTTTTTGAAATGGGGCATCGAACTAAAATATTTTTCTTAGTGACATAACGTAAAGGTCTTTCTTAAACATATTGAAGTGGTATATTTGCCAACAGATACAACAGCCATAATTCAGACATGACATCAAGAGGTTATTAGAGCGAGGAAAAAATATCACCGTGAAATGACTGTTAAGAGCCCTTTATAATATAGATAATAGAGATATAAGTGCAAATCTACCTGGTTGTAACCAAAGTAAAAAAAAAAAAAAAAACATGAAAGCAGTACCTTTAGTGCGGGTAGTTTTCAAAGCTTTCGGCCAAGAAACTTGGCGGCCGTGAGTCCAAAAACAGATCAACCTCATTTCGGACGTTCTATGCAAAGTGGAAGATAGAACCAGCAAGCCGTAGCTGCAAGTGTGAAAAAAGGTAGAAGACCGAAGGAGCGATGTCGGGGCTATATGGTAGGTGTGGCAAAAGATCCCATTTGAGTCCATACAGAACCAGTGAATGCAGACAAATAGGTCTTACCATAATCTTAGTTGAACATATCCTTTTTGCGCCTCAACTTAGTCCGAAATTTTTCCTTGATAGCACAGTCAAGACGGACTAGCATCTCACTGTACACCTTACTGTCGAGGATTTTATCTTTTTCCAAATACTCTTTGTGGATAATAACACGGCAGTCTCAGCAGATGCAAAGCATGATCCTTTTGTTAATCAAATTGCAGTTTGCGACGCTGCCGACGGGCGCAGATCAACCCACCTTTTCAGCCTGTGTTGTTGAAGTAAATCCACTTTTCATCACAAGTGACGATCTGGTCTAGAATTTTGTTCTTGCGTTGATGTTCGAGCAGACAAGTGCTGTTCTTATCTGCTTGAATCAGCTCATGTAGCACCCAGCGATTGAACTTGTACGTCAAGTTTATGCGATCATAGCGCGACTAACGAACATGGCACTAACATCTAACTCCTTAGTAAGCACCCGAGTGGTTGCATACTAATTTTCTTCCACAAGTTTTTGCAAGCGGCCCTCATCAATATTAGTAAGCCGCTCTGCTCCTTGAACTACTTATATTTATTTATATTTAATTGGTTAAAATTCCATTGACATTTTGAAAGTTTTTTCCCTCATCGCTTATTGTTATCAAAATAGTCCAGGAGAAACGTGACCACATT
>KK122332.1:416550-449848 GCA_000611955.2 Stegodyphus mimosarum
AACCTCTTGAGAAGACTTTCGGTTTTGCCATGTATTTAGAGCGCAACCATGGCACAAAGACGATATACATTCATAAATATCCATGCCTTCTCCGAGATTCGAACCCATGCCATGCCCTTCGGTAAGTAGTAAGAAATTTAGAACCTAATTCACAAAGAATGAAAGAAAATATATATTTAGACAGAAAGACAAAAACAGTAAGAAATTTAGAACATAATTTGCAAAAACGTGAAAGAAATTTTTGTGATACTGTTACATATATATATTTAAGATAAAACATATGTAAATATATGGTGACAGCCAATAATAGTTTTACAGTAGTATTAGTCCATCAAAAGCATTCAATCAAACACACTGAATCAAAGCTAACTCATTCTAAATTAAGATTTCATCCTGAACACAACTTACTTGCTTTCTACATTTCGGCATAGCAGGAAAATGGAGAAGTGTGCAGATATTCAAGAAATATATAACATCACAATGAATGCAAGATTCTTGCCTATTTAATAACCAATTGATTAAGTAGAAATCAAAAAATTATCTAATAGTCTGAAAATGCATTTGGCTTCCAAGACTCATACTTGGAAATCTCTAGTCATTTATTAATAATGTAACAAACATTGCGAGGAATAATTACTTTGCATGTGATTAACTTCTGATATGAAAGTTAAAGATCAAAAGTGACCCAAATGATAAAGCATGACTTTTTTATCACAATAAATGTTAGAAAGCCTTGAAAAAATTAAATTCTATAAAATCTAATTATAAGTACTTTTCCTACAGATCTAAGAGGTAAAGAAATTAAAAATACAAATAATACTATTTTGAGCAGTTTGATTTGGAAATTTTGCTTGGGCAAAAAAGAATCAAAGGGTTTCAAAGCAGGTAAATTTTAGTATAAGTATTGTCAGTGAATTAGAATTTTTACAGATGGCCATATATTCCAAAATTTTCCTAACATAAGTGTAAGGATAGGAGGAACATATGAAGCCTAGATTTCATATTTTACACAAAATTAATTTCTTTAAATTTAAAAGAGCCAAAAAATGAAACTTTGCATCATTTAAAACATCTTTTTTGCAATTGAAAATATGTGTCTATGATCAACAATTAAGAAAATACAGGCTGGATAAGGAATTTTCTGGACACAACGTATAAATAAATATAAATGCATACATTCAGACATGATAGCCAGACTCATTTTTAGAAAACGATAAATATTAAATACAAATGAAAATTTGCAATTAACAAAATAGCCAAATAAAATCTTCAAATAACTAAATATAGCGATGTAGACTTCAGTAATGAAGATAACTTCTTTTAGTTACATTATGAAAACTGGTGATTTCATAGGTATATAACAAATATCTCTCGATTAAAAAACTAATTTAAGTACCAAAAATATTAATAATAAATCTGCTGTAACCAGTACATAATTCATTCCTCCTACCTGCAAAACTTGGAATTAAAATTGGAGATAAAGAAATGATTTAAAAATAACATCCAGATTGCCAGCTGATGACACACTGAAAGTATTTATCACAGAATATGGTTTACACAAAGTGTCTGGAAAAGGTGATTACAGGCCTATTTTTTAGTAAACTGCTGCTGATAGAAAGGTGCTTCCAGTTAAAAGGTTTTTTAAAATGGTGTACAGAAGGAAGTTTATGAAAATTTCAGCATTATGAATGAGAAGGACCTTAAGATTTTGATATGGTTCTCATACATAAAAAATTCCAGTTAGAAAAATATTCATTATGCTTAAATATATTAAGAAGAGAAAATTCCATACTATAATACAGAAAAATTGCCGAGACAATTAATGCTTCTGTAAAGTGACCATGATTTCAACAATAAAGGCTGTTTTATCCCAAACTGGAGAAATTAATTTCCAAAACAAAATCTTTGAAGTTGCTCTCTGTTGAGAAATATTGAACTTTCATTTGAAATACAGATTGTAAAGCAATCTTTCATAAGTTATGTGTAAAGATTTTCTTTACATAGACCATATAGAAGTTTTTTCATATGCATAAAACTTCCCATCTGGAAAAATACATGCCTAAAATCAATAGTTAAGAAATTAATTCCTGTAAGTAATCTTCCTAATACCCAATACACTAATGAACTTTGTGCCAGACAACTCATAAACTTTTCTTCTTTTCTAAAACTTTTTATAAACACATAATATTACCCTAATCCTAAAAATAAAATAGATTAACTAATTTTCATTTTCATACGCAGCTTTAAAATGACAATTTTTATGATTATTAACAAAACTTTTTTTAATCATAAGCATGCAGAAAATTCAAAAATAAAATTCAAATACTGACTATAAAAAATTCATTAAGACAATTAGAGCCTATTTTCCTCGCATATAATCCAAAATGGGTATTAAAATTTCTTTTAATGTCTGGAATTAAGTTCCCTTTTGTTAAAATTCAAACTCATACATGTTACAATTTGATGTTGCAAATGATTGCAATAATCTGTACAATGAATGATTCAAGTTAGCCATCTTTTAAATTAAGATGCTGAATCATTTAATGAACTAAAAACTTTCATAAGGAAAAGAGTGACATACAACTTGACTTTGAAAAATTATTACGCTATTGAGCAGTTATCACATACAATGCCTTGCAACAACCCCACACATTTTCAAAGTTGAAGATCATTTAAAAAAGGAAATACTGAATAATTTCTGAAAAAGTTCAAAATGTTTAGTGACAAAACTTCTAAGTGAAAGCACACCAGGACAAAACATACTTGTCACATCCATATATTTCTAAAGTTGAGGACTAGTCACAAAAGTAAATTTTTAAGATTTCCTGAAATAAAAGCATTTATTTAATGGTAAAACTTTCAAATTTAGGCACAACAAGAGAAAACACATTCCCAATAGTTTATATTAATTTAATATAATAATTTACATAATATACACATCTCGTACAACAATTATCTTAAAAGTTTTTATTTCACAAAAATGGAGTACATTAAACATAAACTGAAATACATGGTGATTCAAAATGAATATAGTGATTAAAAACAGCTATAACCATTTAATTGGAAAGAATCTATGGAGAAGAATTACACAGAATGTAAAAGGAAGTCCAAAATTTGTTTACGTACTTTATTAATGCTCTATGTGACTCCCTTCTGCAACACAAACAGCATCTACGCAGTTGTCCATTTCCTGCCATACACTCTGCAGCATATCTGGAATCACCGATGCAGAGCATTAGAAATGAGAGAAATGAACATTTTTAGTTCTGGATTTATTTTCAGCAAATGAAGCACATACGCAAGGTCTTTCACATAACCCCATTGAAAATTGTCCCAAACAATTCCAGAAGTCAAAATGCACCTGTGTTGGTGACTCCATATATGCTTCAGAATGTATGATGTGAAACAGACTACCACTTAGTTGTGTTTTAGATATTGAAAAACCATTGTTTCCACAGCATTTTTTAATAATTTAGATACGAATAATTTTCTTCGCAAAGAGTACAAAAGTAGTCTTCCATCCACTGCTTCTTTAGAAGCGCCATTTTGCATGAAAATAAAACTCTCAAGTAGTAGCAGACGATAATTTATATTTTAAAAAATATAGTTGCAGTTTAAAAAAAATTTCCAAGCAGATGATTTTTTTTATAACAACCAAAATTGTCTAAAAATGTGCAAACAGCCTTTGTATTCCTTGTAATACTCATTCCCTAAATTATCAGGTATTTATATAAGGCTCTTTTTATGCCCATTATATGAGGTCTAATTAATACAATTATTGGAAAGAAAAGATACAAATATTACACAGTTTTTTTACATTAAATGGAAAGCTACTTTAAAGCTGTCCGCTTCTAGAATAAAAAACTTCCTCTGCTACCTTAAAAAATTAAGGTAGTTTCTGATTATCCACACCCTTACTGAAAAGGTGCAAAAAGTACTGATGCACCAGCATGCCATATCACCAAAAAGTATTTATGTAGCAAGCCAAGCATGCACATACCACATGTGGATTTCAAATTCAATGATAATTTTTCTGATCAGTACTTCTTTTTGCATTGAGTATGTTTTTTTTTGTCATAAATATTAATAGAACTGTGCAATTTGCTGTCTTTTATTTTTATTATACTAGAGTGTACGTTGAAGTTTCATCTACTGCTATGCAATTGTGACTGGTGCACAATACTGAGTTTGCACAGTTCTCTGATTTTTTTTAGCAAAAATTACAGAAGGTTTTTTCAAAAAAGGTTAAGTGTTTCTTTTTAATGAATGTACAAATATAGGCAGCACTGGATGCACTGTTGAAATAGACATAAAGATATCCAAACAACTACGTCTCTGCCAAGTCAGAGAGGATTTTGTAATTTTTCAGTGGGGTGCAGGTAATCAGAAGTACCAAAATTAAATTCATATCTGCATTGAAAAATTTCTAAATTCAGCTTTCTAATCCATTGAAGAACATAAATTTGTTTCAATTCTCCAATATTTCCCTGACTGGAAAGGGAGAAGAGAAAGAAAAGAAAAAACAATCAGAATGCCACATTTTTTAAATGAACGATTCTGTGACGTTTTAAATTCATTTTTAAAGAAAATCTCCGTCCACATATTTCACACTCATGAGGTTGTTCTCCAGTATGTGTGAGAAGGTGCACTTTTAAATTCCATTTGGTTGCAGCTGCATATGAGCAATACTGGCAATAGAACATATTGGGAATAGTAGGCAAAAATTTCTTTTTTAAACTTGTGTATGAAGATGGGTTCTTCTTTCTTTGATGAAGATTTAAACATTCTGAAAGGAACATAAACAAACTTAATATTTTTAACAGACATTTCACTGATATATTCAGTAAGTTAATAAATTAGTAATTATATTTATTTATGAATTTAAATTTATGTTTAAGAATCTTATTAATTATCTTAATCAAGTGTGTTCATAAAAATCAATATTATGAAAATGATTAACACCTATTATAATTATTTTTAATAACACAGAATTTTAAAACCAAAATTATTTTCAGAGATTCTCCGAATGCTGGAAACTATTGTGAACTTGCAAAGAATTTTATTTTACGATTCCCTCACTTTTGATCACACCTTGTTTCTTTTAATCAGTGAAAACTTTCAAAGCTTAGTACATATTATTTTTTAAAAACAAAGAGTAAATAAAACTATTTAATTAATGTGTGCACTTAAAATAAATCGTTTTAAGTAAAAAATAAAAAATTGAAGATTTTAAACAAAAAATTATAATAAGAATAATAAGAATGCATATTTCAATATTCAAAAATATTTATGACAGTGCTCATTTTACAGTACATTACAAAGAGGAAAAAACTTTTTTTTTCTCTTATAAAGAAAAACATAAATTGTCTAAAATTTCCAGTTATTAAAAAAACAAAAATATTTTTTAAATTTGAAAGATTAAAAAAATAAAAAAAAGAATAAATAAATAATTATGAAACTTCAAATTAAGAACTTTTAAAAATAATGCTTCACACACACACACATACTAAAAATAAATAAATAAATAAATAAAAGAAAAGCGGTTTTTATTTCCAAATTATTAATGAATTAGCAGTCAATTAAAACAAATATCAAACTATTTCTCCCTTTTTGGAGATTATACATTTAAGAGAAAATGTTATGCAAAACATCAGAATAACTCTTGAAACTCTTAACAATAAGCCACTAAATCCAAATTATTATCCCAAAAAATTTACTATGGTCTGAAACAAATGCATTATCTAAATATTCTATGCATATTATAAGACTTTATTTATCAATCAAGCCATAGACTTTATTTATCAATTAATACACTATAAATATACAAGCATTAAACTGTATTTTTATTTACATTTTATTACTACATGAAATGCATTATTAGCCTTGGGTTTAACTGGACTATATTAGACACACAAATTTACTATAGTCAGAAATCATTTACTGCATGCATTAAAAAAATATTTGATGCTGAACTTTACTTCCAAGAAAATTAAATACTTTCACATTTTCATCAGGACTACATTAAATTTTCTTAGAACAGATGGACAGATTGAATCTCCTCCTTTCATTGTTTAAAAATATACAACAAAGTCTATATTAAACATAATTTTGCAAAATGCATCCTGAAGAAATTCTCAAATTTTAATATGTTTTAGCATTTAGCTATTAAAGGATAGTAAATTAGACATCAAACTGATCAAAATTTATATATATTTCCCATATTAAACATAATATCAAAAATACCTCCTAAATAACACCAGAAAATTTTTTTTTGGGGGGGGGCATATGTTATATATCATAAGCTCAGAAAAGAATAATGACTTATGTGATCCTTTTTTTTAACATATCAGGCTATTTGATGAAAACAAAACAAAACAAAACAAAAAAAAAAAAAAAAAAAAAAACATAGTACAAAAATAGCAAATAGAAGCCTAAAAAAAAAAAAGACACAGGCAAGCTAGCTATAATGCAATGAAAATGCACCCATCTTCCTACATAATAGCATATAACAGTTTTTAACCAAACATAGAACACATTTGTCATCTCTCTTAAAGAACACAGATTTCAGGTTGTTGACAATTTAAAAAACATTTAAAGGCCTGGCTAGAAAAAGAAAGTTTCAAACAACAACTGGAAATAAAGATTCAAAATATTAAGTGCTAGATTAATTTTTAGATTTTGACATCAACATACATATTTTTTTGGATGCATTACCTAAATAAACAGCCAAGATTACAAAAACTAATATTGTAATCTTAGCTTATGTAGTACATTAATGAGGAAAACATTTCAGAGGTCATAACAATCTTTAAAAACTATAAAGAATTAAAACATAGAAGAAAGAATAAAATAGCACCATTAAATATATATTTTGGTTATAAATCACAAATCTGTAATTAATATCATGAACATAACAGAATATGGTTATAAACCACAAATCTGTAGTTAATATACTGATTATACCAGGGTATGGTGGAGCAATACACTGATGATCAGATGAAAGCTTGCAAACATTAAGTAGAAAATATCATAATTAGGCTAATATGGTACATTTCCTTACAATAAAAATAAAGCACACAAACACAACAAAATGATGTAAAATCATCTTGTTGTACAGGCTATTAAACATGATATTAATAAACATTTAAAGTATAAAATATTGTATATATAAATATATTACACAACTATTTATGACAAAATACAATAACACAAATGTTTATATACATGTCTTTAAACAGGTACATTCATAACAAACAACAATAACAACAAAAAGATGTAAGTATCAGTTGCTATACATCAATAATAAAAACATAAAAATAAAAGGCTGAAATTCCAAAATAAAAAGGAAAAATTAAAAAGTAACTAAAATTGGATTTAAAAGAATCTCACTGCAAGAAAAAAAGGAATGTGTTAAATTTAAATTAATGCAATAATGCAAACAGTTATGATACACAATAAAATTAATTCAACACATAACACATTCAAATCATACAAATATAAATGAAAATAAGTCTATTTAAATCAATGCGAATGCATTAAAAATAAATTAAAGAAAATGAAAGGAAAAAGTATAATATGAAAACAATCCTAAAGTTATTAAAAATTTTAAAGATGAAAAATTTTGCACACCTTATGGGTGAGTAAAACATTTTAACAAACCTGATATTGGACATTTTAGTACATATGATATAAATATTTCAACATACGAGATAAAACAGCTATGATGGAAGACTTTGCATCACATTAAGTGGGATCAAAAGAACAATTGAGTTATATTTTAAATTAGTATTATAAACAAACAAAGGAAAAAAAAAAGGAAGAAGCAATTTTTAAAGCTGTATGACTTACAAGGGGGCATTCTCTACTCGTCATCTCCAATTTCACTCCAATTTATAGGGCACGCAGAGCTTGGCTAGAAATGAAAGTACCCGAACTGGGAACTCCAGATGGCCAAGTGTTTAGAAAATAAAAATTTTGACGCTGCTCTTGCAACGTATAAGCCATTTACGTTAGGCCGTTTGCCAAGCAGTGGTTGGCGCGGCGGTAAGAGTTCGGAGTAGTAATGTGAGACTTTTTTTCCCCTTTTTCTCAATTTTTATATTATTCTTTTTCCAATTAAGCAAAGAGGTGAATATTTTATTTTATTTATTTATTTATACTCAAAAGGCATAGAAAAGGTAAAAATTTCAGACTTTTCCACAAGGGATTGTAATTAAAGAGCATATGAAAATAAACTTTGCACATGAAAATTCAAAACTTTATTTATCAACATTCGATGATTACACGCGTCGGGATGATTTGTTCTCTTGCACACACATTAAGAGACTTAACTTGTCTTGACTTGTAGAAGAGAACAAATTTCTTCTGCTGGTTGACTTGTGGGGAGGACAAACAAATCCGCAATTATACGACGAACGAAGATGAAGAAGGATTGCCAACATGTAGCATCAAAGTAATTCCCCCTAAATGTACCCATTGGTGCAACCCTGTGATGTATATTTTTATCATCAAGTGCAGAACTTTATTAAAAAAATAGAAAATTGTTCTTATCTCATTTAAAAAGAAAAAGAAATAACTTCCCAAGAAGACTGCATAAAAATACATTTGATTGTTCATCATCAATTATCCGCCCCACTATTTGGTAACATGTTATGTTATGCGTGGTTCTCTTCTAAACTTTGCGATGAGAGAGAATGCTTTATGAATGTCAATCAAGTATGTTTTTCTATGGGGACATTGAAACAATGATGTTATTGTAAAAATGCGGCTTTATAACGTGTGCTAGATGCAGAAATAATTATTTTTTCCCCTGTTTCTACGATAAATATCATCCCGACACATGCAATCATCGAATGTTGACAAAGTTTTGAATTTTCATGTACAAAGTCTTTTCGTATGCTCTTTAATTATAATCCCTTGTTGAAAAGTCCGAAATTTTTACCTTTTCTATGCCTTTTGAATATAAATAAATAAATAAAATAAAATATTCACCTTGTTGCTTAATTGGAAAAAAAATAATATAAAAATTGAGAAAAAGAAAAAAAAAATCTTCACACGGGAAGTTGAATCCACGATCATTGCATTACTACTCCGAGCTCTTACTGCCGAGCCAACCGCTGCTTGGCAACGTAACCTTATACAGTGCGAGAGCAGCGTCAAAATTTTTGTTTTCTAAACGCTTGGCCATCTGGAGTTCTTACTTCAGGTACTTTCATTTCTAGCCAAGTCCTGCATGCCCTATAAATTTGAGCAATATTGGTGATGACAAGTAGAGAATGCCCCCTTGTTAGAACTTAATTGATATTCATTTCCATAATTTTGCTACAAGAGTCAAATATTTTTTGTGGGTTATTTTTGTTTATTATAAAAAACTTTTCATCATTCTTAATCATTTCTGTACACAACAAAACCAAAAACAAAATTAACAATACATAATTATATTAACAAGAGCAGTTAATTATAATTCATTTTATTTGATGAAAACTGAGAGAAAAAAATCTTACTTCTTTTAAATGATCTTAACACTTTAAATTTTTCATATTTCACTGTGAATACGTAACAGTATTAAGAGTACATGTTTCAAATATACACAGAATATAAATCTCAAAACTTAAGACAAATATGCAAAATTGACTGATAAAATTAAAATTAAGAAAGTGTTTTCTGAAAATGGCATTATATTATAAAGTCTTATTTATAAGATTATGCAAATTATTAATTGAAAGTTGAAATTAAAATCAATCCTGCCAAATGGAAAAGCATGATAATTTTTATCAGAATTTCAAACATGAACATTTAAATCATAATATTAGATAACTAATTATTCCGAACTTTTTAAAAGGACATATTTCTTTTTTCTGATAAATTAGTTAATTAATTCAAAATTAACTTTTTTAACAATTTCAAATGTTTTTGACAATCATGCACATAAAAACGGAATATTAAATCTGTGTGTACCTGTGAAGGAGATTCTGAAAATAAGTTTCATCATATTTATTCACAGAGACGATATAATACAAAATGGAGAAACACATTGCCATAGCATAACAAAACAAAACTTTTCACGAATTTAAGATGAATGGAGCATTAGCAGAGGCACAATAACACATGGACAAAGTGCCAAAGATGAGAGATAAGCAGCAGACTAATGTGCTCGAGTTCAGTCCAGTGCAAATCAGAATGGCAAAAAGAGATGTGCTCAATATGTGATTGCAAATGGAACTGCACGCTGTCATGTGCCATGAATGGGTGTATGGGATTAGTGCTTCAGATATCCATCACAACCTATAGAGCACTTATGGAAATGACATCATGTCCCATCACATAGTTGCATGCTGGTGTTCAGTGTTGAGTGAAGGAAGGTAGAGCATGGATGATGAAGACCAATCTGGGCACATCTACACTTCTACAACTGCAACAAAAATCAGGTACAGGAAATGGTGTTAGTGAACAGGTGCATAGCTATGTCTGATATTGCATCCACAATGGGCACCAGACATGCTCAGGTCCAGCACATGATCCATTGAGTTTTTGGAAAGTACCAACAAGATGGACCTCATCCCTGATCACAAGACTACAAGATTGGCAATATGCCTCGAACATTTGATGTGGTACATGAGCAGTGATTCTCAACCTTTTTCTTGTCACGGCACATTTTTAACAATTTCAAAATTTGGCGGTGCACAAAGAAAAAGATACGTTTAAAAGCTGTTTACTTACCTATAATACACTGTGTAAAATAGTTTATGATATAATTTTGAATGTAAAATAAAATAATATGTACTACAAAAACAGCAGTACATTTATTAAGGTATTAATTACAAGTTAATAATACTTTTAATGAAAAATTTCATCTTGATGTTTTTTGATAATTTCATTTATATTTGGTCGTAAAAATGACAATGCTGCTTTCATATCGTCTTCTACATTTAACAGTCTCGATCTTTTATTTGTTTTTCTGTTGGTTAATACTGAAAATTTGAATTCACACAAATAAGATGTAGGAAATTTTAATTATATTTTTAAAGCTTTTTTGGACATCATGGGATACTCGTGTCTGACGTTAATCCAAAATGAATTAATTGATTCTTCCAAATATTTTAAAATTAAATCTCGATTACTAGAAAGAGAAATTAGTTCTTCTTTGTTAAAAATTAATTCAAATACAGAAGTATTTATTATCACAAATGGTTTATGAACCCCATCAATTTTTTTATATCTAAATTTGGGAAATAATGAATAATTCTCTCATCTAATGTTGTCAAATGGTCAATAGCAATTTTATGAATAGTTTTATTAAAGTCTTTTGGGACTGACTCAAACTTTTCCAAATTGCCTTCCTGAGCTTTATTCTTCCATTAAGTTATTTGGTTTCGGAACCCCACCATTTTATCTGTTGAGTTTAATTTATTTCTTTCAGCCCTTGCATACTTGAATTTATGTTGTTAAAAGTAACAAAAATGTCTGATAAGTTAGCTAGTCTCCCATCTGCACCAATCAGAATTTCTCAATTTAAATTACGTACTGAACATGTGCGAAAATCCTCCGAAATGCGCTCTCCTCCAGAGCACCAAAATCGGCTTGGATACCCCAATTGGTGCGCTTATTAATCTCTTAAAAACCCAATTTCACAAATTCTCATGTGTACAGTATACTAGTATTAAACCCATTATAATTTTTACTACATACATTTCTAAAATTTGGTGGCATACAATAAAGCCGTGGCACAGTAGTTAAGAATCACTGCACATGAGAGAGGGAAATGACACTTTTCTCAGGTTATCACAGGTGAAGAGGCATGGGTGCACAATTTTAGCCCAGAAACGAAGTCTGCCTCAATAACATGGAAGCATCCCAGCTCACCATAACGAAAAAATTTGAAGCACTGCAGTTAAAAGGGAAGATTATGCCGACAGGGATATGAAGAGTGTCATTGTGATTGATGTCCTCACTTCAAAACCATCATATGGATATGGCATGCTATTGCCATATAGGTGAGGATATGGCATACTATTGCCATATAGGTGAGGATATGGCATACTATTGCCATATCTTCACCAGACTGACGTCTGCCATTCAAACCAAGAGACTAGGACTCTTGAGTCAAGGGGTTTCATTCTTGGATGATAATGCAAGACTGCACACAGCAAGGAACACAAAAGAATATATTCATTGCCTAGAATAGGAGAAATTGGATCACAAAGCCTACAGCCCCAATTTTGCCTCATCAGACTTCTACTTTTTTTCTGCATTGAAGTCGAAACTACTGGATGTCATTTCTAAAGCAATGAAGATGTGCAGCAGGCTGTGATGAACTTCGTAAAATCGTTGGGCACTGATTTTTACCAATGGTTACTTGAAATTGATTCATAATACAACACATGTATCGATGCCTATGGCGACTATGTGTAATAAAATTTCTTAGTGAAAGTGCACAATGAAACTTACTTTTGGAAGTCCCTCATATTTCATTGTTAATTAAAAGTATTACATTTAATCTCAGTAGCATGATGGACATATGTAACCAGCTCAGAAATTTTGTGGACTGACTTTTCTTTCCAGCTGGAACCATTAGCACAATGCTGAAAGCTTAGAGGCAAAATTGGGATGTTGTTCATAGTCCGTAAAAGTTCCATTTCTGTAAGATGGACATAATGAATGAGTTTTTTAATGTATAGTGAAGAGCAATGTTTTAAAGGTGTAACGAGTTATCATGAAATTTCCCATGAAACTTGGGAAGAATGGAAATGAAATTCATAAAATATATATTCAGAATCTACAATATGTTGTTCAGAAACATTCAAGTGAGTTAAATATTTCCAAGATGAGTGTACAGACATAGCTGATGATGTAAACACTCTTTAATTAGATTAGTGAATAAAAGCATTGCTCACATGCTGTCGCTTATGCAGCGTGATTGATGACTAACTGTTACATTTAGGAAAAATTATTGTTTACTTGATTTTATTAGAGAATGACAAGCGAGCATCTTAAAAACTTTTGATTGGTAAAAAACTGAAATAGTTGAAGTACTGGTCAAACCTCAAATGCCTAAATACACTGATTATGGGAGAAGAGAGTTGAGTTTTCAAATAGGATATGATACTGAAGATGCAAAGACTGGGAAATGAACGAAGTGTGAAAAAAGAAAATCAAAACCATAGCAATTTTGTTTTCGGTATTTATACACTGTACACCATTAATTTGTTCCACAAAAGCAATCCATAATTGCAGCTTACTACATTAATACATTGAGACATCTATGACGCACTGCACGATGTGGTGTATTTTATTGAAAGCATCTAGATTTTACATCATGACATTGTATTACTGCACATAGTTGTTCCCAAATTCCTAACCATAATTCAATTGCTGTGCTCAAATAAGCCTTTCCATTCCTTTGATCTAGCCCCCATGATGCTTCAGTGTCTCCGCCAATCAAAATAGAATTTACCCCTTATTGTGACAATAAAAATTCAGAAAATGGTTTTATTTTTTGGCAATTGTTTAATTTAACTCAAAACTGTAGTGGATATATTCTGCTGTATTTATATCTGGAAAAAAATTTTTTGTACGTATTTACTCACATGCACAGAAATAATTTAGTTCCATATACTCAAGTTAACTCAGTTGAATGCATTAAGAGTTCAAAGGGAAAACATCTAAGAAGCATGAAAAATATAAAGACTGAAATGAAGAAACAACTGAAAGACTTAATATCCAGCTGCAGCATGGTTTGTAGCAATGGAAGTGTCATTGACAAAAGAGCATTAATAGTGAAGGGAACTATTGGTATATGATTATTACAAAAGTGATCATGGTGTTGTATTTGAATAAAGTCAAAAATTTTTTATACACATATCCACAAACGTTCTAGGCAAATCATGTATAAGAAGAAAATCCTTCTTCGGGAATAGAATTAAATTATGTTTCAGGATAAGAATCATAATAAAACAAGCATATTAACGCCAAAACATACTATACAGAATGTTTTTAATATAAAATATACACAGTCCAGTCACATTAATGTGACCACCACGTACTTTCCATGTCAGAGTTAAATAACCAATCAGAGAAGGCAGGTGGCAGCACAGTGCAGTTGAGCGTATATAAAGGGTGTGTGAGGGCTTCGGAAAATATTTCAATCGTTGGCGTAATGCAGAAACGAAGCGATTTATCCGACTTCCAAACGGGCATGATCATTGGCTTTCGGGCCAAGGGGGGAAGCATTTCCGAAACGGCTGAGTTTGTGAACTGTTCGCGTGCCGCCGTGGTAAAAGTGTACCGTGCATGGCAAAATGGGACTGTCCAAAATCAGCGACGTGGCAAATGTGGTGCACCACGGGCCATAGATGACAGAGGCGAACGACGGTTGCGGAGATGCGTTCGGGCAGATAGACGGGCTACCGTTGAGCAACTGACCACCAAAATGAACCAAGGGGCTACCAAAAGTGTCTCCCAAAGTACTATTCAGCGAACATTGCTGCGTCTGGGCCTCCGAAGCAGACGCCTGGTTCGTGCACCTATGCTGACTGCTGTTCATCGACGGCGAAGGCTAGAATTTGCACGCCAGTACAGCAGCTGGACGTCCACTGAGTGGCGACAGGTTGCGTTTTCGGATGAATCGCGTTTTATGCTCCATCGGACAGATGGACGTTGGCGTATAAGGCGTGAAACCTCTGAAAGGAACCACCCTGCAACCATTGCCGGAACGGTCCAAGCTGGAGGCGGGAGCATTATGGTCTGGGGAATGTTTTCCTGGCATTCTCTAGGTTCACTGATCATTGTGGAAGGCACAATGGATCAATACAAGTACGCATCTGTCCTTGCGGACCATGTTCACCCCTACATGCGCATTGTTTTTCCTCAGGATGATGGCATCTTCCAGCAGGACAATGCGAGGTGCCATACAGCTGCCAGTGTACGTGCGTGGTTCGAAGAGCACCAGGATGAGTTTACCGTCCTCCCCTGGCCAGCAAACTCACCTGACTTAAACCCAATCGAGCATCTGTGGGACCATCTCGATCGAGTTGTTCGTGCCATGGATCCTCAACCGCGTAATCTAGCGCAGCTGGCCACGGCATTAGAGTCGGCATGGCTCAACATCCCAGAGAACACCTTCAGGGACCTATGTGACTCTCTTTCTGCACGTCTCGCAGCAGTCCGCTCTGCGAAAGGTGGTTATTCTGGCTTTTGACAGATGGTCACATTAATGTGACTGGACTGTGTACATGATTTAGTATTCAGCATAGAAATATAATAAGTACAGAACTTTTTTTTATTAGTAATGCAAAATAACTAATAAGTGTTTATTTGAAAGTCAAACAATAAAAATCAGCATTATATTTGCAAATTTTCATAGGACTAGTTTCGATGGTTTTACTGAACCATCATCTTCAGCTACCAAAGCATAAACGAATGAGATAAGATATAGTGATTAGATTAGATAAGACAAGAATGGCTGGAGAGGAGTTAAACTACTGGCGTCATCTATTGATCAAACAAGAACTAAAACATAATTTCCTTAAAGGCTGAAGGCAAAGATGGATTAGAATTAGGGTCGTTAACTAAAATAGAAAGATTTTTTTGAATGCGAAATGCCTCTAGAAAATCTAATTCACCAATGGAAGATGTTTTTTGAACAACAGATGTTTTTTTGGCTTCAGAAAAATTGAAAGTGTGATTTTCGGAAAAACAATGCTGAGCAACAGAGGACTTCTGTGTTTCCTTTTTTCTAACATACGTCTCATGTTCCTTAACGTGAAATTTTACGGTTATCTTAATTTGACCAATGTAAAGTAAACCACACTGGCAAGGAATCCTGTAAATACCCCAGGAATTCATATCTGGAATGGGGTCGTTGAATATGGAATTCGGAATTTTATTGATAGGAGAATAAACAATTCAAAAGTTGAATTTCTGTAAAATACGTGCAATTTTATAGCTAACTGATGGAAAGAAAGGAATAACAACAGAATTCTTATAATCTCCTAAAACAAGAGTGTGCCTGTTGGTGTGTTGAGATGAGAATTTTTTAACTGCGTGATTAATAATGTTGGGTGAAAAGTCCCGTCAATAGCTACTGCTTTTAAATAATTTAGTTCTTGATCAAGAGCCAATTTGGAGGAGCAAACTTGAAGTGCACAGAAAGCACAGGAATTAAAATGAAGCTAACTTTTGTTTAGTCCCCCCCTGGATGACATGATTTGAAGTGTCGTGGAAGGCAAACCAATGAAGGTTTATGGTAAACTTTAATACAAAGTTGGATGTGTTACGTGTGACCAAAATGTCGAGGAATAGAACAGAATTGCATGCCTCAAGTTCAAAGGTTAACTGAATAGCAGGATCAATGGAATTCATTATTGAAAGATTACCGTGAAACAGGGTAAAAGTATCGCCTATGTAGCGGAATCATACCGAGAAGTTTAAAGTTTCAAATAATTTTGATTCATAATAATGCATGCAGATATCCACCAGGATGGGACTGAGGGGGCTTCCTATGGATAATCCCTCAGTTTGCTTGTAATACTTAGGTTGGAAAACAAACTGCATTTGTTTCAAACAGAGTTGAGTGAGGGAAATTAGCTCATCAATTTCGATGCAGAAAGAAAGAAATTCACAGTCATGATAAATGAAATTCATGAAGTCTGGTTTCTAGGCATCTTAATGCACCCTCCACTGGAACATTGGTGAACAATGATTTTACATCAAAAGAAACCATGAGTAAATTTCTAGGAAAAATGTTTTTAACTTTTTTTACAAATTCTATTGAATTTTTTATGGTGTACATGTTATAATCTAATAGAGTTGAAAATCTAGAAACTAAATATTTAGCTAATGGGTACAAGGCAGTGCCTAAATTTGAAACAGTAGGGTGGAAAGGAATACCACTTTTATGAATTTTGGGAAGAGCATATAATCTGGCACAATTCGCAACAGATAAGCGACTGTTTTAAGTTGGTCGAAAACATTTGTGAAGATTTGATCGCAGTTTTTATTTTTGAGAGGTCTGAAGGTGAAGGGTCTTTATGATGATTATATGGTCCTTCATTTAAGAGTTTAGTGACACAATCAATGTTAAGTGTTCTTGTCCATGCCGACTATCTGGCCCCCAACTAATAAGTGTTTCATAAGGAATTTTAATTAAAAATTAAGTTTTTATCTATATATACATAGGTCTTGCTTATTTACAATCAAATAATAATTTTTTGCAGCAAAAAAATCCAGACTAAACTTTAGAAAGCATGAATGAAAATTAAATACAAGATGAATAAGATCTTGAGGGGTAAAACTGAAAAAATAAGATAATATTAAAGAGGAAAATCTGATATTAAGCACATTATCTCTTGATTAACATCAAGAGATAAGAACTTGAAATTAAGTATTAAATAAAAAATGAAATACAAAAATAAGTAAGTACATAACACACATATAACATTAAATTATCTTTTATCAAATAGAAGGAGAAACATGGCAATGTAAAATTTAAAATTAGACAGAACAGCAACATGATTGCTGCTTTGCCCAAGTTTAAATATCTCTTATCAGTTAAAATAATGGTGCAAACATTTAAAAAAATTCAATTGAACATATTATAAATTATACTAATCAAATATATTTTTGTACATAATTTATTAAAAAACATTTAATGCTTTTAAATTGCTCAGTTTATTAAGTAAATACAATTAGAATTTGAAAGATAAGTTACATGTTCTTAAATGTGAATTGTAGTCTGAAAGCTTGTTATTTGCGAGACAAGACTGATAGTAAATTAAAGATCTTATGCTTCGGAATGGTAACATTTGTCAAAGTACATGGACAATAAACGCTGTAGTGGTTTAACATAATATAATGTTCCAAAAAATTTGAATGACTGCTATAGACATTTCCAACATTACTAAATTAATGTGTTCTAAATGGTTACCAAAAGAACAGTAAAAATTTATAACTAGACTAACAGATATATGCTAAAATACAAATTTTCAATAATAAGTTAAACTAATGTCATAAGAATATTAAGAAAATATATAAGAAGGAATGTAAGTTTGAATACTTTATAATTAAAAATTTTTACTGTGTTGAAAAACATTCATAAGCTTTTAATAGTCCCATGATATTTTAAATGATTTTCTTGACCTCACAACACCCAATTAAATATTTTTATAAATTTCTTAAAGAAGGGGTACAAAATTTGAAGTACAGTTCTGCACCTTTCCCAGATCACATATAATAAAATTATCAGCTTTAAGATCTGTTGCAAACATTTTAGCTCAGATCTTTCAATTTATAAAATTATGTTGCATATCAACTGATAAAATTAAATGTACAATTTAAAACAATACATGCACATATTTTTATTCTTAATTTTTAATACTTATTTGATACAGCTTATAATATATCTTCCTGATAATTTTTATACATATTTACACCATTCATGTAATTAATAAAAATATTTCTAACATCATACATTATAGACTTCACTGAAAAATGATGGTCTGTGTAAAGCTTAGCAATGAATTTGCTATAATTTTAGCTTTGATGTCACAGAATATATATGTAAATAGCTATACAGGAAAGGGCTATCCAAAATCCCATGGAATTTTTCTCAAAAACGTTTAGTAATATACTTTACACTTTCAAAACAGTAGCTCCTCAGTCAGTATAGCGAGCAGCCAAGTGCGGTAATGAAAGGGCCAGGTTCAGATCCCAGAGAAGGCATGGATGTAACTGTTCATCTCTTCATAGGAAAAATGGATACCACTTCTAGTGTTAGGAATGGCCAATGCAGAATAAGTAAGTGCCCGACACTGGGAGGGGGGAAAAGTCTCTATTGAATTATAAACACTAATTAAATTGTTTAAACCCTGTTTAAGCTACCTTCACATCAACAGCATTTTTGCTGAAAGTTTGCTTAAATATCTGATGTGCTTTTGCAGTACTTTTTCCAAGCTCGTAACAAAATTTAATGCATATGCACTTTCCTTTACAGCACATATTTTCAATATTGATCAAACTGCAAAACACAACAGCTATAATATTAAAAAAATACGTAGAGTTCAAGAATATACTGTACTGAACTGAAGTAGCATGGTAATGCATTTTTTTAAAAAGTGCATGTAACATTATCTGCACTTGTAAGGAAATAGCAACCTATAATCAACCCAATTTTGTTAATTTTGGATAGCCCTTTTATTATTTTCTTTTTTATGTTATTTGTGTAAACTCATGTAAACAAATCACATAATTATTTAAGTAAAATTATTATTTTATTATATTAAAATACAATTTTTTACAGACAGAATACTTATTTATACACTGTATATGATATTCATCATAAAACTTAAAACAGAAACATATTTTATAACTGGATATTTAATAACGCTATCAAATATAAATGACAGATAGTATTTTCAATTACCACCCTGGTACTTAGGTTTAAATATGAGAACTGAAACCACGTTACCATATTTTATGCAATACCTGTCTATGTCGCTTCAGATTTGTTCGTCGAGTGAACATTTTTGCACAAACGTCACATTTGTATGGCTTTTGGCCAGTATGACATATTAAATGCTTCTTTAAATCTGATTTGAAGTTAGTTGAATAAGAACACAGACTACATCTGAACGGCAGATTGGTTGATTTGTAATACCGAGTTCGAATCTTACCATCAAATGACAGATGAAAAGGTGAACAGTAACCTGAAAAAATTAATATTCTTCAATGGGAATTATATTCATGAATTCTTTATTCCTAAAAAAAAGCAATGGTACTTTTAAAATCAAAACTATCTGTAAAAAATATTTATGCATAAAAATAATAAAACTAAATAATTTAAAAACTAAAAGTTCCTGATTCATAACAAATACATACTTTACAGTTTTATTATAATATTATTCATGTGCTTTCCAACAGAATAAATTAGTAAAAATATATAATTAACAACAGTATAAAATATAATAAAAAACTGAGGATAACTACATAAATATTAAAAACAAAGATACATATAGATTATATTTAAACTTTTAAAAACGTATATGCTATACAAATAATGCAAAAACAATTACAAATTACATAATAAAAATGAATTTACTGTATATATTAACTTGAAGAAAAATTTTTAAATAAGCATCCATTTTCTATCAAAGTATCAAAGTTTCTATCAGTTCTTGAAGTTTAAGAGGATTACCAATTACAACCATCACATAAAAAAGTTCATTTATAAATTTGCAACATTTACATTTGTAATGTAGTGGAAATAATATTTTTTTACGTATTTCTTTCAAACATAGCTTTTAAAACAACAATAAAATCAACTATCAAATAATTTTGAAAACAAATTTCAGAAATAACTTTTACACTTAAACTAATGAAAAAAGAGCCTATTAAAAATATCTAATTACTGCAGAAAAGATGCAGGTGCTTATCAGTTTAACCACTAATTTTAAAATTTGAAAAACTGAAAAATTCACTGCAGGTATAAAAATAAAATAAAAAAATGGAAACAGTCTTAAGATGAAATCATAATCAAACTTGCATTTATCACACTTTTATTAAAATACTAGCCGCTCCGCGGCCAGCCTTCGTCTGGCTTTTAAGTGTACTGGAAAAATGCCTAAAGAGAACACCAAACATTAAATTTGAAAACTGCACAGAATTTTACTCTGCATAACAATTTTATCGAAAAAGAAACAAAGAACAACATTAAAAAAATTCAGTTAAAAATGCATTACATATAAAAAGCATACAATGAAATAAGCAATATCCCTTAATACAAATATTAATCATCCTAATAAATAAATTAACCAACTTCCTGCTGCCTTCTCTAGACAAACGTCCAGTATCCAAGAGAAACATTAAATTTAAAAACAGCACAGAATTATCGCCCTCATTTTTCCGTGCTGATATCAGCAACAATGGCTGTGTGCCATTGTTGTTCATATAATGAGAGAAAATTATCAATTTGATACTATTTCATCTTGTCTAGATGCATCTTGTGTACCAGATTTCATAGGCCTGGGTCTATTAGCTTACGCGCAGTACGAACGAAAGACACCTACACACACAGAAAGACTCGCCCTTTTAAATATAGATCTATAAATTAATTAAACAATTTACCTTTGCAAAAAGAAACAATCTTTCAATTTCTTAAACTGTTCAATAGAGTAAAATCTCGCTTTGCTATAGCCCATTATGTCTTAAAAGGACGCGATTTCGTCAGAAAACACAAAATTAAAAAAAAAAAAAAATCTAATTCGAATTTCGAAAAACTCGCTTCGAGGTGCACTGGCTCATGCAAAAAAATCATGCAAAACGTTTCAATATCTTACAAACAGTGAAATAAGCAAAAAATAACATGAAAGAAACTCAAAAAACAAAACATTTCGCGCAGAATTTTACTCTGCAGAGCAACTTTATCAAAAAAGAAATCAATAAAAATGTATTATACATATAAAAAATGACAATGAAATATGCAGTATCCCTTAATACAAATATTACTTATCCTAATAAATAAATTAACCAACTTCCCTTTGCAAAATCTTAAGAACTCAAATGGTATAAACAGATTAAGAACTTAAACAGATTAAAAAATATCATGCAAAACTTTTTTATAATTAAAATTATATATAATTAAAACATAATATTACAATGAAATAAACAATATCCCTTGTAAAATGTTAATTATCCTAATAAAGTAATTAAACAATTTACCGTTGCAAAAAGAAACAACTTTTTAATTTCTTAAACTTTTCAGTCTCTTAAAAACAGTAACATAAGAAATACGATGAAAGATTGTTGCCAATCCGAAATTTTTAAAAGAATGAAACTATTCAAAATGATGCAATTTCATCAAAAATCTATCAACAACAATAAGAAAGGAAAATTGTTGCCAAAACTACATTTTAAAATATCTGAGATGTGAGAAGTGTATTCGGAAGCTTCATTTAAAAAATTTTAAAAAAATACAAAATATTATTATTTTTCCAAAATTCTTTTTTTAAAAGGAGTCGAAAGGATTAAAGTTCAACGTGTCCAAAAATCAAAGGAAAATAAACAGCACATTTTTTAAAATAAGTTTTTTTTAAAAAAATTCCGCTGAAAAGGTGTTAAGCTCACCTTCCTAAATAAATTCGTATTTAATCGATTTATTGAAATACGAAATTTATTTTAAGTTCGTAAAATAGCTAAGTGTCTACGCTTCACGACGATGTAAAAATGAAATGTATAGAGTGAAATCTCGCTTTCCTGTAGCCCATTATGTCTCAAAATGACGCGATTTGGTCACAAAACATAAAATAAAAAAAATTCTAATTCGAATTTCGAAAAAATCGCTTCGAGGTGCACTGGCTCTTGTGTAGATACACCTATGTACCAAATTTCGTGGCCCTGGGTCTATTAGCTTACTCGCAACACGAACGAAAGACACACACACACAGACAGACTCTTTGTTTTATTATATGTAGAGATTATACGCTGGACATACAGATTAAAACACTAAAAATCAATGAATTTTTTCAGCAATTGTCTGCAAATATAGCTAAAACTAAGAAAATAAAAGCACAGACACGTAGTAATTTAGGACATAAGTGGCATGGAATTTAAAATCTTTCGATGGAAAACTATTTATTAGCCTTTTCAAAACAATTACAACAGAATTAAAGGATTTTGACCCATAAAATAACATTACAAATAAGAATTTATACATATGTCTTCTATACTGCACTTTTATACATAAAAATATATGCATTTCTATATGTAAGAGTACACACATACAGTAGAACAAGATGGAAATGAAAACAAAAAAGACATAGAAAATGAGAACTCAATCTTATTTTTTAATAAAATTTGCCACATTTTAAACAGGCAAATTTTTTAACAGAAATTTCATATTAGTACATAAATAATGTCAATAATGAAGGATGAAAAGAAAATTTTCTTGTGATACTTCAGTATTTAAAAAATACACAGCATATAAAAATCATATATTAAAACGAAAGGTAGGATCACTGTGCCTAACAAAGTGAGTAATAAGGATGTAGCATCCTTGATTTAAAAAAAAAAAAAGGATTTTCTCATTATCTACAACTCAACTGAAAAGTTTCAAATTTGTCGACGACTTTGGAGAGTATTTCTCAGCTTGTTGGTGACTTCGGAAAGACACCTTTGTTTGGGTATCCTTACATCTAGTTCAATAATGCATTTAATGCTGCCTACTTTTATATTCTTCTTTTCCCATACAAGACACGTATACTCTTCAGAGGTAATTACACCAACCAATACTTGTGTTTGAGATAATCCGAGTTTTTGTTCACAGAGTTTCACTGACATATATTCCTTTGTCCAACAATAAATAAAGCAAACAATAAATATAGCAAGTATCTAATGTACAATAGCTGTTGTACATTAGATACAGCTAACCAGTTTTTGCCCACATCTAACACTTGCTTTCAATTTTTCCCATTCCTCCCTATAAAATTTGGCTACTTAAGAAGTACAAATTAATAGAATGCAAATTTTTTGCATTCTTTATTGTTAAGCAAAGTGAATAAATGCAAGGTTTTGCAAGCCAATACATTCCACAATCCTACCATTGTCTGTTATAACAAAAGGAAATACACTAAAAGCAGACAGAAATGTGAATTAAAAAAATGACTCTGGAATTTCAAAACAGCAAATCCATCTGCACTTAAACACACATGTGCTGTATGCAAATCAGCACTACTGGATAAATATTTTTTGGTCCCATGGTGCACTGCCTCATTTATACTTTTCCACAACTTTTTGGTGGCAGTGTAGATAATCAGAATGTATCCTCCCAACAAAAATTACATACTAGTACTTCTATGTTCTAGGTACAATAAATAATTATCTTTAAGGACTTTGCAAGCATGCTGTATGTTTAGTATCTTTGCTCTGTTCTCTACAGTATCAAATTTAATATAGATATTTCATAATTTGTTATGCTTAATCATATTTGATAGCATGAATAAGATAACTAATATCAATACAACTCATTTGAAATTCTGTTTTTTTTTTAACTGCTTTTGCCATTTGAAAAATAAAAAGCAAAAACAATAAGAAATAAGCAATGCAATTTTGTAAACTTTTATTTTTAAATATAGTTACAAAAGATATTGTTACTATGCATAAATCAAATATTTGAAAAAAAAAAAAACCTTACAACTGAGCTAAATAACATTTGCATTGTATAAAATCGCAAAAGAAAATATTAACAACACATCACCACTGAATATAATAATAAATTAACATGAACAGCTTGCATTAAAAAAATACAGCATAATCCAAATTAAGCTTTTAAATAAGCAACTAACTTAAGAATACTTCACTTAATTTAGGCGCATACAAAATATTAGTTAAGATCTGTGATGTAACATTAATTATGCAGCATGAATTTCATCATTTTACATAACAACAAAATTTCATGATGCAAAATAATAAAAAACAATTTGAAATGCCCTCTAAATAAAACCTTCATTTCAAAATTACTGATAACAAGTTTAAGTATTAGAGATAATTAAATATGACAATTCATTTAATAATTACTATGGTTTTTTTTAGTTCTAATCTAAAATAATGAGGTGGGGGCTCAACTTTATGTGATGAAAACTCTAATTTACCCTACAAGAATTTATTAACTTATTACAAATTCTCTCTCTGATATCTGAGTCTTAAACATGTAAATTTCAGTATTTTGCCAGCTCCTCGTTTTTCTTCAATTTTATATTTTTAAACATTTTTATTTATTTATTTTTTATGATGGAGAGAAGAGATCTGGACTGAGATTTGAGGAATAAAAGAGTAAAACATTCGAAACCCATTCAACAATGAAGTTAAGAACATGATATTTTAACACACTAAGTAATGAACTTTCTGTCGGTCAATTTTCACATATTAACACAATCTTATGAGCTCTTTCTTTCTTCTTTTCTTTTTCCCTTCCCTTCTTCAATGAATGAAGGCAGGCTGATTATAGTGTAATTCAGATTATAGACTAATATCATAAAAAGTCTAACAATTTACTAAAAAAAAAAAGAAAGAAAGAAAGAAAGAATATCATAAAAATTAAAAAGAAAAATGGGTACTCGTCTTCAGCAGTGGCATAGGTGGGAATACTGATTTGACATGCTTCAGCACTGGTGAGAAACAATCGGTTATTGATTTGCACATATGCGAGAAACAAACATAATTGTACGTAATTTTAAACATACTGTTAACAATTTATTGAAAAAAATAACATATATACTGGAAAATAATTTTTTTAAAAGCACTTCTGACGGCCACAGTTCAGCAATTGCTGCTAATAATACCTCAAACACATTACCATAGCCAACTTGGTGTTTGAACATCAAACACTACTAAATAGGACTCCAGGTGAAGTTGAGATGTTCTTCTCTGTTTTGTGTTTTGCCATGTTGCTGATACCCGCATTACAATAAGAAAGGATATTTGTGATTCACTAAACCAATTCTCCACCCAAAGACTTTTCTTTCTTTTTTTTTTTTTAATAGTTGCTGACACTGCATCACCAAATAGTTTCCTTTCTAACATACAATTGCATATTACGCCTATTTTTGCAAATTTTTTCTTTAAGTAAAATATCTTTATCTCATAGAAAGGATAGAAAAGAAATAGAAAGCATAATAAATTCTTGTAACAAAAAGCTATTATAATTTAAAATAAAAAAATTTCACTAGCCAAAGAAACATGAACTATGGGCACAGATGAAAAACCATATTTTAAAACTGAAGATAGAATAATGCACATGCAGGTAACTGTTGAAAAACTGCTATATTTTAAAAGCAAAACTTTTTACTAGCCGAAGAAATGTGAACTATGAGAATGAACGAAAGGCTGTTAGATTTTAAAAGCAATACTAGAAGATGTATATGCACAGATTGGCAATGATAAACATTTGTTTTTTGATAATGCAGAAACATGCCAAATCAACATTCTCCCCAAGGCTGCTGCAGAAGACATCTACCGAAAAGTAATTTTAGATTAGTTACATAATACATGGCATTAAAAGCTTTTTTTCTTAATTGTGACTAAGCTGCAAATGTTCATAAAAATTATCAGTTGGCTATATGCATAAATTAAATATATTTTAATTTATATCAATCGTATATGTGATTAAAACAATTAAGTTAATAAGAACTACATTTATTGCTTTTAAATCACCAAGTTTGTTACTCAGTAAGAGATATATTAAATTTTAAAGAAAATTAAAAACCTTATTCTTTACAAATAGTTACACTCTATATGCATGAGAGTTTGTTTTGTGCAGCAACTATATTTGGCAAAGGCAGAATCTAAATTTTTTCCATTCTTCTCATTTGTCAGTGTTGCCAGGACATAATCTTATTTATATTCTTCACAGTCTTTTTTTTTTTTTTTTTTTTTTGAAAGGAAAAGTGCTATTTATAAGAACTGGCAAGTTAATTTTTAAATGCATATTTATCAGATAGACAGAATATGTTAGAACTAACCACAACAAACTTTTGCAAGCTTTACAGTTATTTTGTCATTAAGGAACTTGCAAAATGCCCTTAGTTGTGAAAGGAAAAAGAGAACATAAATTTAAGCTAGAATATTTCACTTTGTGATCTACACATGTTGAAGGTCATTAGCACTATAAAAAAAAATTTTTTTTCATTAGTGATTTGAGACTCTCCTTGCAATACTTTATCGATGGTATCAGGGATCCTGAAATACAGAAAGCACTGCGAATGGCTGACGTAAAGGGCTTAAAAAGTGCTCTAGTGTACATGATGAAATTCGAGGCAGCCCAACAAGCAACTCGTAGAGATCCCCACCCAGTCAGAGCTGTGCGAGTCCACAAGCCAGTGGATCAACTGATGGCTCGTTTAGATGATTTATCCGGACAAGTCAATGCCTTGATACGGTATACTAATGATAAGAAACTGACTGTAAAGTGCCGGAACTGTGGTGCCAAACACCCCAGAGCACGGAAAATAAGACATACGTTATAAACAGACAACTAAACGGCATGAGATGGAAAAGGAGTCACAGGAAACCAAAGTGCCGGAACTGCGGAGCTGAAGGCCACGTACGAAGGAACTGCAGAACACTCCACAGCACGGAAAATAAGATCATTTCCCAGCAACGACACAGGAAGCAAATTAATGATCATATCCCGGAGCGGAGTTTGAACGATAGTTGAAAACTCTGTTTTAAAGCACTCAAGATTTCTGCAGTGAGAGGCAACAGTAATGGACTATCCATCAATGGGCATATCGATGGATTTCCTTGCAATATGATCATTGGCACAGGAGCTAATGTTACCATCGTTTGGAAAGATCTAGCTCAACAATTTAAGGATAAACTGATTTGGATGCAATTCTGTGTTACCCTCCAGATTGCACCCGACGAGAAGATTGACATAGATGGAAAATTAAAAGTGAACATCGTGCTTGCAAGTGTTGCCTACCTTCACACGACATATGTGGCGGATATTACAGATTCTTGCATACTTGGATTGGTCCTTTTTAAGGAAATACAATTTTCCTTTGGACTTCAAAGATGACAAACTGTTCTCAGCATCAGAGAACATAACTATCCATCAGTAGAAGGGATCCTCTCCACAAAATGCTGATAAGTTGTCTAAAAGACCTGGCTTAGAAAGCTGCCAAAATCATACTAAGGTTGAAGAGAAACCCAAGGCTACTGGCAATTCTCCATCCCAGATGCTTATCGGTCGTGACCTTTGTCTGCTTAGTGATCGCTTGTTTGGCCGCCCTCCAGATGCACCTTCATTGCCTGAGGAATACACTCAAGATCTCCAGGCCTGGTTTGAAGTGACGCACAATTTTGCATGAGAGTGAGTTAAGTTGGCGACGAAGAAGATCAGGACCCACTATGACATGAGAGCTACTAGACATTGATTCAACGAAGGAGACAAGGTGTGGTCCTGGAACCTGATTTGATGACAAGGACTCAGTCTTATAATACAGTCACCTTAGGATGGTCCTTACACAATCCTAATTGACCAACGTCGTGGTTGGGATCCGTAAGTCATCGAACTCTAAGCTTAAAGTCATTCATTACAGCAGTTAGCTCCATACTATGGCCATAGTATGTAGTGTATATAATTGTAAATAATATAAGACCATGGTCCTTTTGTATTTAGTGTTTGATAGTATCTGACTTGCTGAAAATCACTTATTGCAATTATTGTTTTATCAGATTGTTGTTATTGTAATGTAATGTTTATTATTGTATTGATGAATTAGTTGTAAGTTTGGCTTCCTGTCCAGGGATTGTACTGCCCGGGACGTGCAGTCCTTGGGAGAGGGGCAGTATTATGGATTTTGTATTTAAAAAGAATTGTAATTAAAATTGTTTTATTTTCCTGTGCAATGCAGTGTGTGATGAATTTGAAGAGAAAAGTATATCAGAAAAGTAAAATACAAGAGCACCTGCATTTAAAATTTAATAAATAAATATCTCGTAAATGTTCTGTTTTGCTAACCAGAAAAATCGAGAAAAGAGATTTTACAAGAAAGTTCTTGTGATTAATTAAAAAGCTTATAAAAGCCGAATTAAAACATCTCAGTTGTTTCAAGCGAAGTGGTATTGTTTACTTAATGCTGTTATTGATTGTACTGAATTCGCTGTGAGATTGGATTAACTTTCTCTGTTTTGAATTGAGTTCTGTTTAACGTTTGAGACATTGTGGTATTGTACGAATATCTCTCAGGAAATATTTCAGTATTTTGTTTTATTTCTTGTGAAAAGAATAAATTTTATAAACTTTTAATGGCTTGTGCATTCAATCCATTCCAAACCATACGCACGCAACAGTACTATCAGCAAAATATTTTAGAAGCTATTTTTGAAGACCAAATTTCAGCCTTATATGGAAAAGACATCAATAAATTCAGCTTCAGATGGACAAAACCTTTAGTCTAATTTTGAAGTCAATTGCTTCTTATTTATCTGGAGGAAAAAAAAGAAACATGAATAAAATGTTTTCCATTTAACAAAATACCTGTAAATCATCTGATACTTCTTGTATAGACTTTTGCACTTTGAGTTTGTCAAAACAAGACTTAGGAACATGGCATCCAAGAAAACTGAACAGACACCGAAAAATGACTCAAGAGGAGTGTTATGAAACTGAGATGACAATACTAAGTAAGAGCTTACTTTCATGAAAATTCAAGCTAGAGCTATAGCTAGGAATCAAGGCTATCAAATAGAAGCAAACTGTTACAAGAAATATGCCCTTATACATTAAAATAAATTATCAGAATTGCTTTCATAAAGTGGGAATGATTTTCAGTACATAAGCATTCACTGCTTTTTAAGGGGGCATGAGGAACCTCAGTTTTCACTTAAAAGCTACAAATAAATGTAATATGAGAAGGTTACTCTAGACATGAATAACAAAACAAAATCTGTTATTTGCAAGCCCAAAACTATATAAAGATTAGTCAGTTTGCATTTAGAAAACAGAACAAACTATGCTTTGTAAATACTTCAGTTATGCCAGCTTGCAAAATACACATAGTTTTTAATCAAATAAAAGATTTAATTTTTATTTCATGTGACTAACTGAGACTGACACTAAACTACTTTTATGTGACATATCCAAGCACACATGCTAATAATTTGTTTAAATTACAATTAAAAAAATAATTTTATAAAATAAATTTTTCATTTAAAATAGATGTAAAATAGAATATAGTTAATGCACTAAATAGAGAATAATTTATTCGTATAGTTTAACAGAAATAACATATTAAATAAATATTTGTACAGAATTCATCAACAATTTTATATTGCAAATAATAAAAGTGTGTGGCACCCATGATATATTAAAAGATAACAGCTTATACATTTAACAATGCAATTAAATAAATAGATTTCATTATTTAGCGGATGTTCCACTGATGTGCAATTCTTAATCCCTGTATCTTTGACATAAGGCACCAATGTACACCTATTCAGCTAAAATAGTAAAAAATGCATCGCAAGAATGATACAGATGGCAAACAACAAGGAAGGAAATGTTATTGCACGTGGAGAAACTGACACACCCTTTTTTTTTCCTGTCTGTAGTAGCGAAGCTTGTTGGTTTAAGCAACGCAATTAAAGATTGTAATCTCCTAAGCCTAGGAATGAGTATCTCTGAAATAGTAATTCTCACTGAATGTTTGTGAATTGACATTGCTATAGTCTGCATTTTAAAGATAGTTGCCAGTCCTCCCCCAATCGCAAGTGTAACTCATGTTGTCATCATTTGAGAGTTTATTTTAAGTCAGCTTTCATTCGCATGCTTTTTATGATGTGAAACATGCTAAATGGAAATGATATGGGGAGAAATATTAAGCAGCACAAGTTATTTGCCATATTTGTTGTTCTCATGATTCCAGGTCAAACGAGGTGGCAAAAAATAACCTTGAAGTCCTTTTTCAAAGTAACAGATTATAGAACCTAGGAAAAATGCTTGTGAGTTATGCAAACTTTTTGCATTCTTCTACTAATTTGAGACAATTTTTATTTCTGAAATCACAGTATGACAGTCACTTTGAATAGATCATGCATTACAAGAAAATTTCAATACTTCTGCTAAATTTGCTGATGCTGACATGAATAAGCATGTATTTTTTTCTGATCTGAAAGATCATTCGCTACTGCATCTAAATGCTATGTTAAAGGGGGGAGAATAAAGTAACTGAAGACATGACTTTATAAATGATTTGTCACTGGTTTATTTATGTTAATTAACTGGTTATTTTATGTTTTGAATCTGTACTGACATTTCCTTCTTTCCATTTTATAGCCAGAATGCAAATTACCTTGTGTGTCTTTAGGTTGGAGTTCTGCCTGCTGTGTGTTCCAGAGTGTGTTCTGCCTGCTGAAGGCCACGTTACCCAGTTGTTATTCGAAGATCAGCATTCCTGTCTATGATGTTGCTTTATTCTTGCCGATAGTGCTGTCACACCAGTGTAGGCTTAAAAGCCAACTTCTACATTTAATATCTCCACATAGCCTTTGGCTAATAAATACTTAGATTTAGTTTTAATTTAAAATGCTACTTCACACCCTAAATGCTTCTTGATTTGTAAGCATCAGGTGTGCCATCTGTTTGACTTACTTAGTTTTAAATAAAAGGGTCTTTTACAACTTTCTTTGTCTACTTACAAGTTCTGTTTAATCTCAGACTTAGCAAAAAGTTGTTTACACTCTATTTGATGATTTGCCATAAGTTATACTTAGTTGCAGGCATTTTCTCTGCAACTGTAATACTTTATTTTATCTGTGGTTCCCTTGAAATGATCAATGAGGATGTGAATTCCATTTGAAAGATGACAAACTGGAAGGATTCAGAACAGACTTTTTTAAGCAGTAAATGATACTATTTCACTAGAGAGAGGTTACCTTTAAAAAGGAATATAAACACTCCTCTAGAATAGAAACTTCTTGATCATCTCTTACATTTATAGTCTTAAAATTAGAACTGAAATATTGGTTGGTTAACTGACCAAAGTATATCTGAATTGGAAGCACAATATTTTAATTCTGCAGTATTTCAGAATAACTATAAAAATTACAAATATTACTTACAGTTACCTTCTTAATCATAAATATTTGGGATATTTACCTAATAATAAAATAAAAGCTATCCATTTTGTACTGGTTCCAATACAAATCAATTATATAGCTAATAAAGAAAGAATGCAATGAAAAATATCACTGACAAATGCAGATAAACTTTAATAAAGAGTAGAAAAGTAGTTTGAAGGAAACTTGATCACTTACAACAGCTGGGTGATTAATTTTACCACTAATGCAAGAAATCAACCCTCCCCCAAATTTTTACAATAGCAGAATAGAACATTATAAAATAAATAGAAGACTATGACAATTAGCTTCCGATAGTACAATAGCCGCATAAAAATAAAAGAGCAAAAACCAATATTAGATGAAATAGGTTACATCATAGAAATCAACAACAAGCCTTGATATATAAACTACATAAAGCATACAGATCATCCATTTCCAATATTTTATAAAGAAAAGACATATCTGCTGCACTAATTAATAATTGTTAAAGAGCAACTGGCTTTTGCCCATCTACTGAGTATTTGCACTGGGACCATTAAAAGTTATTAATGATGTTCTCAGATGAATTCAGTTGACAAATAAGGGCTATTTCAGACATCAAATGGCATGATAAAAATTAAGAACAAAGTACTACTAAAATAACATTAAATAATTTGATTGCTATGAGAGTGCAATAGCACTATTAGTGGATCATGCATGACACCAGAATACCATTGTACATCTTTGAAGCAGGATTCACATGAGAAGATAGCTATTTCTAGATCAGCAGGTTCCCTTTGCACACCGGGCCCACCAGTGACTGAGCGGTAAAGTTCCTGAACACTGAGAGTTTGGTTCAAGGTTCGAATCCCACGAACGGGCTGGCTGCATGGCATTTTTGTGGTCTTCCCCATGTGTAAGATGTATACAAGACAGTTTTCTTTAGAACGCCCTCTACAAAAGCATCAATCCCATTCGGCAGATAATCCTCGAGGCTTTTCTGCAATTGCATAAACCTAAATCTTTGCACGATTCAGCAGTAGGTTCCAGTTGTCTGTACATAGATGATAATGCTTACCTACATAACATAGACCACACAGTGAGATACAGGAAAGTAAGGGCATCACCTGCAAAACAAGATCTTCAAATTTCAGTCTCATCAAACATGAAAACAATACTTTCATGACTACCTAGCCAAAAGACAACTACTACCACAAAACGCACAGGAACTTTAAATTGCCTAGGAAGAAGAAAGGTAAAATAAACTAACAGTACTTCTGAGCAATGTTAAAAATTTCAAGAATGCAGAAAACAGTTGACGAGTGTGTATTGTGGTTTTAGAGCTCATAATAACTACTGATATTCTGAGGTATATTGCCATTTAGGTATACTCAGGCATTGATGCAATCACCATGCTGTAATTTGGTGGTTTTTCACAGATGAAAAGGTAACAGTTACATATGAAATGCAAGTTGGTGAATTTTGTAATTATTTTAAAAAACATTCCCAACTACTGATATTTATTGTAGGTTGGCAAACATTATCAATATCTAAAAAGACACAGAAACACACTATAAAAATTAAAAATACAAATATTAATTATTAAATAAAAATTATATGATGCATTAAAAAGCACAACACACTTTTTTTGTGTTGTTGTTCTCCTATGGACAGAGCGACCCATTTTTGACTAAAAAAAAAAAAAAAA
>KK122332.1:449865-503743 GCA_000611955.2 Stegodyphus mimosarum
AATTGCACAACTCGGCACTGCACACTGGCTGTCTATCAAACACATATCATATTTATTCTTTAGTGGTTTCGCTGCAAAATACTGTATTCCTCCAAAAATTTTAAGGCTGTTTCTTCCTTTGCTGGCTAATTCAACAATCCCATTTTGAAATTGAATTTAAGACAAAAGATATCACAAATTGTTGTTTCTAAAATGCCTTGGAACTTAAAATACAACAGAGAATATGGCTGAAAATTTGGTGACTTCTTCTAAAACGGTTTCAGTGGTTTCGCTGCAAAATACTGTATTCCTCCAAAAATTTTAAGGCTGTTTCTTCCTTTGCTGGCTAATTCAACAATCCCATTTTGAAATTGAATTTAAGACAAAAGATATCACAAATTGTTGTTTCTAAAATGCCTTGGAACTTAAAATACAACAGAGAATATGGCTGAAAATTTGGTGACTTCTTCTAAAACGGTTTCAATGATATATAAGCACTCACATTTGGAAATTTAATTCTTCCGTGATTACTCCATACAGGTCTTTTTAAAACTATTCTATTCTTTCACCTGGTTTAAAATTTATACAAATTCAGTTTAATAAAAATACTATAGATCTCCATGGTATGTTTTTAGTTCCTAGAATATTATCCCCTTTTAATTACATCACAAAATTTTGCTTTTCATTAGCGGCTGTCAAGGATGTTTTAAAAAACATACATATATAACACTAAATTACTTGTGATTAAAGTATACCTATTTCAATCAAACAGGAAAATCTGTTTGATTGAAATAGACAAGTGGTAGTTCTAGTCTAAGCCGAAAAAGTTTTTAAATTCAAATTTAACAAAAAAAAAAAAAAAAACATATAATTAGTTCTAACATATAAAGTCTATCTAGAATGAAATCAAATTAAAGCATACAAACTCATTCAATGCTAATTTTAACAGTATGAAAATGGAAGATACTAGTATAGTGGAAGAAAAACACATACTGTTTTAAGCAATTGCTATGGCTAAATGTTTGATTACACACATTTCATACATACAACTGCTCAAATTTATCAATATTATTGCTCATGAGTTATTTTTATCTTTGAGTTATACAAGAAGAACTGGGGGAGAGAAATCATACATCTTGGTATATAAAGTTTGATCTTGGCCAAATTTTTGAATTTTTTCCAATCTTTGCAAAGTAGCACTATACATACCTTTTTTTTTCCAGCTTCAGTAAATTCTGAAACACAAATGCAGGGGGAATAAAAAAAAAAAAAAGAGAGAGAAAAGGTATTGTCCAAGTGCTATAGTACGAGAATAAATTTTCAAATAGCATAAACTTAGGTCAAAATCTTCATTCTATTTCTTTTCTACTTATAAATAATAAATAAAAAAAATTTTAAATAAAAAAAATATGAAGAATATAAATATTTTTACATACAGTCGATTTCGGTTAATCGGACCACATTGGGAAGCGATCGCTTTGGTCCTAATAACCGGCGGGTCTGATTGCACGAACATGTTGTATGTTGTAAGACGGGACATGCTATGTGTAGCAAACAGTAAATGTAAATGTAAATCATGTACTAAAATGTAATTATGACATTCATTGTGCGATACACATGTATGGCGAACATACATGTACAAACAAGAACTACAGTTGAACTTTTTTCATTGAGAAAATTAATTTAGAAACAAATTCTAAGAAATGATCTCCATGATACTCAGCATGCGAAGCACAATAAAAGCAAGCTCTTACCAGGTTCCAGTCAACATTTGAAGAACTTATACAATGTGATCTAACACATTCTCTTGATGGATTTCACATGAACGAAATCACCACAAACATCTAATGCAGCAATGGGATTGCTTTCATTTCCCTCCTGCATGAAATACCGACACAAAGTTTCAATGCATTTCCTAGCATTCTGTGTTGTCACTAGCACCAACCTACTAGCGGCATCATCATCATCACTTTCTTGGTCTTCCAATGTTGTCATGTGTTTTGCTGCAACTCGAGCAACAGTTGCAGTGTCGCAATCTTCATTTTCATCGTACCATTGAAGCTTGTCGATGGATAAAAATGCTTCGCAATTTTGTACCTGTTGAAGTTCCACATGTCCGTCATCATTTTCACTCACAATGAGCATGTCCACATCCATCTTCAAAACCAAGTGCTTAAAGCTGCAGTGAGAAAAACAGTTTTGAATTGTGTCACTGCTCACTTTTCGCCAGCTGTCGGCCACAAATGTAACTGCTTGTAAGATGTTGAACTTTGCACTGACTTCGCTGGGTTTTGACGGTGAGGTCAGCAAACTTTCTTCAATTGCTTCAAGGATGTAATTAACCAACCTTGCACAATAAAGGGTCTTCAAATTTTTGACGATGTCCACGTCCATTGGCTGGACCAAAGCTACGGTCATGGGTGGTAGAAATTACAGTTGGATATTCTTTAAGCAATCTAAATAAGAATGTGCTGCACAATTGTGAAGAAGAAGCAGCACTTTTCTTGACTGGCATTGTAACTCTCTGTATCAATCCTTCAGCCATTCTTTAAAAAGTTCAGAGGTCATCCACAAATTTCTGTTCGCACGATACACAAGTGGTAAACTGTCCATTCTAAGTCCTTCAAAGCAATGAGGCTTAGTGCTTTTCCCAATAACCAACAGCTTCCTCTTGTCCGTTCCTGACACGTTTGAGCAGCACAAGACAGTTACGCTATCCATTGCTTTTTTTAAGCCAGAGAGCGCAACATGTTTGTAACTTAACGAGCCAGTTGGTGTATCCCGATAATACAGCCCAGTTTCATCAGCATTGTAGATGTCATCTGCTGAAAAATTTTCGAGAAGCTTGGGCAGTTTGTTGATTTTCCTTCTTCAGCAACTGCACTATCAGCACTTGCTTTCTTGAATTTCATGTCATGTCTAGATTTCCATTGAGACAACCAACTATTCGTAGCTTTAAAGTCATCATGGCCAAGCTTTTTAGTGAGTTCTTCTGCTTGACTAGTGTTTCATGGTTGTTGCTTGATCTTTTCAGGAAACCAATTTTTTCAGCTAACGTCAAGTCTTGTCGAGGCATTTTGGCAGGGGAGACAAGACACGTGCACAGTTCACTGACTAAAGTGGTCTGAAGAAACCTTGGTATTTTGGGAGTCAAAATGTTGAGGACAAGAGGGAGTTAAATGCTCGTCATTCAAAGTTTTGTCACTAAAATCATCCCAAAAGGGTGGTGAAACGATAGCTTGCTCATATAAACTTTAATCATGATTGACAGGCGAGAATTCCTTTCAGGTGGAGCAGGACACTCTATTGTTCATTTCCTTGAAAATCAGAGATGCAGTGGGACCAATAAACTCGCTAGTGGCTACTGCTGGCTCTGTTTTAAGAAAGGTAAAAGAAAATGGTGGGCGTGTTCACCTCCCACTAGTTTTGCTCTTGCCATGCACTTTAAGGAATTCCTGACCTTCGATAAAGTATTCTCCTGGGGAAAGCAGCTACAGATTCTACCATATGTCGCGGACCACCTAGACATCCACTGTACACGGCCGACTTGTGGCTTCTGTTTCTTATTCGCACTCATGTTTCTTGGTCCGATTAAACGGAATTTTGGTCCAAATACACGAATAATGTTAGGCTTCTGTACGTAGGATTTGTTTTGGTTCTTTAGGATTCGGTCCGAAAAAGTGGCTGGTCCGATTATCTTGTGGTCCAATTAACTAGATTCGACTGTATATTCTTTTACTCCAAGACATGTATTTTTTAATTATAAAAATGTAGACAAATAATAAAAAGAGAACTAAAAGAAATAATATACACTGAAGCATTAACCAAAACATATGACCACCTACTCAACAACATGTTGCACGACCTTTGGCCGCGCAACATGTCAAGACAAGGTGCAACACAAAACAGCTGCACCTTGCCTTGACATGGTTGCCACAAGTTCTTGGTAGATGACTGGAGACAGATTGTACCAAATATCTAAGCAGTGGTCATGCAAAGTCGGGATATTCTGACATGTGGTGTTTGAACTCTGAGCTGCCACTCCATGACATCCCAAATGTGCTCTATCAGGTGAAGATCTGGTGAGTTAAGTGGCCAGGACATTGATTGGAATTCATCCTTATGCTCCTTGAACCACTCCAGCACAATTTGAACCATGTGACATGGGGTATTGTCCTGCTGGAAGATTTCATTTCCAATTGAAGAGACAGAAGCCACGCAAGGGTGCAACTGATCCGCAGTTATGTTCAGGTAGTCCGCAGCTTTAATGGCCTGTTCTACCCCAACTAAGGGGCTGGCAGCCACCCATGGGAAAGTATCCCAAAGCGTAATATCACCACCAGCCTGTGTATGACCTGCTCTACAGGAGAAAGCAACTGTTCGTCTGGAAGACAGCATACCCCGACATAACCATTAACATAATGAATGAGATGTCATGATTCATCCAACCAGGCAACTGTCTTCCAGTTGTCCATAGTTCAGTCTTGAGGTCCTGGGCTCACTGTAGACATAGTTGGCAATGACGCTTGGTCAACAGAGGCACAAGAGTGGAACGTCTGCTGTTCAGTCCCATATCCAACAATGTCTGCTGAACTGTATATTCCGAAATACATGCACTTGGACCTGCACTGTATTCGGCTGTCAGCTAAGCCACTGCCTGGCGCCAATTTTATTGTACCAAGTGGGACCTCCAACATCTTTTTTTCTTTTTCTTTGACAATGCATGGACGTCCAACACTTTGTCGTCCACTGTTGGTTCCACCATCATTTATCCACTTTGCATAAACACTAACAACGTACCATTTGTGCAGTTTTGGAGATACTCATTCTGAGACTTCAGGGCATTTCAATCTGTTCTCTATCAAACTCACTTAAATCAGCAGTCTTTTCCATCACTCGCAAAAGTAACTAAAAGAACGATTCCTTGCTTTCTCTACAGCAGCAGCTAAATACCACTCTAACATCCAGACCCATACACACATCATCCAGACGAGTTTACTGAAAAATGTAGGGATGGTCATAATGTTTTGGCTGATCAGTGTACATCTAAAACGCTAAGATCAGTACACTGTTACAAAATTCAAGATAGTAATAAACTTGAGATACAATTTTAAACAAGGGATGCAATTTCTGATACTTATTAATGGAGGAGAAGATAAAAAATATGAAGCTTTGATGTTCAGCACCTAAATCTTTTCAAAACACATCTGTAACAAACTAAAAATAATATAAATATAGATCATCTCTATATAACAAAAACAACATAAATATAGATATATTACCTACCATTTCATTTTTATTAACAAAGGATAACATGTAACATTATCTTTTATGCAGAACAAGAACTAAACAAAATTATGCAGGCAGCACTAAAACAACAATTGTTGTTAGATACAAACTGGAAGCTACTAAGTGGGAAAATATTTTCCTTACTTAAAATATCATCAGAAAAATGAGGATAACATAGGGACAGCCAATGAATAATATGGTTTTTGTTTAAAAAAATACAGAATGGGAGATACAAGCAATATACAAACACTTTTAATATGATTTAAAGAAACAATGTAGTTTCATTTACTTTCTAAAATTAAAGAAATAAGAAAAAGACCAAGAAAGGTAAATATTCTAAAACTCTTATTTCCTAAATACAAAATGACTAAAATATACACACGGAAGTATTTTGCATTAAAGTACTTGAACTAACATATTAACTAATCATAAAAGTAACTGACAAACTAGCTGCACATTAATTATTCTATGCAACATTTCTTCTTTAATCCTTTCATAACAGAAATGTGAGAAAAGGAGAAATCATATAAAGATTAAAGACTCTTAGGTATTTTATAGATCTGCTAATAAAAACTGAATTAGTAAATTTCTTTTTAACTCTTCATTTCTTTTTAACTTTAAATCTATTAGCATAAAATATAAGAGGCAATATTATAGTAGAGGACTGGAAATCTGCCAAAATTGGAAATCCATGTAGGATTGGATTGGATTTTTGTAATTTTGGCACAAAGCCTGTCAAGGTTATCTGCACCAGACACATGGTAACGGTGCAGTTAGTCATTTGTAAAATCTTCTAGCTTAGGTAAAAAGTGATAAAAACCGATTAAAATCTACAATAAAAGCTAACAAATTAAAGTCTACCATAAAAGCCAATATCTTTTAAAAACAGAAACAGATTGTGATGATGTGTTTTTCCAATTAAATTTCTTAAATCCAATTCTGAACAACTGAAATGTTTTAGTCGAAAATAATTAAAACTCTGGCATTCCACCAAGATGTGACGCACTGCCAGATTTGCATTGCAGTTTGGGCAGCGGGGATTCTCCTTTCTGAAGATACTCATGAGTCAGGCGACAATGGCCAATTCTTAGTCGAGAACATCTTCCCTTCTATTAGCCATACACGGCCAATATTCAATGGTGGGTTTCACATTTCTCAGCTTATTATATACTTTGTCATCCCATTGCCTCTGCCATTTACTGAGAATTTTGCTTTTCACAAACGTTTTGATGTCTGCTAGTGGAATCTGAGGATTGTACATTGTGGTCGCAGTTTTAGCTGCAATATCCGCCAACTCGTTCCCCCTAATGGCAACATGCCCAGGAATCCACGAATAAAGAATCTGGTACCCTCGATTTTTTAGAGTATGATTTAACTTCAGGATTCTGGCTACAATTGATTGAGAACAATGAGTGTAATTTTCGAGTGACATTACGGCACTCATGGAGTCTGTGTAGATGATAAACTTCATGTAGTGTTGTTTTGAAAGTTAAGTGAAAGCCAGATGGATTGCAGTAAGCTCAGAAGTAAGCACAGAACAAGCTGGATGTAATTGAACCCCCACTATAGTTTTCTCTGTGACGAAAGCAGCACCAACATGATCCTGAGATTTTGATCCATTTGTATATAAAGGGATATACTTCCTATATTTGCTTCTATGTTCACAAAAAATCTGCTTGTAGATGATTTCCTTAGTTTGTGATTTACCCCAGTGTTGAAAAGTGTCCAGAGAATGGATTCTCCAATCCTCCCAGGGAGGAAATTCAAACAAATTCTCCAGGTGTACATTTGTATCGGTCAAATTATACTCCTCTATCAAATCACTCATCCGCAAGCCGAAAGATGGGACACATGATGGTCATGCCCGATATAAACGGGAGTATGGGTCATTAAGCAATTTCGACCGCATAGGAGTTTCAATTCGTGATAAGACTTTGAAATAGTGCTTGAAACAAAGATTTTCATGTCTTAACCACAGGGAGGTCTCGTTACTTTCCACATACAAGCTTTCCAATGGAGAAGTTCTATAGGCACCAGTGCATATCCGAAGTGCCTGGTGATGTATCGGATCAAGTTTGGCTAATACTGAAGGCCTTATCGACCCATAAATGACTGATCCATAATCAAGTTTTGAACGACTAAGAGCTCTATATATAAGAAGCATTGAGCTTCGATCAGCCCCCCAAGAAGTATTTGACAGTACTTTCAGAATATTCATAGTTTTTACACAGGTAATATGGGAAAGAAAGGTAAGCTTATGGTCAAATATCATTCCTAGGAATTTTATTTCCTTTTCTACAGGAATCAGCATATCTTGCAGATATAGTTCGAGATCAGGGTGAGGAATTTTCTTTTGAGAGAAATGCACAGACACAGTCTTTTGGGTGGAGAACCTAAAATCATTTTCCTGTGACCATTTTATGATTCTATTGAGAGATGTCAGCAGTTTACATTCGATATCTTTCATGTCTTCTCCCTGACAACTGACTTGCAGGTGGTCGACGTACAGCATTCCATGGACTGCTGGAGGCAGTTGTTTTAAGACAGAGTTAATTTTTATACTAAATAATGTGACTTAATACACTGCCTTGTGGAACACCCTCTTCTTGATGGAACACGCCAGATAGTGTAGGGCTTATCTTCACATAAAACTTCCGATCCTGTAGGAAATGTTTGATGAATATCAGCATATTTCCTCGTAAACCATTATTATATAGGTTACGAAGGATATCGTACCTCCATATGGTATTATAGGCTTTCTCTATATCAAAGAATATGCATACATAGTGATTTCTTCTAACGAACACTTTACATATACCTGTTTCTAAGAGTAGAATGTTATCGACAGTTGCTCGTCCTTTTCTAAAACCATTCTGATAATGGGAAATACAATTATTTGTCTCCAAAACATAGACCAGACGAGTATTGACCATCTTTTCAAAGAGTTTGCAAAGGCAGCTAGTTAGAGCAATGCGGCGGGAACTTGACGGATTGGTAGGGTCTTCCCCGGTTTAACAATGAGAATGATAAAAGCTGTTCTCCAGGCATTTGGAAAGACTTGTTCCTTCCATACTCTATTAAAAAGAAAGAGAATCGCTGCCAATGACTTAGAAGGGAGGTGTTTCAACATAGAACAGGCAATACCATCCGGACCAGGACATGAATTTTTTGTCTGCGATACAGCTTCTCTCAATTCAAGCACAGTAAAATCCTGATTATAAGGTTCAGTGTTGGGAGATTTAAAATCAGTAGATTGTTTTTTGATGCATATTTTTGCAGAAAGCAGGAGGATAGTTACTGCTGTTTGAAACGGCTGAAAACGCCAGTCCAATGGTGTTGGCAATTCCTTCTCTACTAGTAACTGCTTCCCCACTTATCTTTAAAATGGAGAGTCTGTGCTCTTTGTAGATACCGGACTCTCTCCCATACCTTCTTACTCGAAGTAGAGGAAGTAATTGAGGATACATACGAGATCCAGAAATTCTGACTCTTCCTCCACACCTGCCAAGCTTTTGCTTTAGCCCTTTTGAATATTATGAGATTTGTATCTGTGGGATATCGCCGAAAAATGCTCCACGCTTTCCTTTGTTTTCTGATGGCATCCTGGCATTCAGGATTCCACCAAGGCCTTGGGTATTTTGGCAGTTTTACCGACGTTTTTGGGATACATATATCAGCTGCTTGAATAATTTTATCTGAAATGATCTTCACAGCCTGATCAATGTGTACATTCTTCACTATTTCTTCAGTGAAGAGGGCATAATGTAAGAAAGATTCCCAGTCGGCTTTGTCCAACAAAAACCGCGGTGTTCTAGGGATAGAAACACTCCCATTACCTGTAATGCTTATGATAATAGGGAAATGATCGCTATTATATGGATAATTTTCGACATTAAAGGAACAGAATGGCAAAAGCTGTGGAGAAACAATAGCAAGGTCAATCAAATGAAAGGTCTTTGTTGGCTGATGAAAGTAAGTACTTTCTGTGCTATTGAAGATACAGAGACAGTGATCGTGGAGTATCTGTTCAATTTGCTTTCCTCGTTGGTTTGTTTCTTTACTATCCCACAAGGGATTGTGTCCATTGAAATTACCGATCAGAAAAAATGGAACTGGTAGTTGGGCAATTAAATTCTCTAAGTTTCCTTGATCAATGTTCTCATTAGGCGGGATGTAGATACTGCAAACAGTTGTCAGTGTCCGAATGCTCAACTGTACTGCAACCGCTTGGAGGGGGGTATCCAAGGGGAGAGCACTTGAATTGCAATTGCTTGAGGTAAGCAAACAGACACCACCACTTGCAGATTCACTGAATGTCTTATCCTTTCTTATAATTGAGTACCTACGAAGCTTTGCAAAATTACCATGTTTGAGGAATGTCTCTTGTATAACTATACAAATGGGTTGATATTTATTAATAAGCTGCTTAATACCATCAATACCCTGGTAGAAGCCCCGGCAGTTCCACGAGATGAGAGTAGCCATTAGGAATGTTTATTGCCTTGATGCTGTTTCTTTGTTTTGTGAGGCAGAACATTTCTAGGGGATCTTCGCCTCCATCTGTTTCCATCTCAGATTCAATAAAGTCAGAAAAGATCCCTTCTATAGAGCTTTGGCTTGAGCTTCTGCTTTCTGAGCTTTTAATTTTCTTTTTTGAACTCTGTTTCTTGTGTTTTTATTTTTGAACTTTCTGCTGTCTGTTTGGAAGGAGGTGGCAGAAAAATTTTTTCTTTGTCATTTGTTTTTGATTCAGGTGTCTTTTTCTGTGTGCTATGCGAAGTTTGTGTACTTATTGACCGATATGATTTAGTGGCTTGAGAATAGGAGATATTTGTTCTTGGCTGACCCATGCTAAACTGTTTCTTAGCTTCAAGATAGGATATTTTACTTGTAATCTTAATATGCTGTATTTCTTTCTCTTCTTTCCTTTTAGGGCAGTTGCGTGAGTAAGCCGGATGATCAGCATGACAGCTCACACATTTCGGATCAACTACACATTCCTGACTTTCGTGACCGCTTGCAGAACAGCGAGCACATGCCAAGTTTACCTTTGCATGGCCAAACCGTTAGCACTTAAAGCAGCGCAGTGGGTTCGGCACGTAGGGTCTTATGGGGCAGTTTAGGTAGCCTGCCTTAATGGCTTTCGGCAGCTCTGGAGATGAGAAAGTGAGAATAACATGTTTTGTGTTGACCAGTTGCCCGTCCCTACAGACTTTTATTCGGCAGACCCCACACACATTTTGCTCAGCTAGTTCTTTTGAAAGTTCATCCTCAGAGACTGATATCAGGTCTGTTTCCGAAATGACACCTCTTGATATGTTCAAAGACTTATGTGGGGATACAATAATAGAATGCTCACCTATATTGGTCATTTTTAGGAGAGAGGAAGATTGTGCATCCGATATAGTCTCGACGAGCAGCGATCCTGAACGGAGCATTTTTATGTGTTTTGGCTCGCCTATTGAGGCCACAATATGCTTACGGATGAAGAATGGTGATAAATTTTCCAGCTGACCAGTTATAACATTTGGACATTTGCTTGTGCTAACTATGGTCGAAGTGCAAATTGGCTTAGTGGCTCAGAATTTTTCGTTTCCATATGGTTAGGAGAAGAAGTTGAAGTTTTCATATTGTAAAGAAAGAAAGATTCGGGCCCAACTGCCCCACCCACCATGGAGCCCAACAGGGGAACGCAGATCCCTGTGTTAGGACTAGCCGGGCCTATACGCAAACTGAAGCCCCACAGTCGGCTTTCCTGAAAGCTTATCCCCTAGCCACTGACCGATAGGACTAGTGATCAGCCGATTGACACTAGAGGGGCCAGCTAAGTGCCTCCCGTTTTAAGTAGAAGCAGAGGCCAAAGCAGCGTGTTGGGGACAGTACCTCGCCCCTCAACTACCAGGATCCTCCTTTCCTACCCTCCGGGTCACCATGCACGGCAAACGCATAGACGGTTTTCTCACCATGGTGAAACAGAAACCAGAATAGTAGCTGCACCTCACAGTGAGCCCCATCCTCCAGTAGAGGAAACCACAAAGGGAGAGAGATGAGAAAAAAGAGATAGACAAGAGGAGAGGTAAAAGAAGAAAAGGTCACTGGAGCCCCGGGATTGTGACACTCGATGACCAAGACGGCAATTCCCTGAAGGGTCTTCACCTGCTACGCTTTAGCTGGGCATTTTGGAGCGGCCTTCACGCCTAGGGTGGTTCTACCAGGATCTACGCTTCTTCACCCGCTCCGCCCAGTGACATCCCCCCACCATGTTGAGGCAGCATAACAGGACTTGGGGGAGGGGATGAAAATCCATGTAACTATCCTTCGAGGCATAAACAATGAAATGCTGATGGCAGTTTTTGGTGACTGGCAATAGTCAGCAAAAACTTGGCAACTGATGATAGGTTTCCTCATAAAGCAATGAAGTATACAACTACATTTTCTTGACAGTCACTTTTATTGGGCCAGAGCATAAGTCCGTGCCGATCTGCATTGGGCTGGCAACACTGCCTTGTGAAACCTTCCTTTTTCATTATTCAATTGTTTCTCTTCAGTTTGGAGTTTGATTGTTGCGAGCAGGCATTCGTATGTTGTTAACAGCTCGCTTTGGCCATTTTCAAAACTAATCAGTATGGAAAGTCAAGTAGAGAAAAATTAACACTTTTAACATATTTATTGTCTCTTCTGATTACCATCTTTTCCTGTCTCTCTCTAACAATATTCAGAAATAAGAGTTTCATGATGAAGTTTCTCTTAGCAACTGCTTAACAGATTTCTTCAACTTGAAACTACATCAGTTCTACAAGAGAGGCACTGAACTTTTGCATGAGCATTGGAAGATGATCATTGACAAAGACTGTGATTATTGATTTATGATGTAGCATACCAATATCTTGCATATTGTATTGTTTTGTATTACATTTTATACCAATAAAATCATAGCATGGTAAAAACAGCAACACAACGAAGAACGGTATGGACTTATACATTGACCCAATATAACCATTGTCAAATAAACACTTTAACAAAACTTGTAGCAGATAAATGATATAATCTCGTTTTGCAACATTCTGCTTCAGGATAAAAAACACCAGCAAAACATTATCATGCTGAAATTCGTATACTGAAAGTGTGACATTAAAAGAAAAATATTAAATGTGGAAAAGAAAATGGGTGGGACTTTAAAAAACATATTACTCATCAATGTATTTCTTCTTACAAAGGACAAACGAAATTTTCTTCATACATTTGTAATAAAAAGTGTCATGTGATCAAAGATTGTTGTTGTATGGAAGCCTATCTTATTGATTCTCCCCCCCGGCCTTAATTTGGGACTATGGTTCTGTGCTTAACTGTTCAAAAATCATTTAGTCACATAATCTTTTTTAAACACATGTACATTACAACTATCATGAATCTACTACCAGAATGTACCTTACTACAAAATTTTAATCAGCTGTAATTTCATATTATTTTAGTTCATAATACACTTCTTTGTTACTCTATAACAGTGATCTTAAACTGACAGCCTGCAGACCTGTGCACAATCCACAAAGACATTTCAATTATGTATTTGTTGCAAACATAGTGTTCCAAAGATTTCAAGATTTTAATTATTTAGTCCATTTCCATTAAAAAGAAACATGAATAATGTAAAAGAAAATCTATTTGGGAATACACTTACAGGTGAACAGTTTTATTCCACAGTTGAAAATTAATAAGAAAAGAACGTAATGATTAACCAATGAGCATCTACAATCTGCGATGTAAATAATTTCTAGTAATTTCTCTCCGAAAATGTTATCACTGAAATGCCATCAAGTATCAAGGGGGGAGAGGAAATTAATATTATTTATATACAGACATAGGTATTTTTATTTATGTATTGAAGAAAATTTTCATAGATAAGAGAAAGAGACTAACTTGCTATTATTTATTCTTAACTTTTATACCTTACTAAATTTTCTCTGAAAACTTATAAAGTTTTCATAGCTTATTTTTGAATTAGACTAGAAATATTTTTTATTTTATTTAAAAAAAATTCTTAACCCATCAGCAAGTTTCAGATTGTGCATCTGGCTTATGACCACTGCTCTATAATATTAGGAATATACTTTTAGAGCTGGGAAAGAAAATTAAATTTAGAATTACAAAAATTAGTGAAGAAATTTCATAAACTTTTACATTCTGTAAAATATTTAAGAACTAAGAAAGCAATATTATAACAAATAAGAAGAAGAAATGAAAAAGATATCAACACACAGAGTAAATGGAAACAAACAACTGAAGATAAATTAATTATGAAAACATTTACAATCCTAGACTTTTTTTTAAACAAATAGGTAAAGAAAAATATGGTAATGGAATCAAAAATAATATATACTGTAACATATATAATAAGAAAATTAAACACTTTTCTGTTAAAACTACACCACACATTTTCAGTGTCATGTTGGATAATTTCTCCTTCAGGCCTTTGGTTCTGAGATGAAATAGAATGACAGGGAAAGGCAACAATGAAATCTGACAAAATCAGCCAAAAACCCATTATAGAGAAAAAACAGGGATTATGCTATTTTTTTCTTTTCTGTTATTAAACTTCCATTGATTTTCATAATTTTGTAATGTCCTTCAATTTTGAAAGTAGGATGAGATAAGAAGGAACTGGCATATACCTCTCTTACGTATTTATTCCACCCAGCTTGTATGCTGCAATTCACGTAAAACAAGCTTTAGTTCACAGAGCTCAACAGATATTAATTCTCAACATCATAAGTAAATGGATTGACAGTCACAAAAAGAATGTGTGATTCAAGAGTCACATTTCAAGAAATGGTTATCTGAATAAAAAATTTCTTTGTGAAAAATAGCTTTTTCTTGAAGATAAAAATAGTCACCTTTTTCATCTTTTGGCAAATTCCAAACCGTGACATACATTCTAAATAAAGGGGGTGGTGGAAGAAAGAACACGTGAAATCTATACATATAATTACTGAACAGCTTGAAGCAGTTTTATTGCTTTACAATAAAATATTTATATAAAAGTGGTCTCTGGGACTTTAACAGTTACCTTTAATTCAAGAAAATACTTCTTCTACAGCTAGACCAGAAGATCAGCTACAATCAGAAGTTTCAAAACTATTAATTATTACATAAATAATACATATTTATACCCTTTGACATGCACAATTCTTACAAGTTTATTGGAACTAGTTATGTTTCAATAGGAATATTCAGGGTATAATCCTATGGTACCTCGATTACATAATATGTAGCTTTAAAAAGTTTTACCAATCCTAATACATACATTTGCAACATACTCCAACACAAATGAATTTAGATGGTGTTTAAATTCATGGTAAAAGTTAACAATTGGATGCCCTTTGTTTCTTGGCGATTCGTTTTTGACACCAAGATCGGCGCCAGGAAGGCACAATTTTAAGATGGCCGCTACGCAAATCCAAAATAAGAAGTGAAAGAATTTCACAAACTCCGTGTCTATGTACACAGCGACCTACTTAAAAAAAATCAGACAATTGCACAAACTAGTCATTGAGCACTGCTTTGACTTTGTCCATGTGCAAATCGCTTTATTTTCACTTAAAAAAATCAAGAAGCTAAATCCAAGTTAAAACTCTCATGGTAACCAGAAATGGGGTTTCATCGCCAAAATTGAACAAAATTTTTCACCAATCGAAAGGGCACCCAATTCTACACTAGAGCCAAATTCATCTGCACTGCTGCACAAAGACATCTTTGCGCTCAGAACAGGATTCCTTACTAGTGCACTTATAGCATTAGCATAAGGTAAAAAAAAAAAAAAAAAAAACTTACCCCCACCGAAAAGTTGCAAACTTGATGCTGACTTAAGAAAAAAATGGTATTTGGGTACCCTTTATACCTATTTTAAAGATGTATCCAGTATCATCTGTCTTTTCTACATTCTCCTTTTTCTACAATGGATATACAAGCTTCTTGATTTTTTACATCATTGTTATAACCAAGTAAACAGTGATCTGTTTTCATTAAATATATATATATTGAAATCTTTGAAATGGGAGAGAAAGAAACATATGAAAATGCCTACGATGAAATACATAAGTACATATAAAATAATTAAATACACAGTCCAGTCACATTAATGTGACCACCACATACTTTCCATGTCAGAGTTAAATAACCAATCACAGAAGGCAAGTGGCAGCACAGTGCAGTTGAGCGTATATAAAGGGTGTGTGAGGGCTTCGGAAAATATTTCAATCGTTGGCGTAATGCAGAAACGAAGCGATTTATCCGACTTCCAAATGGGCATGATCATTGGCTTTCGGGCCAAGGGTGGAAGCATTTCCGAAACGGCTGAGTTTGTGAACTGTTCGCGTGCCGCCGTGGTAAAAGTGTACCGTGCATGGCAAAATGGGACTGTCCAAAATCAGCGACGTGGCAAATGTGGTGCACCACGGGCCATAGATGACAGAGGCGAACGACGGTTGCGGAGATGCGTTCGGGCAGATAGACGGGCTACCGTTGAGCAACTGACCACCAAAATGAACCAAGGGGCTACCAAAAGTGTCTCCCAAAGTACTATTCAGCGAACATTGCTGCGTCTGGGCCTCCGAAGCAGACGCCTGGTTCGTGCACCTATGCTGACTGCTGTTCATCGACGGCGAAGGCTAGAATTTGCACGCCAGTACAGCAGCTGGACGTCCACTGAGTGGCGACAGGTTGCGTTTTCGGATGAATCGCGTTTTATGCTCCATCGGACAGATGGACGTTGGCGTATAAGGCGTGAAACCTCTGAAAGGAACCACCCTGCAACCATTGCCGGAACGGTCCAAGCTGGAGGCGGGAGCATTATGGTCTGGGGAATGTTTTCCTGGCATTCTCTAGGTTCACTGATCATTGTGGAAGGCACAATGGATCAATACAAGTACGCATCTGTCCTTGCGGACCATGTTCACCCCTACATGCGCATTGTTTTTCCTCAGGATGATGGCATCTTCCAGCAGGACAATGCGAGGTGCCATACAGCTGCCAGTGTACGTGCGTGGTTCGAAGAGCACCAGGATGAGTTTACCGTCCTCCCCTGGCCAGCAAACTCACCTGACTTAAACCCAATCGAGCATCTGTGGGACCATCTCGATCGAGTTGTTCGCGCCATGGATCCTCAACCGCGTAATCTAGCGCAGCTGGCCACGGCATTAGAGTCGGCATGGCTCAACATCCCAGAGAACACCTTCAGGGACCTATGTGACTCTCTTCCTGCACGTCTCGCAGCAGTCCGCTCTGCGAAAGGTGGTTATTCTGGCTTTTGACAGATGGTCACATTAATGTGACTGGACTGTGTAAGTTGTAAAAGAAATTGGAATAACCAATAATAAGTTTTGTTTTGTTCTCTACCTTTACAATTACAAAATCACTTAAAAATAAAGAGTATAAAATTCATAATGTAAACATTAAAAACAGATGAATACCAAGAAATGACCAAAGATCAGCTGAAAGTACCAAACTAGTTTTTAACACACTTGGTATCCTATAAAACCTAGTATCTGGTAGCATAACCAGATCTTTAATCCCATGCTGCTTAGCTGGAAATCCATAACATTTTAAAGAAACTGTAATTCTGTTTGGATGAAATCAAACAAAAGTGACAGAATTTATCTAATTTGGTTTAAAATGAGATGTAATCTGCCACTTTTTTGTTATGGAATTAAATCACAATATAAGAAGAAAATTCAACTATGCACATTATAATTCTTTTAAAAATTAGTAAGCCCTTCATTTCAATATTAACAATATATTCAGAAACAGAATATACACACGAAATCCTGTTAGCATAATAATAGCCACCTTGGAGAATTCAGATTCTTAATGTTTAGTTTACATTCTAAATAGTATGCAGGAGTCAATATTATTTCTCATTCTAAATAGATTATTATCCCTTTTTTTTTCATGCTACATGTATGTATGCCCTTCAAAAGGAAATCCATACGAAATCTAATTTTTTTTTTCTATGCATATACATGCACCACATTACAAAGACTGAAATTTATGACAGAATTTTTTGGCTTTTAATTGAAATCTGATATGAATTTATCAGAATTAAAAATTTATTTTTCTTCACTGTTTACCGTAATTTTAAGATTAGAAATTAAGCTCTTCGTTATGATTTTATTACAATGTAATAATCATCCTGTCCTGTTAGGATGAGAATTCAATTTGAATACCTTTTTTGACTGAAGGAAACCCTAAAATTAAAGACACACACTGACCTAAATTATAATTACATACTTAATATCAAGCATCCCATAAATCTAGCAACTTCCCGTTCGAAAAGCAGAATTATCATTAGGAAAAATCAACTAAATCAAGCAGTTTTAGTTCAACAGGTATCCTTACACATACAAATGTCTGTTATTTCTCTAAAGAGAATTTTATTATCGCTGCAATAACGGAACTAGTCATGTCGGCAGTTACCATGGCAAAATACACAGAGTCTTTCAATCAGAAATATTACCCGAATCCTTCTAATGAAATTTATCTTTTTTCCGCATTCACACACCGATGCAGATGGGCCTTTCAATAGGAATCCAAAGTCAGCATAAAATTTACAACATTCTGTAGCCCGAGTTTAAAAAATTCAGATGTAAACATAGTTTGATAGAACGCAACATTGTTGAAAAAATATTGCTCAATGCTGAAAATAGTGTTGAACTAAAACAATGTAAACACTGTTTGAAAAGCGCTTTCTCTTGGTATGAAAAATTCAAATGTTCCTCAAACATATCATAATTTACATAACTTTGATGTCCATAAGGCGGTTTATAACATAAAATTTTAAAAAGAGTACTCACTAAAGTTTAAAAAAGTACATTTCTGTTAAAAAAAAATTCCTTTTTAACTTTTTCCACTAGACAAATATGAGGCCATTTATGGTGCATATATAATTTGCAGATGATTTTTACTGTTTCCATTTAGAAAAATATTTTTAAATAACTAACTATATAAAACTTTAAAATAATTTACTGAATAAAGTTCACATCACTGTCAAATTCCGTCTTTATTTAAAAACATTATACACAAATTCTTATATTTAAAACGAGATTTAATTTTCAACACAAATGTTGCCAAAACCAAAGCATAAAATTTATGACTTTACAAACAGGTTAAAAAACAAATAGATTCTGTATTACAACTGAAAATTGAATTCTGAAAAAAAGTTTTACTCGAAGATCAAGGCTAAAAATTCGCTGATTAACTTCAGACATCAATTCTTTACCTTTGACAAAAATTTACAAAATTCACAAACATTTATTAAAGTTCAAATATGCATAAATCAAATATACATATATACATAAAGCATTTACGAGAGCATATTAGACATTAATTTTTTCCAAAGATATTTAGAAACAAGTAAACATTGGAGGAAAACAGTTTTTATGTATTTGACGAGTAGTAGATCAAGCAAAGAATGTGGTTCAGGTAGGTAACAACTAAACTTCTAGTATAAAGGATTTTCTTGTGCGCCATTTTGCGGTGATATGTCGCTTGTATGAAATTTTGACTTTCTGCTTTGGAGTTAAAATATTATTTGGCAAAATGAGCTATTCGAGAGGAGCTCCAAATATTGATGGAATGACTTCCCTGAAAGTGGATAATTTAACTTACCGTACAACTCCGGAAGACTTAAAGAGAGTATTCGAGAAATATGGAGACGTTGGTGATGTCTACATTCCTCGGCATCCGTATACAAGAGAAAGTAGAGGCTTTGCCTTTGTTCGGTTCTATGATAATCGAGATGCAGAAGATGCAATGGACTCATTAGATGGATATATTTTGGATGGTCGGGAACTGAGAGTACAAATGGCGAGATACGGTCGGCCAGGAGATCAAAGGCGTGGATCCCGATCTAGTAGACGCCGCCGCTCGCGTTCGCGATCTAGGAGCCGTAGCCGTCGACGATCACATTCACGATCCAGGTATGCATTATTAGGTTCTTTTAAAACTGGACTGTAAAGCATTTGATTTGTTTTGATGATATTCACATTTAACAATATGGAAATGAGCTTTAAATACTAACTTCAAAGCTTGTAGTACGTTATTTAAAAGTATTGTGATATTAAGACTATTTTGATTTTACGTATTATCTCTTTAATTCGTAAATTTTTTATGACATTTTATCATTTTGTTCTGTATTTGGAAATACATACAGATAAAGTGCGACGTACTAAGTTTGTGTTATAATAGTTCTATGGGAAACGTTTTGGTTGCTGAATCGAGATTTTCCATTTTGTTGTTTTCGGACTCGAGCTTGCCAGCAGTCGAGCGGTAAATTGGCTGAACGTTGGTAGTGCGACCTCGGAATGATAAAACTTTAATCAAAAACGGCAAGATCGAGTAGGTTTAATATAGTAATTCATATGAGTTCAATATGTTCTAAGTTTTGAAATAATTATAGAAAAGCTGAAACTGTTAAACTTTTTGAAGGTGTTTTGACAAATTTTTTCATTAATAAATTTATGAATATGATTTTTATTTTGATAAAGTTGCTGGAAAAGACAGGTTTAACAAAATAGTGTAACATCAAGGAGAGCGAATTTTAACATTAGATTTTACATGGCTATGTACTAAGTTGTATAAAATCTGTTTTTGGAAGCACTTCCGCAAAGGATCCGGTAAATATAAAAACCGCCAAAAATGGCGATAATAGTTCAAAACTGGTAACCCGTGGAATTCGAGTACAGAATGAGGTGGTGAAAATACGGCGGATGGGATGATGATAATTGATAACACGGCTGTTTAGAAGAATTAAATCAGTTTTCATGCTTAAAATTTTGATATATTTTTTATGTAGTTTGACAATTACTTTTCAGAAGATGCTTTTTAGTGTTTATATACAATAGATGACTAGAATGAAATAAAAAGTATTACTAGTTATCTTAGAGGACAAAATAGTTTATATATTACCAGAATCATCAAAGTTAGCAAACCATTGCTTTGTGTAATAATCAAAGTTTGAATGACTATTGAAAGATAAAATGTATAATATTCTAGTTTTATTTACAATGTTAGTCTAAAGGATTTGAATATTACTGAAGATTCTTTGCCAAATTTATTATGTTATGATTATTGTTGTTATTCATATCTGAAAAATAAAAATTTGTGTGTTTACTATATGAAGATGGACCTAATTGATACTTGCAAATTTAAAAGTGGAAGATCAAATGTGTTTGGTACTTAAGAAGTAAAGTTAGCATTTAACAAAAAGCAGCAGTTTTGGTATCATCATTGTTAAAATTTTCTTTGCTGGTTTTCAATATGTTTTTCCCGAAATGAATTTTTTTTTCATTTTCATTTATTTCTTACTAAAATATTTTTAGTTTATGATGAAGGAATCATTAGTCAAAGTACAAAGTTGTGAAATTCTATGAGATGGCACAATGATTCATTAGGTGATATCATGAGTGGTGTTATCATCCAAACTAGCTCAAGCCATCCATTGACAACATGTTAGTCGCATTCTGACATTATATGAAGCAAGAGAATAGAAAATAAAGTGAAAATTTCCCATCTGGAATGTTTTTATGTAAAATGTAGGTGGCCACTTCTATCAAAACTAAGTTATATAAAGCAGTTGCAGATTGTGTATCATCAGTGAGAACTGTTAATTTCTAATTAAATGAATTTAATTAGAAATTAGCAGCTAATTGTTAGGATGTGCTCAGGAAGATGAAGTATGTTTTTAAATTCTGTAAAAGCCTGTTATTGTTACAATGTTACTTTTTATTGTAGTGTGATATTTCTTAATAGTTCATAAAGTGGGTGATCCATTGATAAATCAACAGTCTTAATTTTCTGGTAGAACTGATTTCAAATTTTTTTTAAAAATATTTTAATGTAAAACTATGACTAATGGTGCTGAATTTGATGCGTTCATTTTATTTTAAATATGTCCATGCCAAAAATGTACATTGTGTATTACTAATAAAAAACATTAAAAAGGAATTGTAGTTTCTTTGAAATTTTTCTTACTGGTTCATACTTATAGTTCAAATAAAAATGGCATTTCTGAGTAATTTCTTTCACATTTTTATTCATTTATCACAATGAAAATGTTGGATAATTAATAGTCATAAAATATTGGAATTCAGTATAAAAATGCCATTCAAAATGGAGCAGTAGTGTAATAACATGACAGAAGTATTTAAAAAAAAGTTTTTTGGCTCTAGTTGCCCTTTCGATTGGCAAAAAATTTTATTTGGTTTTGGCGATGAAACCCCTTTTCTGGTTACTATGTGAGTTTTAACATGGTTTTAGCTTCTTGATTTATTTGTATAGACATGGACAAAGTCTAGGCAATGTGCAATTCTCTGATTTTTTTTTAAGTGAAAATAGGTCGATGTGAAATGCACAATATATTGCAAGTTCTTCAAAAACAAACGACGGTATTCTCAAATCGCGTAGAAAACTAAGGAATGCAAAGCAACAGAGACAAATTACCTGATGTTGGAGACTGCAAATCGACAGGAAGAAAGGCTTTTAATTGAAAATAGTGCATTTATGAGCCGGAAATGGTGGCAGTATAAACCCGCTAATAAATCAATCAACTCCTAAAAGAATTAATAAGATACTATTATCTTTTTATAGTAACTTATGGGTCTAGTGTAGAATTGGGTGTCCCTTTTTTTTGGCAAAAAATTTTGTTCAGTTTTGGTGATGAAACCCCATTTCTGTTTACCATGAGAGTTTTAACATGGATTTAGCTTCTGGATTTATTTAATTGAAAATTAATTGATGTGCAATGACTAAGTTTGTGCAAATCTCTGATTTTTTTTTTTTAAGTGAAAATAGATCGGTGTGTACCGGACACGAAGTTAGTGAAATTCTTTGAATTCTTGTTAAAGTGAAGGCAATGTGCAATGACTAGTTTCTGCAATTCTCTGATGTTTTTTTAAGTGAAAATAGGTCGATGTGTACATGGACAAGGAGTTTCTGAAATTCTTTGACTTCTTGTTTTGGTTTTGTGTAGCAGCCATCTTGAAATTGTGTCGTATTGGTGCCGATCTTGGTATCAAAATTGGGCACCGAATTGTAAACTTTTACCCAAAATTTTTCGCCAAAAAACAAGGGGCACCCAATTCTACACTAGAGCCGTAAATTCTTTAAAAAAAATGCATGAAATCAGTGAAAACATCTTGTCTGTCTCACTGTCATCACTGTTTGACTTTTGAGCATATGTAAATTACTGATATTTTTAATCACTTCTGTTTTAACAAATTTGCGTTCTTGCTTTCCGTGTTACATCAGAATATTGCTGATGTTTCAGTAAATCGAAACTTTGAATTTTATCTTCCCCTTTTTTTTCTGCATTTTTTAAAAAGTTTTTGATTAAATATGAATCGATGCTTTCCGATCATTTATTGCTCATTTACTGCTTATTACAATTTCTTAGATTTTGTGCTAAAATGTTTTACTCCATTTTGCTACTGTCTTAAAAATGGTATGATATTATGAAAAGTTTTAATACTGTTGATCCCATAAAATACATAGTTATTAACTTTCAAATACTTATCATTGTTTTTCTTTAACTTCTGTTTTAGATATTTTTGCATGTTTACATGATCTATTTTTTACATGTTTACAGGATTGATTTTCTAACACGCGCGAAAATAACCCTTTGGCGATTTTTCAAAAATGTGCCAAACTGGCCTGTAATATGCAGTTTTACCAAAGTTTATATTATGTCATCCTAATGAAAGTATTAAAAATATCTTCTGCCTGTTTTTTTTTTTTCTCCCAGAGCTCCTTTTTTTATACATACAGTGTTTGATTCAAGTATAAGAAAAATTTAGTTGGAAAAGTTATGAAAAATCAAAATAGGCATGGGCGAAAATGTTGCTTGATATGAGTCAGAATATGACAATGTTTTTTAAACATATATTTTTTCTGTAGTGTAGTATAGAATTAAATTTTGAATTTCGTTCTAGAAGGTCAAGGTCTAGATCTCATTCAAGAAGGCGTCGTAGTCGTTCTCGCAGTCATTCTGGCAGTCACCATCGTAGGGATGAAAGGTACATATAAAGTATTTAGACATTATTTTATTTATTCTTATCACTTTCTTTTTGTGTGTGTGTGTTTTATTTTGTTTCGAGAGGCAGTTCGTGATGGTTAAATTTTTTTTCTCCAAATCAAACATCAAAACAAAAGGCAAAAATCTGAAATCTAGATCCAGACCTTGAATTATCAATTTATTCGAGGAGGCATTAAATTTTTAATAGCTTCTGACATCGAAGGGAAAAAAATTTAATGCATTCAATTACATAAACTCTAACAACTACAATTCAAAGTGTAGAGCCATGCCTCAATGTCGTTTATTGTGGCCATTTTGCACTTTCTTGTAGACTTTCTAACATTTGGGTGTAATATCCATTTTCTGGATCAACAAATTGAAATCTGGTTCACAGTGAAATGTTCAAAGTCAGTTCATCCGATATATATGCCTTACAACAGTCTGTATAAATAGTTTTCTACCTTAACATTTTCCTTAATGACAGCCAATAAGTTTTAATCAGTAACTGCAAATTAAAAGTATGTATTATATTCTCTGCACCATCCGCTGAAAAACCATTGTTAAGAAGAACCCATGCAATGTTGCTCTTTCTTCTTAGTTGAAGAGGCGGTGAAAATGCGCTTTAGCCCACTGCTGGCGATGTTCTGAAAATCGGCAATTCGGCGCGTTTCTGCGAAACGTCTTTGCAATTGCAACCTTCCCGACACGCTCCGCGAAAACCTATTGTAAACAAAACATAGAATTCTAAAGCATAAATTAGTATGGAAACTGTTGCCACAAAAAATAATAAAATAATATGAAAAACGAACATTATGATCATTAAAATATTTGTCAGTTAGGTTTAAATTAATTATTTACATTTTATGTTGTAATACTTACACATTTTATGCCGTTACATAACCTTCCCGACACGCTCCGCGAAAACGTAACCAAAATGGCATCGAAGAAAGAAGGAATTTTTTTAAAAAGGCATTAAAATTACAAACGATACCATGTACACACCGTTCCATTTTAACTTTAAAAAACATCTGCGAATTGCACAATGTAGGCAACGTACACAAATGAACAAAATAAGCTAAAATAACGAAAATAAATTACAAGAAAATGCCATGTGCACAGCGTCCCTTTTAAACTTAAAAAAAACTTCAGCGAATTGCACAATGTAGGCAACGTACACATGTTATACGGAGTTACCCATGTTGGCGGGTTTATTGCTCATTCAAAAACAATCGCCGCCAAGCAGTGAGCTAAAGCGCATTCCAATCGAAGAGGCTTTTGTCTATTTCGACAACCTTATCTATTTCGCCGATTTTCACTGTTGGCGAGGCTATTGAAGTTTCTGTGTAAACCTCCTGAATAATCAATGGCTGTATTATGGTTCATCTTAAGTTGTAATTTGCAGAATTCAATCGATGTCATCTTCTGGCAGCCGAAAAATATGAACCTCATGGTTGTGAGGAAAGGGATTTTGAAACCTTCAAACCAATTTTGGTGTTCTAATCATTTTCTCTCATTGCAAGATCCTTTCCTGCAGTGCTATTTCATGGCAATTTGTTCAAAACTCAATTTCATTTCATGATCTTTTGAGCATAACTGTTCATTTTTGGTGATGTCTTTTTTGAAATAAATCACAGACTTTTCATCATGGGGCAATTCCCAGATTGTGAAATCCATGGCCACAAGCCAAAACCAAAGAAATAAATATTTATTTCTTGGAAAGAATTTCACAGATGAAAAAGAAATTGAACTTGTGAACTATGACTTGTTAATCAAACTCGTGAATTATGTTAGGTTTATCACAATTAATTATCATGGTATCAGTTATAGTTCATAGTTTGGTGTTTTTTTTTTAATGGCATTCGAAACAGAGTAGCATCCACTTTTTTAATTTATGAAAGCTGTTGTGAAATCAAAAAAATATTCACATCTTTTTTGTTTTTTGTTAAAATTTAAGAAAGATAAAACTAGACCGAAGAGTATTCAAAGGTATGTGACATGAAATTCTATTTCCCTGATAGAGGCAATAAGTCAAATAATCTGTTTATGTAATTTTTCTACATGAGTTGTAAATTTTTTATTTTGGCTGTATATGTCTATTTTTATCTGAATATTTTTTGCGTTGAGCTTGTGTTAATTATACACCATTTACAGTTTGATCTCCACGTTATAGATTTGAAACTCGCATATATTTGTATTGTTTTACAAATTTATTGATTATAATTTATTTTTAGTTTTTGCATTTTTTAATCATAATTGTGTATCAAAATTTGTTGATAAAAAGTAAATATTGTTTTTGTTGGAACTACTCTTATATCAGTCCCCGGTTGGCGACAAATTTCTCGCCAACACGACACGCCATTACTATCTAAATTTTTTGTTTACATTTTGAACTTTAAGCCTAAAATGTCTCCAAAAACGCGGTTTCCACATGTGCAAAAACCACGTTTTTACACACAATTTACGCTATAAGTCCGAAATAAGAACAAAAAATTTACATAGTAAAAGTGTGAAGTTTCTCACCAAAAATGTTTGACGAGAAACCATGTATACAGCGATCTGTTTTAACTTTAAAAAACATCAGAGAATTGCAGAATTCGTGGCACTGCGCTGAAATAATCGCATAGCTCTGACCTGGCTAAAATAAACTAAAATAACAATACATTTCCACAAAAATATACTTCTACCAGCACTCCAGTGAACAAATCATTCATTATTAATAACATAATTCCCTTAAAAACCATGTGCACAGCGATCTGTTTTAACTTTAAAAAACATCAGAGAATTGCAGAATTCATGGCACCGCGCAGAATTCGTGGCACTAAGCAGAAATCATGACATTCTGCAAACCTCGCTAAAATAAGTTTAAATAATCACAATAAATTAAAAAAAATATATACTTTAAGCATAAACACAAACCGTGAAGAAATAATTCATTAATAACACAATCATCTTAAATACAATATTCATTAAATACATTACAAAATGCATTAACATTCCCTGAAATACATGAGAAAAAACATAGCTTCACTTACCATTCAAATTCTTTCAGAATTATGACACGTCATGCTCGGCTTCAAAACTCCTCACCAAAAATGTCTGATGAAAAACCATATAGAAAGCAACTAGCTACTGCAGGAAAACCAAGATCCAAACCTCAGACTTCGTTGAGAATTACACTCTTCACCAGCAACAGTATGTCTGCAAACCCACACCACTCCATCAGAAACACCCTTTCTTTTACGAACCTTCATCTCAGCTCCGCATTTCTGACACGTCATATTCCGCTTCAAAAACCCGGACTCCCATAAAAAATCCAAAAATACACTTCTATCACCATACACACAGCCGTGAACAAAAGATTCATTAACTACACCCACATCGTACCGTCTCAAACTAAACTTATCCCGAACACAATCCATAATGCGCGGCTGAAACTTTTCAACCACTTCCTTCAATCTAAGACACGCTATTCCCATGCACACACACTGAAATTCCAAAACCAGAACAAAACCACAGCACTCACTCAACTTTCAACGTCAAAAGGGTTGCTATACCAAACAAATCGCACCAAAACACAGCACAGAACACATATCGCCCCATTTGGCGACCACATTTATCCGGGAAGCAACCGGGGACTTATATCAGAGTAGAGCCTTTTTGTTCAAAGTTTGATTTGTGCCTTAAAAATGAGAGCTTGTGTCATATTGTTTTTGAAGTGGATGATCTGGAGTTTGGTGGTAGTTTTTTATGTTGTCATAAAAAGGTCTCTTCCCCTCAAATAATTTAACTAACTAAATGAATTTCAATCTAGTTATTAAATAACTTCCTTAGAAAATGGTTTAAGCCAAAGTTATTCAAGATTTTCAACCTAAAAACAAGAAACACAATGTTCTGGGTAACTAATGAAGTATTTAGGTAATTGTTTTTTTCTGCCTCTAACTTAATTTGAAACTTACAGCAGACAGTTAAGTCCAATTTTTTTTTTTCCAGCACATAACATTCAGTATTAATCAGCAGTAATTTTTTTTTATTTCGTTAAAAAAATTTTTTATTTCATCTTTTAGGTTGTTATTCTTTTAATGTAGCTAATAGATTAGATTAATTAAGTAATGAACTGTAATATTTACTGAATTGAATGTTCTGTAATCGAAACTTGTTAGCTCTGTGAATGTGTAATTTTGCATTATAAAGTATTCCAATACGTCATATTTTTCGTGATTGGTGCAGTGGTTAGCTCAGTGATCTGAGGTTTTAACCAAGGGTAATTCATATCCTAGGTTTAAATAAATTTTTTGATAATTTCCTGATTTATTACTGATTACTGTACTGATTTATTTCTGTGAACAGCAATCCATTGGCTGTAAAAATTGAAATAACCATATAGATTTGTTTTACCTCATAAAAAGTCTTCTGTCTTATAAAGTATTTATTTTTTATGAACCAAGCAGTTCTACTAAGCCATAAGGATTTTCCAGTTTACAATGTTAAATGTTTTGGCAACTTTTTTTGAAGGTGCAGATAATGGCCTTATTTTTTAAATTTTGAATATTGCCAGTGTTGATCCCTTGGATGCTGGAACCTAGGTATTAAATTATTTTTAATTCAAAATTTTAAATTTTCTGTTAAAATGTATCAAGATAAACAATTAGTGATTATTTTAATTGTATGTATAGTTTAGAAATAAATACATTTTTCTGCTCTGATAATTTTTTTTTGTGATAATGATATTAATATAGCTTCAGTCACATCACTGATGACCACAGTGTATGTAAGAATTTCTCTACTTTTTAGGTGCAATGTGGCGATTTTTGCAGCATTTTTACTTGTACGAAGTAAAGAAAGTATTGTAATCGCAAAAAATTCTGGGTACCATATTTCAACAAAAGACCACTATTGAATGCAATTTAACAATTTTTTTGCTTGACATTTGTATGTAAGAACAGAGTAAAGGACTCCTTTTTCCCAAATGGGATTATAAAACTGATTTTAAATGGAATCAGAAGAGGTTTTTTTTGCCGTGTTGTATGTATGTATCTCGCCCGACTCAAAAATAAGTAGGCTCAGAACGTTGAAATTTTGTGTGGGACTTCTATAATATGTAGTGTACCTTCCTTTCTGGTTGTAATTAGTTGTACCAAAAGTACATAAATATATATATATATATATATGCCCACTATGTTACTCGGCTCAGTGAGCTCGTGCAGTTTTGCTTTAAAAATGATTGAATTGTGGTGTTTTTGTCTTCTGCTTAAGGTTTTTATGCCTGTAGTTAATCTGCATGCAATATTTGTAGAATAATCAATAATTTAAAACTTATTTAAGTGTGGCTAAGCCTAATTTTTGTTACCATAGCAGCCATATTTTATATTTTAAACTTGGTGAATTCAAGTTCCGTACTTTCAGTGTCTTTTTGCCGAGTGAGACGAAAATTAAACTTTCGTTTTGTGCACCGAAAAATGTGCCTTGTCGCCTGCTGTATGAATTATTTGTTTTTGCGTAGAAACTAATTTTAATTGTAAAAATTGTTTGATTATTTTAACTATTTGTTGTTTTATTTTTTCTATATTTTTCAATTTTTAATGAAGATATTTTGAGGTTTTATGTATTTTTGCCTTGTTGTGAACTGAAAACAGAATTAATTGAATGAGAAATATATCTAATGAAATTCGAGGAAATAAGTTTAAATGGAATGCAGCAAAATATGCATATAATTTAATGTTCCGTACAAGGAAGTCGTGTGGTGTTACGCATCAGATTTTTTATGTTTGCCGTGTGTCAATAAAGTTGGCAAAGGTCATTAACATATCAAAAGAAAATACTTTCTGGGAATATAAAATACAAATTTTAATTATTGCCAATGAATAGGCAAAAAGTTACATTATATGATACATTAAAAAATAAAACAAAGCTTTGTGTGCATTAAACATTATTTAGCATATTATGATGCATTAGAATTATAAAAAGTTGATTTTTTTTATGAAGCCTTGTGTTTTATTAGGGTTGCTGCCATATAGTTAGATTTCAGGACAGCACTTACATTTGGATTGAAGTGCCTCCCTTTACCTGAAAAATATCCAGTATAGTTGTATTTTTCATATGTTTTTAATTTTTTAAAATTTGGAAGACTTATCTGAAGTTTTTGGATTGTGATTGTCATACAATATTTATTTACTATTTGATAGCTACCAGGTAGTGCGTACTTTTTTGGTTACTAAATTTTATTTGATATGAATTGTGTTAATCTATTGTAGACATATGTAGAACACTTTATGAAGTTTTACCTAATATTTAATCAATGAATATTTACATTTAATTTTGTTTTGCGTCAGTATATAGTAAATTACCAAGTTTATCATTGCAATAGTATGTGCACTAATTGATTTTATTTCTGTTGTATTAAAAAAATTTCAATAAATAAAGCTTTCCTCCCATGCTCCAAATTTTGTCAGTATAAAAGCATAAGGAAATCACAAATTAAAATGAGCTGAAGAACTTGAGGTTATCTAATTAAATATTAATATATTTTACATCAGAATTGTAATTTGTTCAAGAATTATAAAGTGAATTGAAATCAGTTTGGAGTTCTTTTGAAATGGCATTGCCACATAGCATGGAAACCTCGTCAAGACTTCTGTTATTTATGCAAAAACATCTTGATTTTTCATATTTGAAGGTTGGCAGCTATGTTGCCTATTGTCCTATGCCAATGATTTAAAATGTGTTAATAGTTGAAAACAGCAAGTTTGAGATGTCCTTAAATTAGCTATGTGTATAATGAAGTATAAAAGAAAGAGTTTTTTAAATTATAATTGAGCTAAAGTAATTTTTCTCCCCCCAATACAGGTCAAGATCAGAAAGCATTGGCAAGAAGAAAAAGGAAAGTAAATCTAAAAGTCGCTCAAGAAGTAGAAGCAGGGATAAAAATGGCGAAAGAGCAAGCAAAAGTCCTAGCCGTAGTAAGTCCCGCAGTAGAAGCAGAAGTAGAAGTGTTAGTCCTGGGAAGGATAACAATGATAATGAGATGCAGCGAAGTGTGAGCAGAAGTCGCTCCCCAAGTGCTGAAGCTGAAGGTTAATTTGCTGTGAATGTTGTGAAGCTCTTTCTTTACTGAACTGGAAAAGCAGCATGAATCTTCAGGTCTTTTTGAAAGGTTAATTTCTTTTTTGTATCTGTGCTATTTTGTACTTTTATGATGTAAGAGAAGCGTATCTCTGGTAAAATTCATTTAAATTGTAAACTATTGATATTCAGCATCAAATATAAGAGTACTTCATTGTTAGTTGTTAGCATGTGTGTGTAGTTTCAATATATTTACATGTTTATTTAGTAATTTTTGTATTAAGTTCTGAATTATGGAAAATTTAATGTGTGTGTTAATAAAAAACTCATCTTGTATGGTTCTCTAATTTGGTAAGTTAGTTGTACTGCATTTCAAGTTTAAAATTTTTATTTTCTTTAAAGGTAAATATTCTATACAACAGAGCTGAAAATTGAAAAAGAACTATATAATAAATTTTAAATTTGTTATGCAGTATTGTGTAGGATTGTGGTGGAAAATATTTGTTGTAACTGTAACTAAAATTTCTTCTGACCATATTTTTGTATTGTCTGTAACCACAGGCGCAGTAGTATGCTGTAATTGGTGAGCTGTGGCAGTCACATGGTGCTGTTCCTGTGGTGTGCTGTCCTGATCCTGGCCGAGATCCGGTTGCTGATTAATTTCCGGGTTCCAGCATAGCAGTCGTTCCGGGGAAATTGCTGCAAAAGTTTTAATTTTCTCATATGAGACTTAATTAAAAATAAAGCAGTTGGAACCCCAAGTATAAATTTAAAGTAATAGATAGATACTTTTGAAGCATTTGCTTCTCCATAATTTGTAAATTCTTTATCTTAAATTTAAAATAGGGCAATTAAAAGTTTCATTTTCCTATAAAAATAAATCAGTTATAGGTTTCTTTTTTATTGTTTTATCCTTAAACTGTGTTTTGAAAAATATTAAAGTAAAAATATGGGATTTTGAAAAATTCTGCATGTTAAAATCTTTTGCTTAGTAAGGGACACCTATGTTTTATTTTTAAAAAAAAATGGGAACAAGGGGAGTAAACTGCATGAAAAAATTGTGCTTTTACTTAGTATAAAAGATCGTTCCCCTTTTGCAAATTCCTCATTTTGATGATAAATTTTTTTTATGTTTTAATTAATAGTTTTATTTACAGGCTGACTGAAGAAATATCCAATTATTGTAAAATGAACGGTTTTTAGGAACAACTTTCAGCTGTTAACAAAATACAATAGTTTAAATAAATTTCTTTATTAAGTACAGAATTTGTGTTTTTTAATGAACTTTAAAAGCAAAATACCTAGGGAAATGTTTCCAACAATAAATGAAACTTAAATTATGCAAAATTCCTGACTCCCTAGTGATTTTCAACATAATTTTTCTTATTAGATTTTGTTTGATCTGAATAGTTTTAAATCTACTGTAGACATTCATAAAAATTTTTTTGAAGCTTTTGCCAGTGCTAAATGCGTTAATATGTATACTAAATCTTGTTTTTCATCAGTAAATGATTTATTACTAAGTTTATCCACATAGTAACATGTATATAAATTATGATTTTTTTAAATTAAATTGAAAAGCACTTAAATAAAAACTTTTCTTCCTACTCAGGATTTTTTGAAGTATGGGAGTGTAAAAAAAATTACAAAATGAAATTAGCCGAAGGAACATAAAAACCAGAATGTCTAATTAAATATTAATATATTTTACTTTAAAATCTTGTATTATAGAGTGAATTTAAGTTTAAAGTTTTTTGAAATGGTTTCATTGGGTAGCCCCAAACCATTCTTGAAATTCATGGTTTTCACCCAAATGCTTTTTTATTTCAGGGTTAGTAATTATGCAAAATTATCAGAGTCATTAGTCATAATTCCAGATTTGAATTTCTCGACTTTATTAATACGTCACTTTGTGAAAATTTCGTGCTAGGTGATAATGATAAGTTCATAATTAGAGAGTATTCAGTTCAGTTTCTTGGTATATTGGAAATCTGCTACACAATACTGGAGTAGTTTGTAATTTTTTCTAGTCTTACATAATAGGGCCAGAAAGTCTGCAGACATAACATTGTGTGGAAGGTAGAACGGATTTATAAGTGAATGACTTGTCAATACATAGAATGCTATTTTGAGAAATTGGGTGACCTTTTCACTTTTGTGTGCTTGAAACGTCTGAATAATATATGTAATGTACAAGTTGTCCCACAAGGAACCAATTTTTAAAATTAAATAACTTGAAAACAGAGATTAATAGAAGAATGAAACAAAAGGTTTGTTTATTGGAAAAGATGTAAAAATCTGATACAGTAGTATCACATTTAGTTACAAAAGTTGCTAATAGGTGGTGTTGTAGTTGCAGTACATTCTAGAAAAATGTAACAAATGTGTCCTGTTCAAGCTGTTGTTGCAATCACATTACAATCTTTTCAAAATATCCACCTTTTGCAGTATAGAAGTGGCGTAAATGAAAAACGAAATTTTCACTTACCTTCCGTAATGTGTCAACGGAAATGGATGTATATGCCTCACAGATCGACTCTTCAAGCTTGTCCAGTGTTGCAGGCTTTTTCTGCTCTTCAAGGTGTCCCACAAAAAGAAGTCATAAGAGGTAAGACCGGGTGAGAATGGGGTCCAATCCATGCCTCTTCCAGTAAATTTGGAATAGCCCAAAGCAATAACTATCCCTGAAGTTTCCTCCAGAAATTGAGACAACCTGTTTGGTGCTGTGTGGTCGGGCTCCATCTTCCATAAACCACAGAGTGCCTAGTCAATTCTCGATGGTGACAAATTGTTCCAACATTTTAACATAACGGTCTGAAGTGATCATTTCTATCAAGAAGGGGCCAATAACACTTTTGCTGGATACTGGAGCCCAAACAGTAACTTTTGGGGAATGTAGGGTTTTCGTCACTCATGGAATTTTCAGTAACCCAAAATTGCCAATTTTGTTTGTTCTCAATACCATTCAGGTGAAAATGTGCTTCATCTGTGAACCATATGCAGCCAACATAAAATCCGTCATCATTAATCATTGTGAGAAATTCCATTCACGAATTCTTATCTATGTTGCACTCCTGGAACGGGAATGGCTAGGTAACATTAGATCTTGAACGGAAGCATGTGTAGCCTGTTTCTCGGTATTCTGTGCATGCTGCATCTCTTTAAGACGGATTCTGCTGCAAGTTTTCGCATGGAGTTTCTTGGATTTTGCTGAGTAAGTTTAGAAACTATCGTGCCATTTTCAGGAGTCACTATAGAGCATCTGGGACCAACATTCCCCACTAAATCATCAGCCACACTTCCTGTTCGTTGAAATTTATCGAAAAGCACATGAATAGTTTTCGAATCAGGACCTTTTGCAACGTTAAATCAGGATTGAAAACTGTGCCTTGTTGCCATAGAACTGCAATTTAACCTGTGAAATTCAAGTACAAGAAAAACTAGTTCCGTGGAATATGTGATTTCATGCAGGTCCTTCAATACCCTAACATCCTTTCACGTTTTAGCAGTAGAACTGTCTGCAGACTGATCACTCATATCCATGTTCTGATCCTATTTGATCGATCTATGGCCTTAAAGAAGGCCTTTACCGATATATAGTTATCATATCCTGAAAAGGAAATCCAAAGTGATGTGTTTTTTGTGTTTCTTATTTTGTGGGCTATTTTAGTAATACTTTGCATGAATTTAATTATTGCCAGGTCTTGAAATACTTGGGTTATTTCTGTTAAAGTTTCTTCTGCTTTATTTTTCTTCATAAGTCCTGTGCTGTAGTTAAGTTTGGAGGAGTTGGGAGCTTCTGTACTTTTCTGAGCGAATAAGTTAGGGAAATCTTCTGTTTTAGGTAAAAGAGTCATTTTCTTTTTGTTTTCGGTACTTTCTAATCTTTTCTTATAGATTTCGCAACCACGATGTGAACTAACATGGTTGCTGGAACAGAAGATGCAGTTCGGTTGTTGATTTTCTTTGAGAATACAAGTGTTACATCTGTGGGTACCTGCACATTTGCAGCAGCGGACCTGTTTATAGCAGTTAGTCTGTGAATGGCCGAACTCTTGACAGTTGAAGCATTGCACTGGTCATTTGCGGGGCGTATATTTTTCAATAATAATAAGTCAAAAATATTATTGAGCCTGTGTATATTTTCTCCAGCAGAGCTTCTATGTAGCTCAATAAAGTAGGTGGGTAGATTAATTTTTCTGTTTTGTATTTTCTTGGAATTATTTACAGGGAAACCTCTGTAAGGTCTTCAAATATTTCATTTCTTTAATTCTGCAGGACATATCTTTAAGGATTACGTTGATTGTTGCTTTGTTATTGATTTGAAAGGTATGAAATTGAATTCCTGTACAGTTTAAATTTTTAATTTGGAAATCCATTAAGTTTTAGTATCCATAGTATTTTGGAAATCCATGAAGTTTTTAGTGCGTAGGTAAATTGCTTTCTTTTCGGCTTCAAAGGGTTCTTTGCAGATATTGTGGCACATTTTTTGAATTGAGTGCCAGTCTGGATTTTGCTCAGTAATTGCAATAGGTGGGATTTTTTTCTCTATGTATTTCTTCTGCTATTTCCATATCTGTGCTTAATGTTGTGTATCTATTTTCTTTAGGTATTTGAATATTTTTCGTGAGGTTGAAAGATTTACAAGTTTTAGTGGGAGTTATCCATTCTAAGTTATTTTCTGCTGTTGTGTTTTTATTATTGGTCATTTTGGAAATTTCATGTCTATTTTCAGAGTTAGCGGAATTAATTTAATGAAGTTTTTCTATTTTTTCTTTGGTTTCGTTAATTTCCTTGTATTTGGGGTGGATAGGATTTTTTAAGATGTGGCCATACTGTAGATTAAAAACTGCCATCGTTTCTGCTGCTGATGGGTGATCTGGGGTGGTTTCAGCAATCTTTTCTGCTAGGGTTTAAGCTTTAGTATTTGTCTGCTTCCATTTGTGGTGAAACTAAGTGCGGAAATATTTTTTTGAACTTTTCAAGAATTTTGAGATCCTTTTGAGCTTGTTGGATTCATTTCAGTTGTTGCAATGAGCTATCTGAATCGTGGTCTTTTTTCTTAAGAAAATCCTTTTGGTCAGGTTGTTGTCTGTATTAGTAGTTGAATAATGAGAATCTAAATCGTAATCACTGTCCATTTGATTTGCCCAAAATCTATCAGGTGGTTTTTTGCTGCTGCCCATGATCGAGGAGAACGAGAAAATAACACTTACTGAATGTCAGGATGGAGCGAAAAAGTTCTGAACTTTTCTCTAGGAGCTCAATGTTCAGAATGGATGATCGCTCTTTGATTTAAGATTGCGTCTAGCATCAACTACTAAGAGTCTTGGCTAGTAAGTCAAACTAGGCATAAGCCAAACTATTAAAAGAAATGATGCTCAGTAGCGTCAACACCCGGAGGTGATTATCATAAAAATGCAAAGCATACTGTTACCATGAGCAATAATAACATTAAATTCAGGAAACTGAGGCAGGTGCAGAAGTAATTGCATAAACTATGAGATGTCTTCATAAAAGCATAATCTATTGAAATCATTCTGAAGGATAAGCATGGCATTAAAATCTGTGAAAAGCATGCTTTATCTAAAGACAGTCGAGTCTGTCTGTCTCGGCATGGCAATAACTAAAACAGGCATAATTCAATCAGGCAATTAAAACAGGCATAGCAAAGGCATATCTTCAATAAGAAGCAATTAAGGAAGGGAAATAAATCTGAGTATGGCAAATCATGCAATTATCTGAAAAAGCAGAGTTTATGGGCAGTAAAAACGGCCGCTGTCCATTTTTGTTGAGGTCGTAGCTCTGAATGAGCTGTTAGTTTGGAGTCCCAAGTAATAGAGTGAAGACCATGTGTGTTCAGGGAACCAATCGATTAGTTTGCAAATAGGAAAAATTCTGATTCGTTCACAGTGGTCATGTGGTGACACAGAATTGAAGTAGATTTTATATACACAGAGTAAATTCATTTTGAGTAATTAATAATAAATAAAATATAAAACAATTTTGAATAACATAATTCTTGGTTAAATAGTAAAAATAAAAATTTCCCTGCAATGAGCAGCGAGAAAATATTTACAGTATGTACAAGTTACCATCTGACATTATGATGAATAATTCTTGGACGTTTCACCGCATTTTCAGCTGTTGAATCATAGTCAATAATATTACGAATATTAACATGCTATGAGTTCTGCATATTTTAAAAAAAAATTATGTGCAGTAATGAGGATTTGAGTATGCATTGATTCTATATTCAGGTCATTGTGAATTTTTGCGTTCCGCACAAACCATGGAGCATTAACGTTAGATCGGAGAATTTTGTTCCTTAAAACATTGAGCTAAAGTCTTTCAGTTTTATTCGCAGTGGCCCACGGCACCGCATGTAAAAGAATTGGTCAAATCAAGGAAATATACAGCATCTTTTTTACTTTAGTATTTAATTTGGAATTTTTTCCAATAAGAGCATATATTGCACAAAAGGCAGCATTTGCTTTATTTAAAATGTATGATATAAGATCCTTGAAATTGAGTTTTTTATCAACAAAAACTTCAAAGTACTTATATGAATCTGCAACAGGAATTAGGGTGTTAATCTTGATATCTGTGTTAACCCTCATGTGGGTTTTATATCGGCGATATAGCATGACGCAGCACTTGCATTTAAATTGATTTTCCATAAATTACACCATTTAGCAATAACATTAATATGAAGTTGGAGATTATTAAGAGCTAGTTGTGGCTGTCGAGGTTCGGAGAGGATAACCGTGTCATCTGCATATTTTAGAACTTTGGCATTTAAAGGATGAGGAAGATCATTTATATAAATGTTAAAGTATTTCGGGCCAAGAACACTTTTCTGAGGGACCCCACTGTGGATAACTTTCCTGGAACACAAGAGTGTCACCACATCTGACTTGAAAAGACATTGAAAGTTTGATAAAGCTGTCAGGAAGTAGGAAATTGGTCAATTTATGGATGAGGCTTGCATTCCAAACTGTCAAATGCTTTTTCAAAGTCTAAAAAGCAGTCACCCCATTCTTTTTAGTGAAAGCCAGAGCAATATTTTCAACTAGATTTAGTACTTAATGAGTGGTACTGTGACCGGGTCTGAAGCCAAACTGCGACTTACCTAGTAAATTCAGCCTTTCGAGATGATCTGTAAGTCTATTACATAAAATCGTTTCAAAAAGTTTACCCATAGCAGACTGATGGGGCGATAATTAGAAGCAATCTTTGTGTTTTCCCCAGGCTTGAGAGTACTAATAATAGAATGTTTCCACTATTGCGGAAAATAACATAATTTGATACAGGCATCAGTAAGAATGGAGGTACAATTTTTAGGAAGGGCCTTGAGATCTTCATTATTAATTTGGTCAAAACCTTTGGCTTTTTTAAGTAATTTGATTTGATTTCTGACTTTACTAATATTGGTAAGCTTAATAAAATTTGTGGTGCTATTACTATGAATGCTGTCAATGGTGAATTGAAAAAAAATTTTTTTTTCATGTTCATCATTATTAATAGCAATTTGCATTTGGTATGTCTTCTATGTCTGCACAGTGATTATACTCAGCTTTGCCTGTGACGTTTGGAAGAAGATTAGCATAGGTATTCCAGTCAACCTTAGTATAATACTTAGGAAGAGGTGGATAAAACCATAGAAATCGAAGTTCACAGGAAAATGATCCGATGAAAGTTCATCTAGTAGGAGCAACCAATTTAATATCAGTCTTCAAAACGTAGTTATTAAGTATGTTCCCATTACTATTGTGACCTCTAGAGTGCCATGCAAGGTGCTTAGCATTAAAGTCTTCAGCGATGGTCATTGGGTAACTAGTAGAAGTAATAATATCTAAGTCTCTAGTAGTTATAAGATTCGAGGGAGGGGTGTAGAGTGAGATAAAAATAGATTCTTCATTGAGTCCACTGTAGATTATGGCCGATGTAATTTCCATGCTACTATTTAATTGTAGATTATATTTATAATATTTGATATGAAATTTAATAAGAATGGCAGTGCCACCTTCCTTGTTATGTGCACGATCAGTCCCGAGAATTTATATCCCTGGATTTTAAAACAATCGCAACTTTTGAGATGAATCTCATTAATTAGCATTACATCAATATTATATTTATTTAAGTAGGGAGAAATTTCATGTATTTGTTGTGTATGCTGTTTGCATTGAAGTGAGATTCTGAGAAGCTTTTGCTAGCTGAGATAATACTTTTGTAACCCAAGTAAGGTTTAGAATTCATAATCAACGTTAGCAAAATACTTAATGGCAGACATGCCAACTTCCAACTTAGCAAGAAGATTTTTTGCTTCCTTGAACTTATGAAAGAATTCTTTCACTTAGCCAGCTGTACTTTCAGCCAATCAAATAAACCCATAATTTCTTGCTTAATAGGTTTGGACTTGCTATTATTATTAGCAAGTGGCACTTGAGTCTGTGAGGTGGGAAGTGTAAAATCCTTATTATTTTAATCCTTTATCCTTATTATTTAATCCTTATTATTCCTTTTAATCCTTATTATTTATTTCAAACTGTGTGTTAGGTTCTGAAACCTTCATTTTAGTGCCTTTTCAGCAGATTGCCTTTTATTTTGGATGTTTTTCGGATTAAAAACATATCCACGATAAGACGAAATGTGGTTTTCGCCACAGAGGGTACGAACAGGTGTTTTATCGCCTTTCTTTAGATGATATTGAAAACCTTCATGAAGCCCGACACATTTTTGGCATCTTGGTTTATATTTACATAAGTCACGGATGTGCCCATATCGTTGACAACGATGACATTGGACTGGTCCTGTCATTTGTTTTACTCAAAAAACAGGGATCTGTAAGTCTTCTAAATCCTTCTGGATAAGTTAAGTATTTGATGTACGGAGGAGCTTTTTGATGGTAGCTTTATTGGTTTTTCAGAATTAATTCCTTATGTGTGATAAGGGACTGAGCGATCAGCTAGTAGCTTCGTGACAGTGCGATAACTGTCAGGATCAGATAAAGATTGCCTTCAATTTCTTCCTTGAGTTTGTGCCAGTCAAACAAAAAATCTTCAAGGACAGTAGGAGGAATGTGGGGTGCAGTCTTCTTAGGGAAGATAAAATCATTTCCTTCGCTATTATCTTGTTCTATTTGATCTTCATTCGGGAGATCTTGAAATTTATTTTTATGAACAGGAGAAATCGCTTCTGTTTGAGATAAGGTACGTTTATGCGTTTGGTAAGTGTTTTAAACCTTTCTTCATAAGTAGTGATATTCTTTTTTCGTGTTTTATTACTTGGGGTTCTTTTAATTGACTCCCTGTCAACTTTTTGTTTGTGTGAGGTTCTTTTACTTGACCCTATATATAGATATATGTTTGCTAGAAGTATTAGCAGAATTATGTCTTGATTTGACATGATTTTGACTGAAGGTGTTTTAATCTTGAGATTCATTTAAGTGTTGTTGATTGATATTAGTATGCATTTTTAGTTTTTCTTGATCCATCACTATAGAGATAGCTGCAGTACAATCTTCAGTAGTTTTTATAGCATTCGTAATTTCAGGGGTAGGTGCCTGAGCTATTAGAAAAGCAGTTTGATTTTATCTAAGACCTTTAAAGTATCACCATCAGAATCAATAGTGATATTGAAATAGTTTTTGTACCAAATTGTACGAATTTTCTACGGTTGCCTGCAAATTCTGATTCTCCTCTATGCCTGAACTTTAAAAATAAAGCTAAGCCATGCTGAGAATAAAAATAGACAGACTTACCATTTGAAGTAGTCCCCACAGCAGCCAAACCGAAGCAGCAATGAAAATATCAGACTCCAAGAAAAGCAAGCGTTAATCCAAATGGAAAGTAGAGCCGCAAAAATGATTGATCACTGGACTTCAGATCACTCTTTATTGAGTCACCTTCTTGGTAATACAGCATAAAGTGCCTACTATTGGCAATTTTTGTAACTAAATGTGAAATTTCTGCATCAGATTTTTACAGCTGTCCCAATAAACGTACAATTTGCTTCATTCTTTTATCAATCTCCATTTTCGAATTAATTTTAAAACTTTATGACACCCTGTATAAGGTCTGTGTAGGAAAATTTGTGACGTTTACCATAAGATTACTTAGTGCAATGGCTGTTTCCTGCTGCCATGTTTCAATGCTACAAGCGAACTGTGTAAGCATATTTGCATTATTTTGCTCATCTGTGGTCTTATGGACTTTTACATCAGTTATGAAGCCAAACATATTGCTGGAAAACCTCTATAGAAGTTCAGACATTCGGTAAGATGGACACAAATATTTTCATGAATAACTTCTTGCAGTGTTCAGGCAAGATAGTAATGTTGATATCATATGTGTTGATAAAGCAGCAACTAATCTGTCATAAAAACTTTGCAAAGGTAGCTAGCTGTTTTCATGTCCTGGAAGGCAGACTTGTGGAAGAGTATTGAGACTATAACGATGCTAGACCCTTTCATTTTTTTTTTTTTCGTTTCAGTAGGTTAAAAAAACACTGAATTACATCTCATTTTATTATTATTATTTTCCTTTGTGAATAAATGTGAAATGTGAGAAAGTTTGCACAAATAATCTATGCCAGTAGTTCTCTAACATTTCAGCTTATGGTCATTAGATATGTCAAGTTTTCAACGATATGCAAAATCGAAACATAGGCTTATCTATAAGTTACAATGGATAGGTGAAATGGTTAGGCAGTTTCCCTGACAAAAGACTCTAGATGAAAGCACATGTGACAAAATCCACAAAAATAACCCCATTGTGATAATTGCCCATGTGACAGCTGCGTTTAAATTAATACTTCTCCCATTTTTTAAAAAAAGTGTCGATCAAAAAAATTAATTAAAAAAAGTATCTATGTGTAACTCTGTTATTATATTTACACAACAAAGAGCGGTGAAAGGGAATGACGGCCGCACTTTCTTTTAATTCTACAAAATTATAAGGAGTATAAAATGCATGTAAATTTTCATCATGTGCAGAAAAAAATTTATAAATTGTTTATCAGTTTAAAAAATTTTGTATATAATGATTTAATATGGAGAATTAAAACCGAACTTTTATTCCAACGAAAGAGATAAAAGTATCCTATTCTGTTATGATTAGGAAAACCTGTGTACACTACCAGAAATACTGTTTTAGTATTGAATTTAAAAGCAAGGTTTCAAATAACTTTGTTAAATTTTGATTACTTCGATTTTACATAAATTAACTTCATTCTGCCTTGGAATTCCATATTTAATCATAATTGTTATTTGTAATATTTTTCAAGATGTCTTAACTATTTTGGATTTCCTAAAAACGTACTCTCTTTTTAAGTAGACATTCTTGTGGACTTTTGGCATACAGTTTTGTAACTGGCCGCTGACTAAGTTGGGGAACCATTTACCTTTTCTTTTGCCCCCAGCTGAGTGAAAAAGCAGTTAAAGAGAGGATAACCTTGCTTAATTGCTTAATCCCCTTTCTAAGCTAGGGTGTCAAAGAATGGCCTCAGATGGGAAGGGGGTACAGGAAAGCCCAGGTTGATGAGAAATAAATTTAAGAGGTTTTTAGACATTTTTGATATTTACTAGAAAATAACATCTGAAATTTCGCTCGCAAGTACAGTTAAAAAAAACTTTACATTTTCTTTAGTCTATTTCTTGAATTATTTTTCTCTAAAGATTCAGCTAGAATTTCTAATATTTAAAAAATTTTCAATAACTGTAAAATGAAATATTACTGAAGATGATCTGAAATCTAAACCATTTTAAAGGTAATTCAGTATTTTAGTAGTAGAATTGCCAAGTGGAAAAATGTGCTAGTTCTTGATTGGATAGTGTCTCTAATAAATTTTTAATGAACTAATTAATTAAACACGTCTGTAATATCAAAGCAAAACAATTGGTTGAATGTAAAACTATTGAACTATTTGTAATAAATTAAATTATTACATATATTAAAATTTACTCAAAAGTAATATGTTCGTATGGTTGAAAATGGATTTTACCATTCAAATAATTTAAATGACAGAAGATTCTGAACTTAAGAACAAGAGGATTTAGATTAAAGCTTACAAATCATGAGCTCAGTGTTGTAAGTAAAGCAATCTTTCATATTGAAAATAAATTTTAATGCAATAAAAATTGTTACGTTACTCGATTACGCTTTTTAAAAAACTTTTTTTTTTACATTATCATGGTTATTTATATACAAACACTTGAGTGAAGCAGCTAATTTTCCTAAAAATTATTGTGGCTCTAAGCAAGAGGTTCAGAGGAAAAAGTCAGCACCCATTGTATTAAATGCTTTAAAACATAGTATAAAAGTGGAAAACAATTTTGCTTAATTCCAGAGAGGAAAATTTATAAAATTAATTTCTTGTTTAAGTGCATTTTTTTTAATCACCAGAAGAAAGTACACATTTTCTCCTAAGTGACCTAGGAGAAAATAATGAACGTATTTCAAAATAAGAAAGAAAAGAAGGTAAAAATAATTTTAAAATGCTTTGAGAAAAGACTTTGGAAAACTTCGAGTTCAAGAAAGAAGAACATTAGTTTGTGATATATTTGTAATATATAATGTTTTTAAAATGCAAACTTCTCAAATGTTAAATTAATTGATTCTGAAATTGGTTTATTGATTATGAAAAAAGCACATGAGAATTATCACAGACATCTCGAAGGTAACTGTCCCTAGCATGAAAGTCTCACTTGTGATGAAATGATAAACACTGATAGCTAGACAAATGTTTTGCTACTGCCAAGTAGGAACGAATTTAAACTTCACCAAGCAAAAGCAGTATTGCTTTGACTGACATCACCATCCATTATATGAGAAGGTCTTGGCTCTAAAATGAATTAATTTACGGCTGTCATAAACCGAACTGTAAATAATCATCATGATATTTCTATTCCCATAAACATTAATGTGTAATATGTATAATTGTTACAAAAGATTATTTTGTCTCATGCCTTTGAGTTCTTCAATAAAATTTGAAAATAAATTATAGCTACTATATTTAACTTCCATTCTTAATTATTAGACAGTGAGCTATTATAATGGAATATATTTTATATTCTTCAGTAACTATACTTTTCTCATAGTACCACTTTCGTTGTGCGAATGATAAAAACAAGGGAGTTTTAGTACAGAAATAATACTATACCAATTTGACAAAAATGTTTAGCTGGATGAAACAATATTTAAAATATAGTTTATATATATTCCTAAAGAAAAGAGACATAGTTTTATATTAGTAAACAAAACTAAACAGTTTTAGAGGGTAAAAACAGTCTCAAATGGTTTAAAATGTCTTTTTACATTTGGTCTTTGGAATACTAAGGACGCTCTTTAGAATAATAATGTTATAATTCTTTTCTTCAACTTACTCAATAATCTAAATTATTAACTGATGTAATGAATGTCTACAAGATTCAAAAGTCTTTTGTCTGTCGCATTAAAATTTTGATTTAATGCCAGAATGCTAGTGAAAACCATAAAACTGTCGAGCAAATTGAAAAATATTTTTCATAATCACATAATACGAAAAATTACAAGTTCAGATTAATCACTGTCATAACCAGTGAAATGAATGGAATGGGCTTTACAAGGCTGTTGAGGTATAAACTTTTTATCTTTATTAGACATAAAATCAATATATCTACAAGATATGAAGACTTTTCAAGCTAGAAGTCAACGGCATTTCCTAAGAACAATGATTCTGCCAGCAATCTTCTTATTCCATCAAGGAGATTTGGACGCCTATTGGAAACATTCAATATTCAAAATTTGATGGCTCTAGGTATCGTTGTTTTACCTCAATGCGAGAAGCATGCATACATTTATGTAGATCTTTCATTATTTAATTTAATTAAATATAATACAGGGAAATAATATTTGGTGGCAACAATTTGAAAAGTGAAACAACGCTTTTAGAAAATCGACGCAAAATGCCAAAACGAAATTAATAGTCCTTCTGGGCTAATTGCCCCTTTGGACTAATAAAATATGAAGATAAATAGAATTTAATTAATTATTAAATTCATGATAAACAGTTCAATAAAAAGAAATAAAATATCGAGCGTCATCTTATTTAGAGCTCTGGCTGGACTTAAATTTTATTCAGATAAGTAAGGTTCAGCTGGAGGCTTAGCCGGCCTGCAGCTGAATTCAGGTCGTCAATATACAGCATAACTTAACTATTTCAAGAGATCAGTGAAACAAAAACCATTCTTTTTTCAGCGCACAAATGGAGAAAAAAGTAAATCGATTAAAGCATCACTACAGAGTGAATACTAGAAACAGTAGGAGGGTATGGAAACAATTTTAATGGAGAAGTTTAACTTCGAAAACAAAGAGAGAATAGTCTTACGCTTTCTCACTGCGATGCCCCGCCTATAAAATTCTAGATGCCAAGTAGAATGCAACTGGGCAAAACAATTTCCCCCGGATCCGATCTGATAACATAAGAACAAACGTAAAGTCTACAAAAGTGACAATTTTTGTCCCCCTTATTTGATTACATAGTTCAGTCTACAGGAGTTCTGCAGTGAGAGGTCACTAGCGTCGGACGTGTACGACCAAGGTAATCACTTTCAGTGCTTTCGAAAATAAAACCATTTTCATGCTCTCATGTACAATATGTACAATATATTAATGTTTGTTAATAATAAATTAGAATAATTATATATAATACATTAATATTTTATCTTTAATAAATTAATATAAAATCTGTGTTTTTTCTTTAATTAACAATAGTGATCACGGAGAATTGCGGAAAATGAAGATACTTATGTTGATAATCCCAGTATTTTCAGAAAACAATTTGTATCCCATCATAATTTTCATAGGAAAGTTGGTAGAAAAATGAACGGAAACAATGCCTCAAAAAATGCAGATCATAAAGCTTTTGTGAAAATAATGACTAAGAAAGACACAAGATATCTAAGATGCAATCATAAATTTGTTAGAATAAGTTATGTGTAGTTTTAAGTTAGCTTATGTAAGCATAGAAATAGTGTTTGTTAATATTAAGTTTTCTTTATCTAAAGCCAAGTGATAAATGAAAAAGTACGAAAATTTAAGAGTAATATTTAAAATCAAGCAAAAAAAATTGTCTTAATTTGACATAAATTTTTAATAAAACTATCAACTCTAAGAGCACTCAGACCGTCTTGTCAAAACGTTTTGCTTCTGGAAAAGTCTTGCTTCTTACGTTGTCATGTTTCTGTTCCATTTGATATAATGTTTTATATAAGCATACTTAAATTTATATTAACCTACTTTATCTTACTATAGTTTTATGCACATACAAGTCAATTGTTTTGTAGTATGTGTTTTGTTTACTTGTATGATACACGCATATATCTGTGAGAGTATAAATACATATCTATTACAACAACATATACTTAATCACCTACCTGGAAAAAACATTAGTAAGCCTGTTTGGAAAGCATCTTTTCTAACCAAGTGGTTTTATTTCGGTGCTGTATTTCACCATGCATAGCCCATTCTTATATGGCCTACATAGCCCATTCATAGCCCATTCTTATATGGCCTACATAGCCCATTCATAGCCCATTCTTGTCATCTGACTGGATCTAATTTTATACTGGAACAGTAGAGTAATCCGTAACATTTCGAAATAAATATAAAATCGTTATATACTGATATATACATACATATGAACATTTTGATTCCGAAAAACTTAATGCACATTCAAAGAACGCACTTCGCAACGCGCAACAGCATCATGTAAACAAACGTCAGTAATGTGACATCATTTATGTGGGCGGAGTTAATGGTGACCGTTATTTGGACTGTCACTGGCCAAATTCAAGCCATTGTCCTAGCAATGTATATTTTGCTTTTATGCGCGACGGACGTGCACGACCAAGGTAATCACTTTCAGTACTTTCGGAAATAAAACCTTTTTCGTGCTCTCATAAATTCACTGTAGAATAAGCCTTTGACATGTGGAAGGGGAATTTTTTTTCTCTTAACACCTCCGTCAAAATGTTTGTTTTCCAGAGGAAAACAGGTATGCATTCGGAATTTATAATCGACTTTTAACGTATGTTTATTTTTCAAACTGTTAGCTGAAATTGTGTTTCGTTAACACAAAAGAAGTGCCGGAGCTCTTTTATTTAGGGTTCTTGTCCCTCTCGGCTAGAATCACGATTTACATCAGAAACTGAGAAGTCGGGATCCGGTGGGCTTCTTGGCAGTTTAAGCTCTACCAACTGGAACATACGATATCTAAACTTACATTTCATAGTAGGTTTTATGATTGTGAAGTCTGTCCAATAATTCTGGAAATTAATAACAAAAGTGGATTCTTAGCTGTATTCTGTTAACAAAAGTGGATTCTTAGTCTTAGCTTAATGGAACTTAGATATAATTTTCCCTCTTAAGACAAATATCGAAAGAAGTTGAAAGTATCTGTTCCTACCCCCCCCCAAAAAAAAAATACAAGGCTTCATTTGGAAGATGAAGATTTTTCTACACGTATAACACTGTCCTCTTGTCGAATTTTTTTGGGAAAAGGGTTAAAAGATTATGATATAAATGCATGTAATATTCCTTTAAATGAGTTTTAACACAAAGTCAGAAAAAGCTGGGAAACCAAATTAATTCTCTGAAGCCAATGAAGCCAATAGAAATGGCGGCGAATAAACGTTGCTACATATGAGAAGCCAATGACGGTAGGCTATTAGAGAGAGTTAATATCGTGATTTGCTCTGATTCGAATCTTGGTTTAGGCGTGTACGCTTGTGAGTATAATATCTTTTCTAAATGGAGGCACTTGAAAGACTTGATAAGAAAATCCTCTCGAGCGGTGGGTAGGTAGAGAGACAATATAAAATCCTGCAATTCACTGTCCTGGCTATATATTCGTTAAAAAAATGGGGTAATGTTTAGTAGATATGCTTTGCCTAAATTGAAAATCTAATCCAATGCACATGGAGAAAAACACCTGAAAATTTACTCATCTATTTTAAAGTTTAACTTATGAGAAATATTCAAAAGAAAAAAAAATGCAAAGCTTTGCCGTCCAAATAACGCCAATCTGAAATAAATGTAGGAGAATCTAGCAACCTCTTCAACCATAATTTAATTGAAAATGAGACAGACGTATAATGGGAAGTTCGTATCATTAAAAATGTATATTTCTGGGTTAATTAGCTATTCCTAAGATGCCTTTCGGAAAATTTCTTTTCAACAAGCAAAATTAAAAAGGGAGGCAGATGTATTTCTTTAAAAATTTGAACATTTTAAATAATACTGTTCTTTTCTAACAGAAATAAAATAATTGGAATGCATAAGGAATTGAGAAGGGATAAATGAAAAAAAGCACGCTGTAAGAGAAGTATAATAATTGGAAAATTCCTCCAATTCCCTTGATTTCAGGTTCTTTCATGTATATCAGTGCAGTATGAAAAAAAAAATTGTATGTTAAAGCATGATTTTCGTATAAATGCTTTGAATTTATTAACGTTTTCATACACAAAAATTTGGAAGCACGCATGAGTTTCATGTTTATAGTTATTAATAGTCTTATGCTGTTCAATTTAATGGTGCTAAATGTTATGTAATAAAGCGTTTGAAGGAAAAAAATAACATGAAAGAAGCAAAAACGTCGAATTATTATTGAATCGAAATATTAGCAAAGTCAAGCACTATTTGCTTAAGCGATGAGATGCCTTCGTGGAGGACATTTTGAAGAATAAGGACTCGTGTTTACATTACACATAGGAAAATTAACGGTGATACCCATGCAGCTCAGCATTCAGCCATCTTATCGCTCGGCTTCTAGTCGGAGTTTATATGTAAAATATGTTATAGAAATATTAATAAACATTTTGTTATTTGAAAATTAGGCACAAATAAATGTTACTTATATAACTTTCGTGATAAGTATCAAACTATTAAATTCATTCATGATGCAAAATATATTTCTAAAAAAAAAAAACAAAACAGTTCTGTATCTCCCATTCTACTGGGCCGATTGACAAAATTTAAACTGTGTTTCTTATGTCTCGAAAGCGCGAATTAGGATATATATTAGGTTTACATATAGCATTGTTCTAACATATATATTCGATTTATATATAGCATTGTTCTAACATACGTATTTTGACACAAAATGGGTCTCTTTCAGAAATAACATACCAATTTTGTTCCATATTTCGATTCTACGAGTCAAATTATGCCTAAATATTAAATTTTATAAAATTTGGTGTGAAATTTAAGGAGAAATTCAAAAATTTAACTTGGCGAATTTTTTCAGTTTGCGCCAAGGATAATTCACTTGGCGAACTTCTTAAAACATGGCAACCTATTTTCGTATCCCTTCCGTTGCGTGAGCGGAAAAAAAGTCACATCGTTCCTACATTTTTACATTGTGCGTGAGCGGAAAAAATGCTCCATCGTTCCTACTTTCAAATAATTTTAGCAAAGTGCGTAAACCAGATTAGATGTTATTATCGCTTTCAACAAACATGCCAAATTTCAAAACACGCCAACATACAAATCCACGTATATCTTCGAAAATTTTGAATGAAAAGATCCAATTTTTTGCAGGTTTACTTAGAAATGCATCTACTTTTAGCTGATCGTAAAAATTTTATAGGTTATAATTCAAAATTTTTTCCCTAAAATTTATAAAAATTATTTAAAAATAAATCATGAAAAATGGATGAATTTTATTTGGAGTGAATATAAATTTGGAACTGTGAAAGAGGGACTCAAATAAGTATAGTAAAAAAAGAGATATTAATAAATACATACCAAATTGAATTAACATTGAGGAGCTAAAATTCTGAGAGCTAATATTTTAAAAACTCTTCTTGCGACTTTTACAACACTTGGCAGTTTGGCATTATTTTGAGTTGTAAAATCGAAATATGGAAAAAAATTGGCATGCCATTTCAAAAAAAGGTCGATTTTGTGTCAAAATACATATATTAGAACAAAACTATATATAAATCTAATACATATCCTAAGTCGCGCTTTCGAGACGTGGAAAACGCAATTTGAATATCGTCAATTGGCCCAGTAGAACGGGAGATACACATTTTTTTTTTTTTTTCTTTTTTGCGCAGTGTACATCAGGCCAAGGGAAAGTTGATCTTCAAATTAACTTTTTCTTTCGAAATTACGTAAACATTTGAAAAAAGAACTAAAAAATTATTACTATGTATTTTCATCTCTCACTATTAAATGAAGATTGTGGGGTTTTACTTATTTAATTCAGTGTTCAATTCTTGAACCCCACAAACACTAACAAGCGAATAATCGCTTAAGTGTGTTAACAGAGACGTAAGACTTAAGAAGTGTTAACTACCCTTTATTTCTCAGAATAATTATCATAAAATCAATTCCTAACTCGAAGTGTACAGCAAAGCCTCCACTTGGGCTTGAACTTAAACAAATAGAAAATTAAACTTAAGTAAGCTTAACTAAAGCTAACTGAAAGATATAGCCGAAGCTATCAAGATTCTAAGTACTTTGCCCCTAAATCGTAACTAAGTCGGCGAAGCCAAACAAGGCCTAAAGTACGGCTGAGCGTAACAATAGCTTAGAGAGACGTAGCCAAAAGGCAAACGCGCGCTAGTCAGGAACTCAGGCTCTCTCTCGAAGTCGGCGAAACATCGACTTAAATACTAATCTTTACTCATTTGCATCAACTGCGTTTCTGAAATTACATCTGGTAGGAAATTGTAAGCTGAAACTAGAAAGACAGGAAAGCTGCCTAAACGTAAAATAACTGTTAATAAAATTAGGATGAACCTTACAAGATTTTTAAATGATAAACTAGTCAGAAGATGCACAGAACCATTTTTGGAAAATCGGTCTCTGATAAGCAGGTTGAATCAAATCAGTATATTATCCCAGCATCTAAGACAGTACCCCAGGATTAAAGTCTTTTCTAAGTCTTGATGCTGATTGCCTAATCCTGACCTGTTTGCCTCACTTTTAAGGAAGAAAAATGGAGAATTAGAAAAGAATCTACAAACAGGTGTAATAAGAGATACATCCATTGTTACCGCAAAAGTAGAATTAAAGTCACTCCCCTAATTAAGAAATTTTAATGCCTAAGAAATTAAATTAATTACATATATTTTTTATGTATACGCTAAATCAAAATCTGTTCATTTATTACAGCTTTAGTACTCAAAGCATATATCAGTCCAGTGACAGAAATATTTCCGATTTAAAATTTTTAGGAACAATGAACGTAGTTTTAATTCCTTCTAGATCTGCACTGGAATTTTTAAGATATTTAACTTATTACGCATTGGGAAGTAAACTGAATCTTTCAGTACTCATAAATCTTCTCTTTAAGCTTTCCTTTGCAGTCAATTCAAAAGAACTTTTTCCGAAATGTCTATTGTTTTCAATTGTTCTTCTTGTCTAAATAAAAAATATCTCCACTTAAGGGAACAAGCGCTGTAGTGAAATAAATGCACGACTTTGTTTTGAATAATTAAGGCCTTTTTTTAGTAAACGATCGCATGATTTTCTAGGTGGTTATAATTTTCGCCCTGACCACCAGCCTTTGCCATTTTGAAAAGCACACTTTAAATGCATGATTTTAAATCTATATCTTGAATTCCTCGAAGATTAATTCTTAAATTAGTAGGACATTCATAGCAGTTTAGGTTAAAATTGTTTTAGGCTTTAAACTGGAATCAGCATAAGAATGTTAGTTTGCAATATATTAAAGTGTATGAATTTTATGTTTTTTAAATTGTACACTGCGTCAGAAAAAAAAAGTCACAGTTCTATATGTCCCGTTCTACTGGGCCGATTGACGAATTTCAAATTGCGTTTTGCATTTCTCGAAAGCGCGACTCAGGATGTGTATTAGATTTATATATAGCATTGTTCTACAAAATCGGACTCTTTCTGACATGACATCCCAATTATTTTCTATATTTCGATACTACGACTTAAATTATGCCAAACTACCAAGTTTCATAAACATCGCACGAGTAGTTTTTAAAGGATTAGCTCTCAAAATTTTAGTTCCTTAATGTTAATTGAATTTAACAAGTATATTTATTAATATTTCTTTTTTTTTATTAAACTTACTTTATTTCTTCTTCCAGAATTCGAAATTTGAGCATAATCCAAATATAATTTGCACATTTTGTACGATTTATTGTTAAAATTTCTATTTTAAAATAAGTTTTATAAATTTTTCGAAAAAATTTTTGTATTATAACCTATAAAATTTTTAACATCATCTTAAAGTAGATGTATTTTTAGACACACCTGCAACAAGCTGTAGTTTTTTATTCAAAATTTCCTAAGATATATGCGAATTTACATTTTGGCGCGTTTTGAAATTTGGCATATTCGTTATGAGCGATAATAACACTAAATGTGGTTTACGCAGTTTGTTAAAATTATTTGAAAGTAATGAACATGACCTTTTTTTCCTCTCGTGGACAATGAAAAAGAAAATTAAATCTGAAAGGTTTCAGATTTTAAATTACGTCCAAAGGGCCGTTTTCTTTAACATTTTGTGTGTTACCTTTATTTATTAAATATCATGTTCTTCGAACTTAAACCGTAAAGTTCAGTTCAAGAGCAATATCGCAAAATACTTTTAAAATGTGTATATCTTCAGAATTTCTGAATTCTGTTTTTATATACTAATATAGTTCCGCGCGCTTTAGATAAAAAGGTATTTTTCTCCCTGTAGAGTGTTGCCATTGCTCGCTTTTAAATCGTTTGAGTTTGTTAATCAAAAATTCGTTAAGTTTTACAAAATATGAAACGATAATAAAACAAATTCCAAATTTGGGCTTCCAGATGGCCATATTCGCAGTAAGATTACATTATTCAAAATTGGATGGCTCTAGGAACCGTTGTTTTACAAAATCGGACACAGGTTTATGCACATTCTTCATTATTTAATTTCTTCAAATATAATACAGGACGATAAAATTTGGTGGCAACAATTTGAAAAGGGAAACGGACATTCAGAGTGATTCAACGCAAAATCGCAAAGCGAAATTAATAGTCCTTTTGGGCAAATTGCTCCTTTGGACTAAAAAGAAAGGAAAATAGGATTGCTATAATTTAAGACGTTCGCCAAGTGAATTATTCTTGCGGCAAACTGAAAAAAATCGGCCAAGATAAATTTTTAATTTCTCCATAAGTTTCGCACCAAATTTTACAAAATTTAATATTCAAGCATAATTTGAATTATAGAATCTGAATATAAAAAAAAATGGTCTGTCATTTGAGAAAACGTCAGATTTTGTGCCAAAATACCTATGCCAGAACAATGCTATATATATGTCTAATATATATCCTAAGTAGCGCTTTCGAGACATGAAAAACTGTATGCGGATGTCAATACGATTTCTCGTTAAGTAAATGTCAGAAATCATAAATAGTATATCTAGCATAAGAATATATGCTTCGTGAGTTGCTAACTAAAACTGATTAAACTGAAGTTTAATATTTTTAGAAGCAAAAGTATATTGTTACGAAAAATTCGGCGGTTGCGCCAGTATGTAAGCTTTCCGGCATAGCACTAGGGTTGCCATAAAATAGTGTATGGTAGGGTTGCCAGATTGGCGACTTTATCGCCCATTTGGCGACCAAATTGGCGATATCCCATGGTCCAATCGGGAAGCTTCTAGAATAACTTCCTGTCGAGATATTTCTCGAAACGTGTCGAACTTAAAGAAAAGCTATATAAACCCTTGCGTTTCTAGATTGCTAGATTGTGAAGTATTGTGAAGTGTTGCGAGCAGTGTGATTAATTGTGAGAATAGCTGCTACGCGAGAGTTTTGGTGAACGGAAAGCCATCGAGATAGTGCTTTGCCGTGAAGCTATCTTTACAGTATAGCTTGACAGTGTATTGGTGATTGTTCCACGGTGTTTATTAGAAGTTTAGTGTTGCCGTGAAGCTACCTGTACGGTTACAGCCTGAAGCTGTGTTGCTGATTGTTTCAGCGTATTTATTGTAAATTTTCGACACTTTTAAAGGTAATTTTGGAACTGTGCTGTAAATAGTGATTCTTGTGAATAAATTGTGTTTTTTATTGTTGTGCATCGTGTTTTCATCGGATACTCTCAAATCTACGAACCCGCAAAACGCAACAATATTATATCATACGCCTTGAATTACATTTACTTAAAATCTCGCATTTGCATCCAGAGTTCAGATTCTTCAGCGTTTTGCAAAGAAGCAAATATATTCAGTTTTTACTTATTTAAAAGTTGGGAAAATCAACAGAACTGATTATTATTTATTTAACGGAAGTATGATGGTGATGCTCCAATTTCTTTTTTGATGTGTGTGTTTAAATAGGTGGGAAGAACTCCAAGAAAAACTTTTGTTTAATATTTTTCTGTTGCATACCAATCAATAAAAAAAATCTTTTTCTAGAATTTACCATGGTATATTGCCTTGAATTGTTTTTCTTTAACTTCGTCTCTCATTTTACTTCTTTCTCTCCCCCCCCCCCC
>KK122332.1:512870-565713 GCA_000611955.2 Stegodyphus mimosarum
AAAGAATTTAAAAATTCTGTAGGAAAGTTAACACTTCCTTCAATCGTGTCAATCGATTTGTATATTCTCTCTTCAGCGGGAATTTTCTTTTGAATATTAAAGTTGATATAGTCGACAATATTATTTTCAGTTGCCAAAATTGCCATTTGAAATAGGCCCTCCGGATTGCTATGTTTGTTATGTTCTTTCGTCGGGTTGTAGTGGAATGCTTCAATTTTTAGGTTGTTCTGTTTATTTGTCTGCCTTCGCCAGTCTTTTATTATAAGATTGTGTCTTAATCCTCGATTCTTCAATTCGTTCATTCGTGGCCGAAGTTACAGTGCAACCCCAAAAATGTTTCTAGTGTTATATTAATATTATAACACTTAATAATTAAGATGTTAGTGATATCTTTTGCCCTCAAATGTATTTTTTTCAATGGCTTGTATTTCACGAGTTCATTGAGACTGGACGTGAAAAGTTATTAATTTTTCTGTTGTTAATAGCATTGCCTAATTTATATGAAATCTCATTCCAAAATGATTGAGCTGTTACTGATTTTTGTTTTTAACAAGGGGAAGTTTAAAATTTATAGCAAAGTTTGAAACTGTAAACAAGAAGCATTTATGCCCATAAATGTTCAGTTTCAATCTGACTGATATTTGCTTGAACTAAGCTTTATTGAATTGATATTTGCTTGAACTTTGCTTATCCGCTTAAATCGCCTTAGATCTATGCAGGAAATTAAGAAATTTCGTAACAAGCTGCGTATGGCCATACATCCTAGAAGGTTACTGACTGTTATTAATTAAAGCTACTTGTATTAAGTGAGAATGATAGTGTTTTAGTGTTGTTTTAATGTTTTAACCCAGTGATCTCAAATTGGCGATTCCAGAATTAATTTTATGCTGGCCACTAACATTTCAGTTACGTATTTGGTTGCGTATCAGAAAGCTTTCAAGATTTTTGTTCTTTGAAATCCGAGTTTACATTATTTTCAATACCATTAAAAACGCGTACGAATAACAAATCGGAAAGTCCAACTATGGAAGGAATTCATTTACAGTGGGATATAAGTATTGCTACGAATTTTGTACATAGACAGATTTTAGTGCTATTATATGTGAAATTATTGTATTTTTACGTGTAATTTAATGCAAAAAATCTAAAGAGAGAAGCTATGCAAGAAAAGTAAGAATACAGGGGCAAAGCCACTTAACATTGAGTAAATAGATTGAGATATCACCAAGCTGACAACGGTTTTGGCAACATTTTGGTCTCGTCCCCGTATCACTGTAATATATATTGAAAACTGAATAAATGTAATTTACTACTGTATTACTGTAACCATAATTCCACACTCGTATTACTTTCCAGTAATTTTGAGAAGCAGAAAGTACTAGAAATATCTCGGCGGTCGATTGAAAACTATTTAAGGTCGAAGAGAGAGCATCTGCTCTCAGTTGCTTAATTATTGTTGTTGCGAGTTATTAATTCCGTTTGAACTGAGATACATACGAGTTAGGTTTCCCTCTATATGCGCTTTGCGTTGCGTTTTGCTTAACGTTCTTAGTAGTTTGATGCGTAACTACTGATTGTCTTCTGTGATACACGGAACTCCTATACGAGTATTTCTGCGGAAAAGCATAGAACTTTGAAGTGTCTATTTTGAAAAAATACATTTTATTAACCTATCATCGAACCTGTGTACGTTCAGTCTATGACGAACCCGTACACACGCGACAAAATTATTGAAAGATTTGAGGGTTTTATAAACTTCACAGATTTTAATAACTTTTATTCATAAGAAACGATCCCGATTGACTAATGAGCGTCTACAATCCGTATAAAGATAATTTCTATTAATTTCTCTCCAATGTTACAAATTTAACCAGAATCGAAATGCTATCAAGTGTCAAGCTGTAGTAATAAATAAAGGACTCCATATACAGGGTGTTTATAAAGTCTCGGACCCATTTTGATGTTTAATAACTCATAAAATAATGAAGATATAAACAAACTTATGGCACGTATTGATGGAATAACTTATATATTTTCCTTTTCAGGTTTGAATATCTTTACTTTGTAAATATCGTCTGCGCGTGTGATTAATTTCAGATAATTTCATTTTCCAGTCTAAATATCTGTACTTTTCTAAATATCGTCTGCTTATTAATTGCATTTTTCTCTTTTCTTTATTCATGGGGATCTGGAACACCCATGAATACCATGAAGCACAAAGGGATTCCCCAAAGGTTAATGTGTGGTGTGGACTAATGCACGACCGTGTCATTGGGCGTTTCTTTTTTACAGAAAAGACGGTCTCATCAGTCGTATACTTAGACACATTGGAAAACTTCGTATTTCCACAACTAGAAGAGCTTCAGCCACATGTTCTTTTTGCAAAAAGATGGTGTACCACCTCATTGGGGTACCATCGTTCGTAGTTCTTTGAATGACCATTTTACAGGAAGATGAATAGGGCGAGGAGGTCCAATTCCTTGGCCACCCAGATCACCTGATATAACGCCGCTGGACTTTTTCCTTTGGGGATTTGTAAAGGACAACGTTTAAAGGAGGAGAGTGTCGAACATGGATGACCTAAAAGCCAGAATTACAACCGCAATAGCGTCTATGGACGCCGACATGCTTACCGGTGTACTTAGCGTGAAATTGAATATCGACTCGATATTCTCCGTGCGACGAAGGGGGCACACGTGGAAGTTCATTGACAAGGGTCATGAAACGTTTTGAGTCTATCTAACCATTTATGTTATTAATTTTAATCTGTCTTTATTATCTTGTGAGTTATTAAACATCAAAATGGGTCCGGGACTTTATAAACACACTGTATATTAACATATTAAGATATACATATGTAGTATTTATCCATCGAAGAAAAATTTAACAAATAAGAAAAATAGACTAGGTTGCTATTACTTATTCCCAAATTTTGTCTCTTAGATGATTTCCTCTGAAAAATTTTTATAACTTTTTATTTTTCGATTAAAGTTAGCTATTTAATAATTATATAAGCATGTTAGAAGCATTTTAAATAAATGCCAGTCTTAAAACGTAATATTTAACTATGAATGTATTTAAATAATTGAACTACGCAGTCCAGTCACATTAATGTGACCACCACGTACTTTCCATGTCAGAGTTAAATAACCAATCACAGAAGGCAGGTGGCAGCACAGTGCAGTTGAGCGTATATAAAGGGTGTGTGAGGGCTTCGGAAAACATTTCAATCGTTGGCGTAATGCAGAAACGAAGCGATTTATCCGACTTCCAAAAGGGCATGATCATTGGCTTTCGGGCCAAGGGTGGAAGCATTTCCGAAACGGCTGAGTTTGTGAACTGTTCGCGTGCCGCCGTGGTAAAAGTGTACCGTGCATGGCAAAATGGGACTGTCCAAAATCAGCGACGTGGCAAATGTGGTGCACCACGGGCCATAGATGACAGAGGCGAACGACGGTTGCGGAGATGCGTTCGGGCAGATAGACGGGCTACCGTTGAGCAACTGACCACCAAAATGAACCAAGGGGCTACCAAAAGTGTCTCCCAAAGTACTATTCAGCGAACATTGCTGCGTCTGGGCCTCCGAAGCAGACGCCTGGTTCGTGCACCTATGCTGACTGCTGTTCATCGACGGCGAAGGCTAGAATTTGCACGCCAGTACAGCAGCTGGACGTCCACTGAGTGGCGACAGGTTGCGTTTTCGGATGAATCGCGTTTTATGCTCCATCGGACAGATGGACGTTGGCGTATAAGGCGTGAAACCTCTGAAAGGAACCACCCTGCAACCATTGCCGGAACGGTCCAAGCTGGAGGCGGGAGCATTATGGTCTGGGGAATGTTTTCCTGGCATTCTCTAGGTTCACTGATCATTGTGGAAGGCACAATGGATCAATACAAGTACGCATCTGTCCTTGCGGACCATGTTCACCCCTACATGCGCATTGTTTTTCCTCAGGATGATGGCATCTTCCAGCAGGACAATGCGAGGTGCCATACAGCTGCCAGTGTACGTGCGTGGTTCGAAGAGCACCAGGATGAGTTTACCGTCCTCCCCTGGCCAGCAAACTCACCTGACTTAAACCCAATCGAGCATCTGTGGGACCATCTCGATCGAGTTGTTCGCGCCATGGATCCTCAACCGCGTAATCTAGCGCAGCTGGCCACGGCATTAGAGTCGGCATGGCTCAACATCCCAGAGAACACCTTCAGGGACCTATGTGACTCTCTTCCTGCACGTCTCGCAGCAGTCCGCTCTGCGAAAGGTGGTTATTCTGGCTTTTGACAGATGGTCACATTAATGTGACTGGACTGTGTATAACCAACAAAAATGTTTTGCGGGTACCAAACCTTAGATTTCAGATAGAAAATAAATATAAATTTGAATTTTTCCCTTTGCGATATTATAATTATTATTTATGCCTGTTTTGATAAATAGTTTAGTGTATTTACGTATTATTTCGTCGACCGTGAAAGATGGTTATCGTCAAACCATGAAAGTTTGATGAGATCCCATCAAAGTTGCTCGAATCATTTCTGCGGAATCCTCAAGGAACTCACACCTCTTTATTTAACAAACTATCAATGTTCGATCTGTTTCGTTTTATGCTCTTTATAAAAAGGCTTTCGTAGAATTTTACTGTTTTGTTAGGCATTCTGATTTTAGAATAAGCTCTGTTTAGAATGCTATCAATACAAACTTCTTGCAGGAAATTTTTACAATCTATTAGTGCGTTGCTTGTGTACGGGTTCATAATACTCGCAGTTTGAATGCACGGGTGATAGCTTGATCAAATTTATTTTACCAAAAGAAACGTTTTACATTTCTGGAACTTTCGACAAAAATACTCGTACAGCTCTTCTCAGTATCACAGAGTACAATCAGTAATTATTCTTCAAAGTTCTAAGAATGTTAAACACAGTGTAATGTAAAGCGCATCTAAAAGGCGAAGATCTTTCAGCACTCCGTATTCAACGCTGAACTAAACGACTGAGAAACTGATGCTGTCACTTGTTTTATATAGTCCTCCTCCTGCCGAGAAATCTCTAGTACCGGCCACTTCTCGAAATTACTGGAAGGCATACGAGAGCCGGATATGGTTATAGCTACATAAAGGGATCAATTACAATTGTTCAATTACCATACCCACAGTCGTAAAGGGACCAGACCTTTCTTTCTTTTCACCGACAGCGAGGCAGCCAATCCACTGAGGCAGTTAGGAAATCGGCCAAGTAACCCCGCTGATGGAATTAACTTAGTTCATATAATATACTTTGGTGTATATTGTGGTCAAAAAGAGTGCTGAATGGTGTGCAAACAGATGCTAGATGAGTCAGTGGTGCAGTGATGAAAGGAGGGTGCAATGCGGGTGAGAACAATTTCAGTTTCACATTTACAGAGTTATATATAGATGGTTACAACTTAAGTGCTGTCAAGTGGCAATCACAACGTGATCAGTACCGTGGATAATTAAAATACAGGTATAGGCACAACTGAGTTACAATCAGTTGGATAGTGCAATAGTTATGTATATGAACAATTAACAGAGTGACTGATAAAAAAGTAAAAATAATACATTAAATGAGGGAAAATATATAATTTAAGATTCACACTCAAGGAAATAAGTATAAACAGAAAAGAACAGAAAAAGCTAACTTAAAATAAAATAAATTAACTACAAGCACAGAACGTACGGGAGCTGTGCTGGCGACGAGGAAGGCAGCTGAAAATTGCTCCAGCCTGCCTGAGATATTACGTACGATATTAACGCAATCGCATATGCGTTACAAAGCATAGCGATTTTTCGAAGTAACTTCGACCCATACATGGATAAGGTCCGCTACTGGCTGTCTAAGATAATGTTCTGCAGTTTATCTGCAAACGAACACATAGGAGTCCGGATCTCCTGCCATTCTGCATGAATACTTGTCGTTTTCGCATCGTCTGAAGCGATGCAGGTAAGTCATGAAGTGACCTTCTCCTGTTAGAGATTGGGTAAGCGAGCCATTTCTTAGAAGCCTACACAAAGAACCTCTATGTAAAGAAGGAAAGGCTCTATAGATGTAATGTAAACCACTTTGTCTGCAACGCCGCTACAAAGAAAAGGGAACATTCGCCAAGGGATTTGGCGACGGAATCTGTTGGCGAGAATTTCTCCTCTGTGATGTGCCAGTTCTTTGGTACCTAGCCGCCATTTTCCCCCTCCGCGACGTGTATAGGAAATTGAGGAACACGGGTTAAGATGAATCGTTCTTTGACTTGTCGCGATAATTTAAACTCGGAAATGATGAAATATTAGGTGAAGTTTCACTTTCACTGGCTGTTGAACTTCCATTGCCCATATCGCTACATGAAACCAAAGAACCTATTCTTTGTTAAAACTCTTGCTAAACGTAACGGTCGAACCTGTCCAAATTAACTTCGACATTCAGCTTCGAGCTTTGGCGCTTTTTGGGGACAGATATTTCACGCATGCGCAGTTGTTTCCCTTTTCGTTGGAAGGGAGCCACTTCTGCTTCTGCGGAGTTTTCCTTCTTAACAGTACATATTCTTTGGCCTACAGACTTTTAAGGACCAAAATTCGGCTACTTTGGGGAATTTCTAGCCTAAATTGGTTGTCAAAACCATCGCCTGATTAACGATATTTCGCCAATTTAGTTAAATAGCCATTTACCTCAATGTTAAATGGACTTGTTGCTGTGTTCTTATTTTACCAGCAGAATTTCGTCTCTTTCAAGCACTTCATGTTACATTATACAAAAAATACTACAGTTCCACACATAATTTCACTAAAATTATTTACATGTATACGTAATTCATAACAAGTGCTTTGTCGGCCATATTTAGCTGACCATATCCTATTGAAATATAGTATATACTTTTTGATCGTACGATCCCATAACTTAGAAAATAATTCGCTGCTTACTTTTCTACAGAAGGCAGATCCCAAGTTTTAATCATTTTTTCAGAAAGCAAGAAAAACATACAGAAATAACAGTTAATTATCATCTTTTTTCATAAAACAAAATGTGGCTTATCAAGACTCAATCAGGATTCAACAGACGAAAATGCAGGTGTTATGTGCGTGTTGTTAAGTCGCACTTATCCATAACTGGAGCTAAATCACAGTGCTTGGAGACAATTTCACAGTCGACGGGATAGTACGTAAGTATCATATTTAGTAATGAAATGTAAAATTTATTTTAAACATCTTTTATTTTATTCCGTCCCCTCAGCGGTTTTCAGATCGGCAGAACAGATCAGATTGAATTTGAATTTCAGTCTACTCTTTTAAGCGATAGATGATAAGAAATCTCGGTTTATTACATTTAATGGCTTATAATGGATTTCCTATATTTCATGTTCGCTGCGAGGTTTTTTTCTTCCTCTAATGATAGCTTCTTAGGAGTAATGTTGCTTGATAATGCGTAGCATTTTCATAAATTAATCACACTTGCATTTACTGAATGTACATAATAATTTTAATGTTTAATTATTATTTGGAACAAACTAAATACAAATTCATATCATTATTATGCTATATTAATATTTGCCAAATAACTGGGTATATAAACTCTGAATAATTTATTCCTTCAATTGCTCTTTCAGAGCTTTCACAAATGTAAGCTCATAGGAAAAAATAAATTACGAATTCTTTCGCGTGATTCCATAAAATATATAAATCTTCTAAATTTCAATCGACTGCTGTTTCGGGAAAACTAAGTGGCAAAATAAATCTGTGACGCTTTGAGAGATTTTGAAATATAAATCCTTTGGGCTTTTTCAGGGAAATAATTTTTTGGGCTCAAAATTAAGCGTTGGAAACAAGTACAGCTTTGGGGAGCGGTTAAAGAAATAGAAACCACTTTACAGAGAACTTTGCGAATGGAAAATCCATTGTGCACCCGTAAATCAAAACTCCACTTTCAATTTTTCTTACTGCACCGATATCAGAGAAAAGTTTCCATCAACTTTTAGAAATATATTGCTAAAGGTTTTGAGTTATTGCGAAATTTTGAAAATCAATCAAATCTGAGTGTTCTTCAAACTTTCTGCGTTTCTTGTAGTTTTAAAAACAGAGAGCGATTTTTGGAAAGCGTATCATTTTCTCTCGGTTTTCGTAAATTGCGTTAAAACTTACGTAGGCTCTAAAATTAAAAATGACACCGTTTCAGTGTAATGTACACTGCGCATAAAAAAAGTGGGGGGGGGGGGGGCAGGGGGGGGGGGGAGCATTTCTCTGTTTCCCGTTCTACTGGGCCGTTTAACGAAATTAATAAAAACTAAGTATTAAAGAATTTCAAACTGCGTTTTTCATGTCGCGACTTAGGATATATATTAGATTTATATGTAGCATTGTTCTAATATAGGTATTTTGGCACAAAATTGGACTTTTCTGAAATGGCATGCCAATTGTTTTCCATATTTCGATTCTACGACTCGTATTATGCATTAAATTTTGTAAACTTTAGTGCGAAATTTACAGAGAAATTTAAAAATTTATCTTGGCATATTTTTTTTAATCTGCATCAAGAATAATTCACTTAGTGAAATTCTTAATTTATAGTAACCTACTTACTTTCCTTTTTTTTTCATTGATGCACGAGCGGAAAAAAAGATCCATCGTTCATTCTTTCAGATAATTCTAACAAAGTGAGGTAAACCATATTTTCGTTATTATCGCTTATAATAGATACGTCAAATTTCAAAACGTGCTAAAATGTAAATTCGCGTATATCTTAGGAAATTTTGAATATAAAACTAATATTTTGCAGGCGTGCCTAGAAATACATCTACTTTAAGATGATGTTAAAAATTTTATACGTTTTTTCGAAAAATTTATAATGAATATTTAAAAATACAAATTTAAAAAAAATCATAAAAAATATGCAAATTATATTTGGATTAAGCTTAAATTTCGAATTCTGGAAATAGGAATCAATTAAGTTTAATACAAAAAGAGATATTAATAAATATACATCAAATTCAATTAATATGGCAATTAGGGCTGCAGTGCAACATCTTATATATAACCAGATCCCACGAGCAAACATCTATACCGTAGCCTGTCAACTTTACTTGCACTTGAGAATCATTATCATGTCTCACCGTTTACACTTAGTCTCCAACTTCTCCTTACTCAGCACCCTCAATACTATCTAAGCCTGGTGTGGGTTAAAGCCCATGCGGATAATGAAGGCAGTGAGGCTGCAGACACGTTGGCCAAAGATGCAATTTCCAACTCGACAGCCCAACCCATCACCTTACCTGCAGCCTCCTCTTATCTAAAGGGCCTCGTACGAGAGCATGGAATGAACCAATGGCAACGAGAATGGACCGAATGCGAGACAAGCAGACGGACTTTCAACTACCTCCCGAAAGTTTCCACCGAGCAAATCTTCGCCGTAGCTTCTCCCGCCTACTTTATTACGGGCCATGGTCCGTTTCCAAGTTACTATAATCGCCACGGCATTTCAAATACCGATATCTGTGTCTGTGGATTAGATGGGCTATCAGATCATTACGTATTTGAATGCCCTTTAACGGCTGCACACCATCTCCCGCTAACTACAAATCGCCTATCGCCGGTTCCTTATAACGCATAATTGAGAAGTTAATTCAATCTCCAGCATCATCAATACCATCGCGGGACTGGGCATAGACCTTTGCCAACCGCGCTAAAATGACGCGGTCAGAAGACTTTGGACTGCACGCTCTGCTGTACTGACGATAAGCTGTACCACTAGTCCAGTGGACTAGTATCTACAATATCTGCTCATCGCAAGAACTTTGTGTGTTTAAGCTCCCATGCCTACCAATTTAAAGTGTGCAATGCTAATAATTCGCAATAATTCGTACTGTGCCTTTCGCGCCTCTATGTACCAGTGCATTTCCATCTGTATTCATGCGTATTAATATGTATGTATGTCTTTTTGTGCTTTAAGTGATTATGTGTATGTACTTGTTTTATGTATTGTGTGTTTATGTATTTTGCGCTCTGTGTCTTGTTTATTATTTGTTTATGTGTATTTATGTGTTTTTATGTGTATGTCTTTTTGCATTTTTACTTTAACTACTTACCATCTGTAACACCTAAGCTTGCCTCTTCAGTCTGTAATACAATCCTACTAACGCCTTTGTAAGGCCATGTACTTCCCTTTGACAACCTCAAGAAACTCCCGTTGCAGCCTTGTGGGGCTCCAGGAGAGCTATTGCTCTAGTTAGAGGAGGGCGTGAGACACATGCCTGTTTACCTTTGTTAGACACCAGACGTCCCCGTCCTCCGTAACCTACCTACCAAACTACCTACCTACACACTGTTGAAGAAACGTTTATGGTGTAAAACGTGATACCAAAAGATCATTTTTGCCTAATACAGGCTCCAGAAATGTTTTACAGTAGACGGACTCTATTTTCACATAAACGAAGAGTTCCTGCACGTAAAACCTGTAATATTACATAAAAGGATACATGAAAGAAATTCATGAGCAACCTAATCAAATCCCTGACAGGAATATGATATCGTTACATGGAAGTTAATGCAGTCGTATGAGAATCATATGAAACAGAAATATAAAAATTTTGTGAAATCAAAAATAAAGTATACCAATTATGTTCTTTCAGCTATAAAATGTATCATTATTTAAATTCGAATGCGTTACAAATTTTAACTATTTCCAGACTGAAATCAATTTTGGCAACACTTTTATAAATTTCTTTTGCCCATGAAATGCAAAAACAACTAACGGGAAGCTATGCAAAATACTGTACTCGATTATTTAAGCAGAATGCCTGAAATCGAAAGCCATAACTAGAAAATTCTTAAAATGCATATCACAATTCTCTTTCTTAAAGAAATGGAAAATAAAATATTCTACTCATATATGTCTTCAAAGGTAATATATCTGTTGATTCAAAAACCTACATCTATTACGACGAAAGCGGCTTTACGACGATAAGAATGTTCCACTCGATATTGAAAGACTTTTTTATATAAGCTTTTCAGAAACATTCTTAAAGCCAGATCATTGCCATTTTTACTTCGCATATAGAAAGAAAATAAAGTTCTTAAAAACTGTCGGTTTGAGATTTTCTTAGGAATAAGTGCTTTGACAATATCTGTTATTTGGCGATCTTTGGATAATACGAGAAGATTCAAATAAAACATTTACAGAAAGATGTTAGGGAAAAAATATTTGGCGTAATTCTAAATTACTTTTGGATTAATGGCAATTATATTACCGTTACCAATTATAATTGCGGCAATTATATTACCGCAATACAATCTCCCCTGTTAAAGTATTGTGTTGTTGAAAGAGAAACGCATCAGTTTAAACTTTAAACTAACTAGAATTCACGACACATTTTCAAAGCTAAAACTCGCATGTGATATGACATGCATACACTTTGTCAGGACTGAGTGTTCGGTGCATATTCTTGGCAAACATCTTCGTAACAGCTTAAAGTCCTGATCTGGAACAGGGAGCTGAATGCAGCTATGTTCTGGTGGTAGATACTGTGATTAAGTGGTAGAAGAACTGCACTTGAAAGGGATTTAAAATCCTCTTTTATTAAATTACTATTATTTACAAGTTAAAGCTAAATAGAACTTAACTAGTTGTTGCTCGCTAAGCTATACGCGAGATTGGCCTCTAACTAAATGGTGCGTAGCAAGATTTACTAATACTAACGCACTTGGATTTATTTCAATAAGCAATCACGTAACAAGCACTATGGCTTAGAATTTAAATGCTAGCTGGTCAGGCGAACGTCGAATAGAGTGACCGTGATCTGAGACTAAAAGCTCTCTCACACTGAGAGGTTTCTACCTCTGGTTTAAATAGAACTTGGCTCCACTTCAAATTAGCATAAGCTGAAAACGCGCGCTTCTTCTAACGGGACGTTGAAAGTGAGAAGAGATAGAAAGATTCAAATTAAAATAAAACTTTGTTAGTTTAACTAAAACCTTACAACTTTATCTATAAAGCAGTACCAATCCATGGGAAAAATATAAAGTCGGTTTTTTTAATATAAGACTCGGATCCTTTAGGCGTTTAATTGTGGCAAACTACTCATATGCTGTAGGCCTAACAAGAACGGATAGCTTCGTGAAGAACTGTCTAAAGAAAAGTGACTGACATTTTAAGTTGCATGCCGCAAAACTAGGGAATTCTCATCTAGCCAGATCTCTCAATCACCAGTAATAATACTTAGGATGAAATTCCAAAGTTTCGTGTATTAGGTACTAGACCATTAATGAACCTTGAAATTCGTAATATCTAGAAAATATTTCTTATAAATTTTGGGAATTTATTAGTCTTTTAATAAATACAAATTTGATGTCCCCCCCTCAAAAAAAAAAGCCTCCTACTTTTTTTTGCCTATAGGGAGTTAGTCCAGAAGGGCTATTAATTCCGTTTTGGCATTTTGCGTTGGTTCACTATAAATGTCGGTTCACTTTTCAAATTGTTGCCACAAAATAATAGACCCTGTGTTATATTTAAAGAAATTAAATAATGAACAATCTGCATAAATGTATATATGTTTCTCGCATTGCGATAAAACAACGGAGCCATCCAGTTTTGAATAACATAATCCTTTACCGAATATGGGCATCTGGAAGCACTAATTTGGAGTTTGTTTCATTACCCATTTCATATTTTATAACACTTTCACGAATTTTTGATTAACAAACTCAATGATTTCAAAGCGAGCAATGGCAACACTGTATGAGGAAAGAAAAACATTTTTATCTCGAACGCGCAAGATAGATATTTTTCTTTAGATGTGTATCGGAAAATCTAAGAATATGCTCATTTTAAAATTATTTTGCGATATTGCCGTTGAATTGAATTTTATGGTTTAAGTTCGAAGCACATGATATTTAATAAATAAAGGTAACACAAAAAACGTTAAAATACGCCTCTTTGGGCGTAATGTAAAATTTGAAAGCTTTCAGATTTTTTTTAGCCCAAAGGGGCAATTTGCCCTGTAGGGCAAATTGGCACTTTTCAGACCTTCACTTTGGCACTTTTCACTTTGGCACTTTTCAGACCGTTTTTCGTTTTCACACCGTTGGTTCACTTTTCAAATTGTTGCCACCAAATATTATCGCCCTGTGTTATATTTAAAGAAATTAAATAATGAAGAATTTCCATAAATGCATGTATGGTTCACGCACTGGGATAAAACAACGGTACCTAGAGCCATCAAATTTTGAATAACATAATCTTCTACCGAATATGTCATCTGGAAGCCCAAATTTGGAATTCGAAATTTGTTTTATTATCGATTTCATATTTTGTAACATTTTAACGAATTTGTGTGTTTTTTAATTTATAATAATACATCATTAGTTAAAAGCAAGTAAATAACTTAAATAGGGTTATTAACAGTAAAAGGGAATAAAAATATCACGCAGGAAAATGAACTTGTTTTACAACTTAAAATCTTCTTACCCCAGAAGCTGGCTGCATGGGCGTTTTCGTGGCTTTTCCCATGTGTATATTAATGTATGCAACAGCCAGTTCCCATTAAAAAAATCTTCCACGAATAATTCCTTAGAATCCTTCCCTCCCCTTAGGAAGATAGCTGTAGCGTGCTTTGCCATAATTAAATAAGCCAAAACCAACAAACGCCCACAAATTCTTTGGATAATAAAAGTGATTACTATCATTCTTTTGCATTGTTTTCTTATGGAATTATAAGGTATTTCTCCCGCCTTCTTAGCAGGCCTTCTTGGCGTAATGGTCAGCACACTCGGCGCGTATTTTGAGAGGTCAGAGGTTCGAGTCCCGGTGAGGGCATTGTTTATGTTTCATGTCTTCTGCTTCGAAATAACCTAATGACTCTACAGTATAACTGAATTGCATTCTTATATCACGTTTCGCGCCATTCTGGCTTTAAAGATTTTCTTAAATATTCACATAAATATCAATTATGCTTTACTTTTGGACATCACTGTAATATCGTTGCCCCATCTAGGACTTAGTCAATTTTTCTCAAACGAAATTATACTGCTCCTTGAGGGCGCTGGATAAGGAAGATATGGTAGAATTTAGATTTCAAGGCAATGAAATTAAATTATTACATAGGACAAGTTAAATAGTATATATTAATGCAAATTGCAGTGGTTAGTTCTGAAAAATATTCGGTGGACTAGTGCTATCGTGTTACTGATTTGAATTTGCAAGATTCACATAAATTAAAGACAGTCTCTAACCTGACTTTTAATTGACTAATAAGACTTTATATATTACTTATAAAGTACTTCCAAATTTTATAACAGTGGGAATAAACTTTATATCAGTAGGTATTGTATATTAAAATTCAGGAATATTCAAAACTGTAAATGTTTTCAGCCGCCACATTGGCGAAGAAAAGAAAAGGAAAAAGTTTGTGAACATGGAAATAAAATGCATCAAAATCATTTTTAATTACAAGTTTTAGTTAAATATACCAGTTTTAATTAAATTTTTAGTTGAATACGTTTTTTAAATGATCGCAATGGACTGGATCATGTGAAAGCCAACCAGCGACCGAGAGGCAAAGTCACTGAGCACTGGTAGCTCCACCTGAGTTCTATTCTAAAATAACAGACTGGTTGCATAGGTATTTTCGTGGTTACCTCATGTACGTTTCGTGGTTACCTCGTGTACTCTAAAGTACAGAGAAAGTTTTCATTAGAAAGTTCCCCATGAAAGCATCCCTCGCCAGTTCTGCCAAAATCAAATAAACCACACAAACCATGGTCATATGACATTAAACATAAGATCGTGGGGCTGTTAATAATGGCGATTCCATTCAAAGAACTTCTCTCAAACAGCATCTCTTCGGATTACAACTTGACGAAGGATAGCCAGAATTATTATTACGTCTGCAACGGTTTTGTTTAGTTTATAAATCAGTAATTTAGCGTCTTTTACGGATTTTTCATTGAAATTAAGTTATATAAATTTAAAACCGAAAGTTAGAAACAAGAAAATAATTAAAATGTTAAGTAACATTATGCGTACAAAATAAAATGTATTATGCCAATAGAAGATCTTCAACCAAGCTATTTGAATCAGTTTCGTAATATATCCGATCACCTACAAAAACATCAAAAGTGTAGTTAACTCTACACTGAAAATTACTTTGTGGAAATTAAAAAGGCGACTGGAAATTTTGAGGTCAGAGTTCGTGATTTTGAAATTTTGAAAAAGTTTAAATTATTATGCAGTATCTGTCTTTTCCGTTGAAAAAGTATTTAAATCTAAAATACATTGGTGCAAAAATTCCAGCACGTTTAATACAGGAGGGAAAAAATCGCTTTAGAAAATGAAATTATATCTCTACAAACGTGCCTAGCCTTACAAGCCGAAGAACGTGAATAATATTTTATAAGGTATTTTTCCCACCTTCTTCGCATGCCTTCGTGGTGTAGTGGTCTGCGTGCTCGACGTGTAACGGAGGGTCCGTGGTTCGATTCCCAGCGAAGGCGGTGTTCGTTTTTCTCATCTCCTGCTTCTAAAGAACTTAATGTCTCTACACTGGTGCTCGAACAAAAAAGGTGGTGGACGATGATTCTCCACCACCAGGATTTGGCGATTAGGTCCCGCAAACCCCTGTCAGCCCTTAAAAGGGGAAGTATATAAGGTATTTCTCCCACCTTCTTCGCATGCCTTCATGGTGTAGTTGTGTGCATGCTCGACGCGTAACCGAAAGGTCCGTGGTTTGATTCCCGGCGAAGGCGCTGCTCATTTTTCTCATCTCCTGCTTCTAAAGAACCTAATGTTTCTGCTATTTTTGGAAATATGTCAGTCAAGAAAAGTATCCCATTATAATCGAATGGAGCTAAGAAATCTATTCTTGTTTTGTATCTGTATACTTATATGAATCAGCATCAGCTTTTCCGTATTTAAATTTTACGAAGGTTGAACATTCCTCCCTATTTACTGAAGTTTCATTATGTATAGATGCATACAAAATTACTAAGGTTTGATGGGACACACGCAGGTATAGATCTTTCATTCATGGTAAGATAATAAAATAAAATTTAATTTGTACTTTTTCTCTGGCTACTTTTGAATTCATAAATATTGTTAATAAAATATCATATTGGTTTATTGCCTCTTCCTCCATTGTCAATCATCAGCAGAAAGCTGCAGATTTGGATGTTTTAACTGTCAATATTTTGAGGTGGATTGCGATACATTTTGGAATAAAAATGTGGATCACATATATACAGAAACTGGACACGCCTGATATACATTATATATCCGGCTCTTGTTTGGCATATGGTGACGAAAAACTGTAAAAATCTCAGTTGTTAGTTTACTATGGATTATTTTACACAATTCTTGGTTTTTAAAGAAAGCTGTTACCTTGTGTATGGATATAGCTTAGCTATTGTACATGGTTTCTATTATTTCAGCATAAATTTGTATATTCTTTAAGAAATGTTAAATTTTCGATTTTACTGAAATCAGAAATGTTTCAAACTATAATTCAAACGCAGAACTAGCTTTCAAGACACCGAATATTTTATTTTTAATGAAAGTTTACCCTTACATTCTGTAAAGTTTATTTTAACTAACAAGTTATTTTTATGTGAATTCTTTCGTGTAACTTCTATTTCTTCCGCCAGTTTTCCCAGAATGCAGATTAGGTGGAATTTAAATAGTGAGCTACTGAGAAATTTAAACAGATAGCCTTGTAGCTTTTACTAAGCCTTTTAGTTAAGTTTTATCTCTTGCCTTATTTTAGAGTTCTAGACTTCTAGTTAAGTACAAAGAAGAAAAGTCGTCGAAAACACTGCATGGAAATTTAAAAATAGTTCAAGTCAGTGATTTTTAAACTGCAAACATTGGAATAGATGTATGAGAGATAATGATGAAAAGCCTGCAAGTAATTTTGGAAAACGAAATTTGATTTCATATTTAAAATGAAAAATGTTATAAAATACCACGCAATCTCAGATTCTCTTTCTTAATAACCAATTTCTAGAATTTCTCATTCATTATAAATGTAATTAAACTCCAGCATCATCGTAAGAATATACATACAACAAAAGCTACCACGTAATTATTTTTCTTTCTGTGTAACATATTTGTGCAAAAATACTTTTTCTGTCCTTGTACACACATGAAAACAAATATCGCAATTTCGAAACAGGTTTAAACATATATATTTGTATTTAAAAAATTTTAAGTCATTTAAGAATCAAAGAAACAATATCAGCCTGTACAGACATTAGGTTATTTCGAAGCAGGAGACAGGAAAAATGAGCAACGCCTTCGCCGGGAATCAAACCACGGACCTCTCGGTTACGCGTTGAGCGTGCTGACCACTACACTACGAAGGCACGCAAAGAAGGTGGGAGAAATACGTTACAAGCCTTTTCACAGGAAGCAACAATAACTGAATTGTTATGAATTTTGTATATAGACAAATGGATTTAAGGGCAATTCTATGCTGTGAAATTGTTCGATATTTCTGTGCAATGTAAGGAGAAAAATCTAAAGAGAGAAGCTATGCCGGAAAAGTAAAAATACAATTCCATTTAACATTGAATAAATGGGTATCTTGTAATTTGGCGAGATATCTCCAAGCTGAAAATGGTTTTGCTCCAAAACTCACTGTTAATCGCTGTTAGTCACTACCAAAACTCACTGAAACTCACTGTTAGTCACGCACAGACTTACAGTGAAGGATTTAATACTAATCTTTCATACCAATCTAATATTGTTGCCAAATTTGGCGAGAATTCGCCAAAGTCGCCAAACGTGGCGTCTCCAGCAATTTTGAGAAGCAGAAAGAACTAGAAATATATCAGCGACCGGGTGAAAACTATATAAGGCCGGAGAGAAAATCTGCTGTTAGTTGTTACCTTTGTTATTGTTGCGAGTTGTTAGTTCAGAGTGAGATCGGAGGTTAGCTTTTTCTTTAGATGCGCTTTGCGTTGCCTCTGTTTTACGCTATCTGTAGTTTGAAGCGTAATTACTGATGGCACTCTGTGATACTCTGAACACCTACCTGTACGAGTATTTCTGCGGAAAATTCCAGAACTTTGAAAGTTTATTTTGATAAAATAAATTTATTAACCTATCATTGGACTTGTACGCATTTAATCTATTTCGAACCCGTACACAGCTAATTTAAGATATGACAGCAAACCGGTGATTAGAACATCCAGCATTTGGAAATTAACACATGATTTAAAATTTATCCTTTACCCGGTTTTTATTTTCTCAAATGTTGATGGTAAACATATACCTTCAATTATAAAAGTGTTCTAAATGAGTGAAATATTCCTGTTTTCGTATTTTTAAGCTTTAGAACAAATTGCGCCCATGCAACCAGTCCAGTCGCCGGGTCTTGACTCCCCGCACTAAACTACCAGAGTCCATCGGCCGTAAGAATATCATTGAATGGCATGTAAGTGGAAAAAAATCACCTAGAGTCATTTTAATTTCTACATTTACCGATTGCTCAATGCAAATTGATAATGTTGCCAGATTTCGAAAATTTTGAAATTAATTATCGTACGGGAGTCAAACTTGTTATACTTTGTTTTTTAAAACGTTTATAAAAGTTTACTAAATATAAATCGGATGAATGCGTAAAAAGTTAGATTTTTGTATTTTACACAAAATCAGTTTTTCTTTTTAAACTTAAATTGCCAAAACATGAATCTTCGCGTCATTCGAAATATTTTTCTAACTGGCAGTATATATCTACAAATTATGCAATATTGTTGCCCCATCTAGGACATATCCAATTATCTAGAATCGGTCATCATTTTCGCAGCCAATGGTTGCAAAAATAATGGTTGTAAACTGTGTGTAATTAGCATTATCATTTAGAAGAGGAAAATAATGTCTTTGGTAATATTATCATTTAGAAGAGGAAAATAATGTGTTTGGCCAGAAATAACTTGTATTTTACATAAAGTTCCTTTTGGATAGAACTTAATTCACGAGAAAACTTTAGCTATGAATATTCCATCCAATAAATTTTATAAAACTGAGAAATCAAAATCAAAACTGAAAACTTTTTTCTGGTACTGGTTTGCGAAAATTTTACTATTGCAAAAGTATTATTAAAAGAGGAGAAGTGGAATTTTGATAGACAATTATAAGTTTGAAATAATAATTTGGAGTTGTTTATGATAAATAGGAAGAAACTGGGAGGTACAAATGATATAAATCCTGTAGTTATGAAATACAGCAATAGTAGATGCTAGTATAACTTCAGATAGTAAATGACACGTAATAATTAACATAATCTATGACTTGATGTGTATTTTAGCGCCATATAGGGCCAATTAAAAAAACTGGCGATTGCTAGGGTTGCAAATTTATGTCAAAGGATAATCTCCACTACAGACTTACACTGGTGTGCAAAAATTAAGGACGAAGTCGAAAAATTAGCATATCAGCTGAACGAAGAGGCAGAGCGGACAGAAAGACCAATCAGGAGATTAAGTAAGGTGATGTACGGTAGCACACGCGCAGACATGCAGGTAGACGTAATGGGGGAGTGTCTGAGTAGTATAAAGCATGTTGTCGGTGTAAGATCAGTATTTCTGGCAAAGAGATTGCACGCCGTATAAGAGTTAAAATCACACCGAGTTGCTGCCTCAGCGAGAAATGGCGAATAATCAATCTGTTAGACGACATCTGGATGCTTTTACCCGAGGTCGAATCATTGGGAAGTTGGAGGAAGGCCGCAGTGTGACAAGTATGGCTGCAGAGTTCGGAATTGCTCACAGCATCGTTTCACGACTTTGGAGACAATTTCAAACTACAGGAACAGCTATCCGGGGGTTTAGTAGTGGTCGTCCACGAGGAACCACACCCGCAGATGACCGGTATATTGCCTTACAGGCCAGAAGAAACAGGCGGCAGACAGCGGGAGAAATCGCTAGACACACGACACAGGCGACTGGACGACCGATATCGCGTTTTACCGTGGCCAGAAGACTGCACGGTGGTGGTCTGTTTGCACGACGCCCTGTACGGTGTGTACCTCTAACGCCTGCCCATCGGAGAAGGCGTTCTATGTGATGCCGGGAACGCCGGAATTGGAGAGACAACGAATGGGGACGAGTACTCTTTACAGATGAGAGCAGATTTAGTCTGAGTTGCGATTCTACACACATACACATCTGGACAGAGCGGGGAACACGTAATAACCCCTTCAATATTATCAAAAGGGACTGTTTTGGAGGTCGCGGAGTTCTCGTCCGAGCAGACATAATGCTTGATAGCCGGACCGACCTTCATATCTCCCAAGGAGGTTCGTCACCTGGGACTGCTATTGTAACGAGATTCTTCTTCCTTACATGCGTCTTTTCACAAGGGCGATGGGTCGTCAGTTCCTCTTCATGGACGACAACGCTCCACCTCATTGCACAGTTACTGTCGAAGAGCTGTTGGAGAGTGAAGATATTGAACACATGGATTGGTCGGCAAGGTCTCTGGATCTAAATCCGGTCAAGCATGTACAGAACTTACTAGGGAGACCGGTGGTAGCACGTAACATATCGCCAGTAACGATTCCGAAACTGCGATTGGTGCTACAAGAGGAACCAGCAGCAGTGTCTCAACAGCTCATTAACAACCACATATCCAGCATGCACAAATGATGTGAAACCTGCCTAGCAGTCAGGGGAGATCATATCCGCTATTAAAGTCCGGATGTTTCTTGCTGGACATCCATCACAGGGATGTTTCGGCCTTCAGTCGCATTGCGCTCCATGCTACTTTTTCAATAAAGCTTCTTTTTATCCCTCTGATTTCTCTTTTAGTAAGTATTGCTTACATTACTCATGTCCTTACGTATTGGGGATCTTACGGTATTAAATGTGTTGATTTGGAAAGCTTTTGTACAAAGTTATATTGAAAAAACCGTCTCGTCCTTAATTTTGCACACCAGGGTACAGTAAAGGATTACATCACTGGGAAAAATACCGAATTATGCCATTATTTTGAAATAAGTTTAGGAATACTAGGAATTATTAATTAAAACATACATCGGACAATATTCAGAGTCAAGGTTACTCAACGTTTAATTTAAATATGGGACGTCATTCGCAATAATGAGTTTTATAATCTAATCCATTAAAAGATTTTAAATTTAGTATATGAGAATGAATTTTTAAGTAGGAGCATTATGACTGCAAATTAAACGTGGGTGTTATCTCGAATCGGAAACTAAATCACTGGAATAATTGTCTTGTATACTTATGTCTAATTTGAGCACGTGGTCTGACATTATTCTCATTAAAATTAAAATAAATGCTAGATGTATAAGACAACTTGTACTGGCATAATTATGCTTCATGGACTACAGGTAAATAGTTGCGGTTATAGTTACTTGAGATTCTGATTGCTCCAACCAAAAAGTGCTTGCTACATTCTCGTGAGCACTTATAGCGAAAACTCTAAGCTCGTAAGCTTTCTTCAGGAACTAAAACTACATATTTATTTTGTACCCACAAATCCTGTGATATCCTTGAACTTACAAAACCGGAAGTTAGGTCTTATAATCCTGTACAAAAAAATTCTGTAAGAAATTAAAGTTTTACACACATACTGTTTATACCCTTTTGTAAATCAAAATTAAAAAAAAGTATTAGTAAGTGGGCAGTCGTTTGTACATGCAAATGAAAAATTTGCCAGAATTTAGACAAATAACGTAGAGGCATGTAAGTTAAAAAATACACCCTAAAAATTCCAGATTGAGATTGCAGACATTGATCGCAGAGATCAATAACAGTAGCTTCTTTTCAGTACTTTGGATTTTAAATTTAATATTTGGAATTTTTACGGTTAAAGGATTTTTCTATACATATTTTAAATAATTTTTACTACAGTAGAAATCTAGATAACTTTGAATATTGACTTGTAAAGCTGCTTAAAATACTGTTGCGTGCGTACGGGTTCGTTATGGATTGAATGCACAAGTCGTAAAAAAGTTAACAAAAATTTATTCTTTCCACAAGAAATAAATCAAAATGCTGAAATATTTCTTCAGAGATATTCGCAAAATATCACAATATCTCAAACGTTCAGCAAAAACTCAGTTAAAAACAGATAAAATAATTCTATCTCACAGCGAAATCGCTACAATCAATAACAGCATTAAATAAACAAACAGCAATTCGCTTTTTAAAGCTACAGCTACAACAACAACTGAGATGAGGTGCTTCAATTCGGCTTTTATAAGCTTTTTAATTATCACTAGAACAATCTCGATTTTTATAGATTTTTCTGGATGGCAACAGTAATTACGAGATATTTATTTATTAAGCATTAAATGCACGCGCTCTTTTATTTTTATTTTTTCGACGTAGCTTTCTCTTCAAAAATCGTCTGCGTTGCACGGGAAATATAAAGCAATTTTAATTACGATTCTAAATAAATAGCGAAATAAATGTGAAATCCGTAACAATACTTACTAAAGTTTTTCTAATAATTCATAACTTTAATAATTAAATTTCGCTTCCTTGCAGACGATATATAAATACCTTTTCTAATAATAAATTATTAATTTATTACGCAGCAGCTTTAGCGCAAGTTTTCGGTTTTTAAATTACTCATAATTATTATTAGTTATACATATATATATATATTCTTTATTCAAAGATATTTAAAATTATCCTTCTTAAATGGAGATTTAAGTAATTTTTCGCGAATGTTTTCACATTACGTTAACTCATCAAAATTGATTTATGAAGACATGTATGAAATTATTGCCATATAATCTTATATGTCTAATTTTAAAGAAATCTCTGAAATGCTTCAGTTTCAAATCCGTAAAAAAAATTTCTGAAATACTTCATTGTTGAAACATCTTTCTTCGAAATGACAGTTATCTTAAATGCTGCATTGATGTGTTGTGGTAGAGAATATTTGAAAGGCAGCTAGCTATACTTACAATAGTAATACAACCTGATTTATGTATTTAACTTACTTAACTATGCATATTAAAATTGCTTTGTTACCATTCACACTTTCGCATTTACACTGAGCAAGTACGTATTAGTTTTCATTAAGTACGGAATATACAATGTATTGACGCACGAATGGTTCAATTAAAACACTCGGTGTCTAATATCGACGTATGAACTCCATTGAGATCTGATGCAATTCCGCTTCCGAAATCATTGATTAGACTTCATTATGCAATCCAAAAACTCTGAAGATAGATAGATGGATAAGTCATAAAACATTCAAGAGTGATAAATGATCCGAAATGAAATGAATAAAAGCTACTTCGTGCTGTGGAATCTGCTTAGAATTCCAGTTCGAAATCAAGACATTTTCTTATCGATTATCGTAATAAAAGATCGCTTACTTTTCTTTGCAATATGTGTCTTTTTGGAATCGGATAAAGAACGCCACAAATGGTCAATAGCGACGCTAGATGAATTTCTACTTCCTTTCGAATTCCTTGATGAATGATTCCCAAGATGGCAGCTGAAATTGAAAAGTATCGCGCAGACTAATATAGTTTGATTTATTTCAGATGGTTATTATAACTATCTCGAATAAATAATTCAATTAATATTATTCTAAATACTACTGAAGCTAGGTTATGGTGACAGAGAATGATGGAGGAAATCTATAAATTTGTTCTAAATCGTTTCAAAGCGCGTTTCACGGTTTAGATGCAGTTAAGGAACATTACCTTGCCTTCAGAAGATAATGAATGAAATTTTCGTACATCGCTCATATTTAATACATGCATGACATTTAATTACGCGCTTAAAGCATGGTACGTGAAAAATGACACTTTCTATGTTTCCATATATCGGAATATTGCTTTTGGTTAAGTGTTAGAATTTGCTTTTAAAAGCTGTTAATCAATGTCCTTGTAATTAGTTTCATAAAGGAATCCTATGTAAAATCCTTGATGTTTAAGCAAATTAAAAACGTAAAGTTTAATGGCGTTAATAATGTGTATTTAAATTTGCAAAACCATCATATATATATCGAAGAGGAAAAAGAATTCATATTAAATAAACCACACACCGTTAATATACATGCACTTCGTATAAAATAGTTTCTTAACTGTGACTTTAACTTTTAAGTCTAGGAATCTGTCATTTAAACATTAATTAAATTTTCGCTGTTCAAATATTTAATGATTGATCAATTTTATGTTATGTGAAACAAATTTTTAAAAATAACTACGATTTTCTTATGTTTGGAGTTATATGAATTGTTAGTTTTTGAATTGATTCAAGAAAGATAAATAAGTGGTTCAAGAAAAGATAAAATTTGGTTACAGAAAGATAACAAACCTCGAAAAGGATTAGTATCCTCTAATAACAAGTTCATGGGCTTCGCCTCGCGATGAGAGTCTTCCAGAAATGTCTGAGATGCGTAATATCGCAAAATGGTCATCTTTTTATCTTTTGGTAAGGTAACTGACGTCCTTAACACTTTTTCATATCCCATGCTTTCAAAATAAAATTCATTTGATCTCCTGAAAAGAAACAATTCAAAATTTGCATACGCACTTTGAAACTTTGGTTGACGGAATTTAACAGAAAGGCATTATGAAGCTAGATTCATAGAAATAAATTAAGCAGATTTAAGAGATACTCGGACAGGCATTTTCAATTATCCAGCCAGCCACGTGCATTTAATTATACCTGAGAAACACTGACCTAAACATTTGGTATGATACACGAAACGTCCGCTTTGCTTTTGTAGCCGTTAACTTCAGTCATGCAGCAGGTATTAACGTTGCTTAACGAATGGTTAAATATATATGTATATTATTACGTCCGTACGGGTTCGTAATGGAGTGAATGCACCAGTCGTTAAAAAAAGTTAACAAAATTTATTCTTTTCACAAGAAATAAAACAAAATGCTGAAATATTTTCTCAGAGATATTAGTACAATATCACAATATCTCAAACGTTAAACAGAATTCACTTCAAAATAGATAAATTCAATCTCACAGCGAATTCGCTACAATCAATCACAGCATTAAATAAACAAACAGCAGTTCGCTTTTTACAGCTACAACTACAACAGCAACAACAACAACAACTGAGATGAGGTGTTTCAACTCGGCTTTTATAAGCTTTTTAATTATCGGTAGAACAATCACGATTTTTCTGGATGGCAACAGTAATTACGAGATATTTATTTATTAAGCATTAAATGCAAAAATTGTCTGCGTTGCTAAGGCAACATGAAGCAAATCTAATTACAATTCTAAATAAATAGCCAAATAAATGTGAAATTCGTAACATTGCCCCCTTCCCAAGGATTGCACGTCCCGGGCAGTACAATACTTGGACAGGAAGCCAAACTTACAACAAAGGCATCAATGCAATAATAAACATTACGTTACAGTAACAAAATAAACAATAATTGCAATAAATAACTTTCAGCAAATGAAATACTATCAAACGCTAAATACAATTCAAATAATATCAAATACTAAATACAAATACTATCAAATACTAAGTACAAATACTAAATACAAATCAAATACTATCAAATACTAAATACAAAAAGCCCCATGGTCTTGTACTACTTACATTACTATTTACAGTTATATACACTACGTATTATGGCCATAGTAAGGAGCTAACCTGTCGTAATGAACGACTTTACGCTTAGAGTTCGATGACTTACGGATCCGAACCATAAAAAGTTAGATCTATATGCAGTTTTGAAAAGTCTTACACAAGGTTCGTGACCGTAACCCGATATCTCTGGCCTGTGACAAATCCGCTGTTAAAAAAGTGTAAGGGCTTACATCCATCAGTCATTATATCTCTCCATACATCACACATGCTTTATCGAAACGGTCACATTCCTTAATGTTGGAAGAATGATTTTGCGTTCCTAACTCCCTCCAATTGCAAATACGTCTAAAATCAGATGTTTAACTAAACAATGTCTCATCAACGAACACAGCATAGAAATATTGATATTCTCTCCAGTTTTGATGTTGTTTGCACCAATTAAAGCGATTTATATTTTGTTGTGAAGAGAGTATAATACATACTTTTGGCGTTTTGGCATAAATATCTCTTTATTAAGCCTTCTGTATACGGTATGCCATGATACAACAGTTCCAGTGGCGGCTGCAAGCTCTAAACGTTACTGCCGAACAGTAGACGTCCTGTTACGACGAACAATTATTGCCGGATATCGATCTTGAGAAGCAGTTGTTATTCGTTTGCAATCTTGTCCAAGCCTTCTTACAGCAATTTCGGAGTTCTAAAAATGTAGAGAGCGAGAAGACTACCTGCCTATTCCACAGCGTAGCGACTGCTTATCTCCATAATATCGTAGAGACTGCCTATCTTCAAATATTCACACATCGCACTGCTTCCAATGTTGTCTGTCCTTTTTCTATAGCTGTCTAAAGGCCTTCTATGTGTGCTTCTGTCTACTCTTGCTACTGTTGCCGATGATTCGTCGTTTCACAGATTCTGTCGAATGATACTTCAGGCTCATAACAAATGAAAATCAAGCGCTATATTGCTGAAATTCACTCTGATTTTCACTTTGCACAAATTGCCCTACGCTTGATTCACTGATTCCGTAACACCTTGCTTTGCACAACAGAAACCTTTTGAAAATTTTTGTTTGGGTATGCTAATTAGGCTTGGTTTTCACATATTTCTTGTGAAATGGATTGCATTGATTGGATAGCTCATCAAATCTTATTATTTCTGAGTACGTAAAAACATATTTGGACATGATCGTAATTAGAAAATAACCTTATCTCTCTTTATATCACAAATAAGTATCCATCAAGCAAATAATAGTATCTGCTATAAACATTAGTTAAAGTAAAAAATTTTAAGTTTGGTTTTGGGTGCCTGTTCACATATGAGAAGTTCACCCGTGGAACTGAGCATAAAGTCGTATTGTCGTCTGTGTGGTGCTCAAGGTTCTCGCCAACGACAGACGTAATCTTTTTTTCCTTGTCACGATCATGATTCGTGGGCTTGTTCTGATTACTACGATGAATAACGAAGCGCTTCCAGTGCCACTCAGAAGAAAATGGGCTGCAGTAGCGAAGAAAGAAACTAGCCGTCATTGTCAAGTAGTTGTTCGCTTATGGTATGATTTATGATTTTACTTTTGTGACATAAATGCTGCATAAAGGCAATTTATTATGTCATGCAAAATTATCAAACCCCTTTGAATTAGCTTGCAAAACTGAATGACAGCAGTATCATTTCGCATTCATTTTTAGCTTTTAATATTCAAATAGATTGCTATATTATATCTTAAATTTTGTAGTTACAGCAATTTTGATAATTTCTGCATTAGCAATTTTTAATGGCTTTAGATAATTTTTACCAGATTTTAAGCTATTATATGTTTTTCTGTCTTTTAATCTAATTACTATCTGTATATATATATATATATCTAAGCGAAATACCACTGACTCATCACGAGATCTCCGAAACTATACACCCGATTGACTTGAAATTTTGAATAGTTATTCTTTCCACGATGTAGACGCGGATTAAGAACGGATTTTACGTAAATCCTGTCCAAATTGGATTTTTGTTATACCATCATAGGCAGACAGTATACATTATAACTGACATTATTATTGTAATGTTTATTATTACATTGTTGCCACTTCTGACGCCAAAAATTGTTGCGTGAGTACGGGTTCGTTATGGATTGAATGCACAAGTCGTTAAAAAGTTAACAAAAATATAATCTTTCCACAAGAAATAAAGCAAAATGCTGAAATATTTCTTCAGAGATATTCGCACAATATCACAATATCTCAGACGTTTAGCAAAACTCAATTCAAAACAGATAAAATAATTCTATCTCACAGCGAAATCGCTACAGTCAATACGAGCATTAAGTAAACAAACAGCAGTTCGCTTTAAACAGCTACAACTACTGCTGAGATGAGGTGTTTCAATTCGGCTTTTATAAGCTTTTTAATTATCACTAGAACAATCTCGATTTTTCTAGATTTTTCTGGATGGCAACAGTAATTACGAGATATTTATTTATTAAACATTAAATGCACGCGCTCTTTTATTTTTATTTTTTCGACGTAGCTTTTTCTTCAAAAATCGTCTGCGTTGCACGGGAAATATAAAGCAATTTTAATTACAATTCTAAATAAATAGCCTAATAAATATGAAATCCGTAACATTATTTATTAATGTTATATTATAACAGCATTATTCTTATCTATATATATCTAAGCGAAATACCACTGACTCAGCACGAGATCTCCAAAACTATACACACGATTGACTTGAAATTTTGCATAGTTATTCATTCCATGACGTAGACGCGGACTAAGAACGAATTTTGCTTAAATTCTGTTCAAATGGATTTTTGTTATACTATCACATGCGGCACTAAGTCAAAACTCGTTTTTTGTGTGTGAGTTTTGACTTTGATTCATTGACTGGCACTATATTGCCTGAATTTAAATTAAAAAAAAGTACGTTCATTACCAATTCGAAATTAGGCATTTTGTCTATATAAAAAGTCTAATAGTTCACATTTAAATAGATAGTGTGCCCAACAAAGCGGGCGAGTGTTAGCTAGTATTCTATAAACTATGTTAACAAGAAAGAGACAACATATGATTTCCGTTCTTGTAAGTACGTATTTTGCACTGAAAAATATTTAAAGTGAAACTACGCAAAAGTTTAATTAAGTTAATTTCTCTTAATAACGTTTTCTCGTGATACTTCAAATTTAAACAATGGTTTTCCTGTCCAGGAAATGCATTCATATCACCATACATGCATCTTTTAAAAATTTCGTTTGAGAATTAAACAAGAATTTCAGTTTTAAATGACTTAAAATGCAGAATGAATTGTTATTTAGAATATAATGGCTGTATTTTTAATGTTAAATACTAAGGCGCTCATTTTCCTTCACAAATGCTGAAACCGTAATTTACCACTGGTAGAAAAAGTTTTTAATTATCTCCATTTTGCATTAAATTTGAGATGCAAAATTCTGAATTATTTCTAGGAAAAGGATAAACTTTTAAATGATTATAAAAAAGGAAAAAATTCTAACAAAAGGGCAGTGTGCTGATCTAAACAGAAAACAAATTAATTTATCATTATATACGAATTTTGTAATTTTTGTTACATTCTCCTGGGATAATTCTACGTTATTAAATATTCTTCGCTTCTAAACTATGAAAGGAAGACTAAAACATCCATTTGATTTCGAAGACATAATTTAGTTACCCACTTTGTTTTTAATCTTAGAAGCAACTGTAGTCACATTACCTTGCCAAGGCATTTATCATGCTCACAACATTTTAGGATTCCACCAGGCGCATCTTTCATTTATCATCCAAAAGGTTAGATAAACTCTCATTTAACTATCTGTAGATATAATAGTAAGCTGTGTTAGTTTTAGGCCAAAATAAATAAAATTAATTTTACTGTTATGCGTTATTCTTGAAATCGAATTGTAAATTTTCAGAAGATTTCTTTATTTGATTTTTATCTAAATAAAACTATTTCGTATTTTTTTGCGGAAATAAATATAGGTATCTTTGCTGAAATAAGATAAATAAACAGTTGCAGTGAATATTAAGTATTTACCCTGCAGCAAAACACAAATAATTACCTGAAATTTTCGTTATCCAGACGACATGTGGTCACGATTAATAAGCATATTCGGAGTTCTGCTACAATAATTCTCGTTTTTAGAGACCTGAAATTTAACTCATGAAAATAACAGAAAAATCTGACGTGTACACCACATAACTTCCTTGTATGGAATATTAAATTATACGCATTTTGCATTTCATTTAAACTTACTGGATTGAATTAAATCTACTTCGTCGATAGCGCATAAACCACAATGGAATAAATGCATTCCTTAAAATTCACTATATTTGTTTACCATAGCTACACTTTCGTGCTAGGTTCACTTAACAGCGTTACATCTCATTCATTTTATAACTCAGAATGCACAAAAATTATGTCTATCATCTCAAGAATTATCTAATCATTGCCACATGTTCTATTCTACACATCGTTTAAGATTTATCATAGTATTCTGTTCAAATACTATGATAAATCTTAAACGGTGTGTAATAAATAAATAAATAAATAAAAATCTGAAGGGTTTCATATTTTAAATTACGTCCAAAGGGGCGTATTTGATGTTTTGTGTGTTGCCTTTATTTATTAAATATCATGTTCTTCGCACGTAAACTATAAAATTCAGTTCAACAGCAATATCGCAAAATGATTTTAAAATGAGTATATCTTTAGAATTTCCGATACACAGTTGCGCGAGCTTTAGATAAAAAGTTTCCCCCTCTCCTGTAGAGTGTTGCCATTGCTCGCTTTTAAATCGTTTGAGTTTGTTCATCAAAAATTAATTAAAGTTTTACAAAATATGAAAAAGATAATAAAAGAATTTCCAAATTTGGGCTTCCAGATGGCCATATTCGGGTGGAACGTACGTTATTCTAAACTGGATGGCTCTAGGTACCGCTGTTTTATCACATTTGGAGAAATATACATACATTTATGCAGATCTTCATTATTTAATTTCCTTAAATATAATACAGCTCTGCAGGATTTGGTGGCAACAGTTTGAAACATGATTTAGACTTTTAATGCTTCCGAAGCAAAATCGCAAAGCGAAAGCAATAGTCCTTTCAGGGACAAAGCTCCTTTGGACTAATAAATATAAAATCTGAAGGGTTTTAGATTTTAAATTACATAGGGGCGTTTTTTAAATTTTTGTGTGTTACCTTTATTTATTAAAAATCATGTTCTTCGCACTTAAGCAATAAAACTCAGCTAAAGAACAATACCGCAAAATAATTTTCCGTGTTTCCGCTACCATCAACCTCTCGATATGACTTTAGGCCTGCTGTTTATTTGGAGTGTCTCCATACCGCACGGACACTATACATTTACAAAAATCCATGTCTTCTGTTTTCGAGCCCCGGCCCTTTGGTACGGCAGTCCAGTCAGCGTCGCTAACCACTATCGGCATATATATGTTTAACTATCATATCTGTCAGATTCTTATGGTGTTTAAAATAATAAAAATGATTGTTTTTTATTTCTAATGTCACATAGCAAGACAACCTACTATGAAATAAAATACAATACAAAGACGAGGAAATTGGCATCAATTTATCTATAAAACACACGACGTTCCTCGACACCCGGTGGCGTTCTCAAATCGAAATATGAGGAAGGGCAGGGCATTTGCTGAGATGGGGCAAATCCTAGTCTTCCTTAGATTGCATAATGGCCAAAGAGAGTCAGGAGTGACACTGATGCGTTGAAGGTGCTTACAAAGGCAGGGTAATAAAAATAGTAATTGACATGTAGTGCGAAAAAAGAGGGGGGTAGTTCTATAGCTTCCGTTCTACTGGGCCGATTGACGAAATTCAACTTGCGTTTTTCATGTCTCGAAAAGGCGACTTAGGATATGTATTGTATATATATGTATAGCATTGTTCTAATATAGGTATTTTGACACAAGATAGGACTTTTCTGAAATGACATGCCATTTTGTTCCATATTTCGATTCTACGACTCAAATTATATCTAGACATTACATTTTTTCAAATTTGGTGCGAAATTTACCTAGAAATTCAAAAATTTATCTTGGAAAATTTTTTTCAGTGTGCGTCAAGAATAATTCGCTTGGCGAACTTCCTAATTTATAGCAACCTATTTTCCTTTCCTTTTTTTCATTGTACAGAAGCGTAAAAAAAAAAAAAAAAGTCATCGTTCATTTTAACAAAGTGCGTAAACCACATTTGGCGTTATTATCGCTTATAATAAATATGCCAAATTTCAATAGGCACCAATATGTAAATTCACTTATATCTTAGGAAATTTTGAATAAAAAACTCTAATTTTTTGTAGGGATGCTTAGAAATATGTCTACTTTAAGATAAGGGTAAAAATGTTATAGGTCAAAATTCGCAATTTTTTCAAAAAAAATTATAAAAATTATTTTAAAATGTAAATTTTAAAAATAAATAAAAAATTTGATGGGGAATTTTATTTGAAATGAACCTAAATTTCGAAATGTGAAAGGAAGTTTAATAAAAAGAGATATTAATAAGTGTAGACCAAATTCAATTAACATTGAGGAACTAAACTTTTGAGAGCTAATTTTTTATCTACTTTTGCGATTTTTGCAAAACTTGGCAGTCTGGCATAATTTGAGGCGCAGAATCGCAACATGGAAAGAAAAATTAGCATGTCATTTCAGAAAAAGTCCGACTTTGTGTCAAAATACCTATATTATAAGAATGCTATACATAAATCTAATACATATACCTAAGTTGTGCTCACGAGACATGCAAAACGCAAGTTGAATTTCGTCAATCGGTCCAGTTGAACGGGCGATGGAAAACTGTCTCCTCCTCTTTTTAGTCCAAAGGGATTTAGTCCCGAAGGACTATTACTTTCGTTTTGCGATTTTGCGTTGATTCACTCTGAATGCCCGATTCACTTTTCAAATTGTTGCCACTAAATGTTATCGCTCTGCATTAAAGTTTAAAAAATGAAAAATCTGCATAAATGTATGCATGTTATTATTATTATTTTTTTTTGACGTAGCTTTCTCTTCAAAAATTGTCTGCGTGCGTTGCACGGGAAAATAAAAAGGAATTTTAATTACAGTTCTAAATAAATAGCCAAATAAATGTGAAATTCGTAACAATATTCTCTAAAACTTTAACGAATTTTTCATTAACAAACTCAAAGATTTCAAAGCCAGCAATACCAACGTTGTACAGAAAAACATTTTTATCTCCAGCGCGTGAGAGCGTGTACCGAAATTTCTAAAGATATGCTCAATTTAAAATTATTTTGCGATATTGCTGTTGAACTGAATTTTATGGTTTAAGTGCGAAGAACATGGTATTTAACAAATAAAGGTAACACACAGAATGTTAAATAAGCGTCCCTTTGGACGTAATTTAAAATCTGAAACATTTCAGATTTTTTTTTTTTTTGGCCCAGTGTACATTAAAAATGCCATACTGATGTTTGTTTTCACATAGATATCTTTTGATTAAGAAAGAACATAATTTTATTAAACCCAGTAGCAGTCTAGCTTATAATGCGTGATTGTTAGCATGTAACAAATTTTACAAGTGGGCTGTTGACATATTTTTGACGAGCGGCGGAAAATTTATAATATCTTTCCTGAACTACGAGGCAATAAAGGCCCAAGATTTAGATGTTTATGGTGTAATGTAACAACTTCCTTGAAGAGATTTACTCGATTGAAGTATTTTATTCATAAAACCCTACAGAACTGAAAGTAACTGAAAAGTTGTTAAAACTGTACGTAGTAGTCGAGTAACTGTAAGTTTCATCATCATTCCAACAGATGGCGCAAGGATCTCGGTTTCAACTTTCGATTTCTCAGTCTGCTACGACAGGAAGCGTTTTGCTGAGCCAGTACCCAATTGGATGGGGAGAGAGAGAAGAACACTCTTAGGAGATACCCGCTTGATATGAATAGGAGAGAAATGTGTTCAAGTCAGGCGCGCTTTTGCAGAAGGCGGTGAAGTTAATAATTTACTTCAACGAGGAACTGCGTTTAGCAAGTTTATTTTTGTTATCTTTGCCAAATTACAAATGAAATATTTCATGAAGTATGAACAGAAATGGCTTTTAATTTTTGTTTAATAGCTTTGATGGATGATTTTGGTGACAAGGTTGACAGTATTTTCTTCCAAAGCTTCTGAATAAAAATATTGGTTATAAAGAAACTTAAATTCTGATAAATTTCGTCATCTAATTTGAAAGATGACAAGATAAAATAATTTTTTTTCCTTTTTTTTTAATATTGTAGGAGCCAAAATATTAAATATTATGAAGCTCATATTAACGGCAGTTTTGAGAGCCGTGTGTTTGCAGAATGAATTTAAACCGTTTTAAAAGATTTCGTTTCATACAAAGTTTAATATAATTTTTAAATTTTAAACGAAAAATGTAGCCTTTTTTGGCTGGTTTTCTAAAGGTATTTATTAACACGATGCATATCAACAGATTCATTTCGTCTTTCGCTTTCGCGGACTAACTCTAGCTGGCTATATTAGTCGAACGGTAAAACTAACTGATCTACAGTTATCCCTGAAAGATGATTTACAATAATTAAAAAAGTGATATAGAGTAACTTATTTGAATACCTTCTTTATGCTTCGAAGAAAATTTCGGTGTTAACTTTAATGAGTAAAGTTAATAGCCTTAGCAAGAAATTTTAATATATCAACATAAACTGTGATCGGGTTTCAAAATTATTACAAAAGTAGCCCAAAATGAGCTATTTAAAGCTTAGAATTTGCTGGCTTCTATCTATCTCTTAAAAAGCAGTTACATGTTTCATTACGCTTAAAGAGAATAAGAATAAAAGTTAAATATATGTGGTGCTCATATATGGCATCTTTTATTAGCTTGTATGTCAGATGAATTTTGTCACTGTCAAAGTTTCCTGACTTCTCACTGGTGCCAAATCCATACTTAATATGCTAATTACTTCGTCTGAGGGTTAAAAAGAATTTAAAACTATCCTAAATATTCTCTGTGCTTCCAACGTTTTGCGTAACCATCTTATCTTCCAGTACAGTTGCAGTATACTTTTAATATATAAAATAATCTCATTTATCATCTACCTAGGAAGAACGGTTGAAGGTAATAAATGTATTTGAAGTTACGGTAATTGACAGCTGAACAAGAAATGTGAAAAAGCATGTTATAGAGTTCGAGTGGAGTATAAATAAGAATCTTCAACCATGAACATGACTCCAAACGGCACGTGGGCCGTGAATGAGAAAGGAGTTGCTACGACAACACCTTCTAGATTTGAACGATGGAGGAAGAATCGACTTCTAGTGACGCTTGTAACATTTGTAACCTGTATGTTACTTCTGGCTATTGCTTCTGGAGTTGCTATTTATTATTACTGTAAGTACAAATTTAATTATTTTTTTTTCTGAGAAATTAGAGTAATAAGCCAACTTGGTATTATAATTAAAAGATTTATATAACTAAGATTAAATTATACCTAACCGTTTATCGATCAGTGTTGCCAAATGGTAATAATTATAAAACGAAATTTATTTAATTTACTTAATTTCTTATTTCAAACACTAACTTCTTAATTTTACTAACTGCTTGAGCAAAAGCGATTATAAAAACGTTTTTCAATGAAAATAAATGATCATTTATTTATCATTTGTTGTCTTGTTAGCATCATTTTGGGAAGTTTCCGATTTCTTTTAAATTCTGTGGTATGAAAATCACGAATTTTAAAAAGAGTTAATTGAAACTTTAAAGTAATTTCTGGGACGTTATTTAAAAATATGTTATATATAATGGAAATTTATGAGTGTGTAATAGAGTTAAGCAATTATGAAACTGCAGTAGACGGGAATTCAGTAGGGAAAAAGTTTGTTTGTGTAATTTCAGTGTTCGAGTTTCAAGATAAAAATATGCCGAAATAAAATCTATATCGATGCAATAGTGCATAATATCGATGCAATAGTTAAATGCTTTCCTATAACTAAATTGTAGTAGAACAGGGAGTCAAAAAAAAAGAGCTAACGGAATTTAAGTTATGCGTAGACGATTGAATGGTTTTTAAAGTGAAAATTTAAAACTTCTTTCAGTGTAATACATTATAAACACAACATTTCAGTTTTTAAAATACGAATGCTACGATTTGAGAAGCAGTACTGCATGCAAGCGTAGAACTTCCATTCCTGATTATTTGAAAGCTTACGTAGAAATTTAAGATGCAGAAGAATGGAACTTTTAGAAAGAATTCTTTGCAAAAATGATAGATTATTTTGCACAGCCAGTCTGTAAATCCGAAACCCTTTCTATAGCTGAAGACGATTTAGGTTACAGATAAGTAATATATGGGTCAATAGGGCTAAGAAATTTTAAATATGTGCCATCGGCTGAAGAAAACAGTAATAAAAGATAGTACAAATATACACCACTGAATGCGGGTTCAGTCACCCAGAACACAATTGCATGCCCCAACAAATGTACGGCAGGAGATATACGAAAAAGCGGTGAATGATAAAAATGTAAGCATGGCTAATGATTCCGACCCTATAATAAAGCAATATTGGGGTCTTCACTTTAGTTCCATCTAAATAACTTTACGAATAAAAAAATAAATTAAAAAAAAAATCTGAAATGTTTCAGATTTTAAATTACGTCCAAAGGGACGTTTATTTAACATTTTGTGTGTTACCTTTATTTGTTAAATACCATGTTCTTCGCACTTAAACCATAAAATTCAGTTCAACAGCAATATCGCAAAATAATTTTAAATTGAGCATATCTTTAGAAATTTCGGTACACGCTCTCACGCGCTGGAGATAAAAATGTTTTTCCGTACAACGTTGGTATTGCTGGCTTTGAAATCTTTGAGTTTGTTAATGAAAAATTCGTTAAAGTTTTAGAGAATATTGTTACGAATTTCACATTTATTTGGCTATTTATTTAGAACTGTAATTAAAATTCCTTTTTATTTTCCCGTGCAACGCACGCAGACGATTTTTGAAGAGAAAGCTACGTCAAAAAAAATAATAATAATAACATGCATACATTTATGCAGATTTTTCATTTTTTAAACTTTAATGCAGAGCGATAACATTTAGTGGCAACAATTTGAAAAGTGATTCAACGTTTTAATGATTCAACGCAAAACGCCCAAACGAAAGTAATAGTCCTTCGGGACTAAATCCCTTTGGACTAAAAATATGAAAAATATTATCTCTTTACATAAAAAATGTGCATTAATAAGAATTAAATAAGCGTTTTAAGTGCTGATGAGTAAAAATAATAACTTTAAGGGTATTGAATATTAAAATTAAATTGGTATATGGCTTTTGATACCGATTTTTTTATCGGATGAAAATGATTTAAACCTACAAGACCGTATATATACGGCCTAGAATATTTTTTGTGATATCCGTAAGAACGTATATATACGTGCATATTAAAATATGTCAAAGAAATCAAGACAATATAAGTACACAAATCCAGGTATCAAAAAAATAATTTTTCCTCATAGTAGATTTGAAAAATTTGTGCTTTCTTAGCGAAAACCCAGGCAGGTCAGAGGGTTAATTGATATAATTTTAAGTCAGATAATTCGTAATGCTGAAAGATGCCACTTCACCAAGTTATCAAATAACCAGAGATCCATCAATCCAGTTTAGGAAATGAATCTAATAAAGTATATTTTTGAAAGAACTAATGCATTTAATTTAAAATCATACATTAGAAGATCCACTTCTTCAACTATGACCACCATTATATGATCAAATGTTAGATCTACTGTGGAGATATTTAATCTTCCAGTCTTTTTTAAATACTCTGTGTGTTAGCTAAGCATTGCGTACTATCATATCTTAGCAGAGAAAAAATAATCCAAAAATAAGCAATATTCTTACATATAATAACTGAGAAGTATAGAAAAATGAAAGGTTTATGTTAAAAATAACATTCGATTCCGCATTAACTTCATGAATTACTTTGAGAATGCTTCCGGAAACTGGAAAATCTCTGATTATTGTTTTTTTAAGCCAGTATGATGATGTGATGATCTTATCAAATTCATAAATGTCAGACACGGGAATTTTCTTCTTCTCATTTTGAACAAAATTTAACATTTTATCTTTAACAGCAAGATTAATATATTCAAGTTTTCTGTTAAGCCTCTTAGCAAAAGAAGCTTTTATTAACGATGATTTTCAAAAACATTTATTATTTCTGTTTCTTTTTTTCTTTTAATATCTATGTTACTATTTTTTCTTTAACAAAATATTTCTAATGTTTTTTCCCTTTTAACACGAATAAATTGTGTATAGCATCAGATAAAGGTTCACAAAACATAATCGAATTAGTTTTTCCTCGGCAGATTGGCAGTCTAATCAAGGCGATAAAAGTACCTAAGAATGTTTTTAAATTTTGAACTTACAATGTTCTGTTTCTGTCACGTTTCGGTTAAAACAGCGAAAACTAGCACAGAATTAAAGCTTAGAACTAAGGAATTAGAAAACAGTCTATATTGAAAAGGGAATTAAATAATATTATAAGAATGCAGTTATCCAGAGTTACGCAGGTGCTCCAGAGAGCAATAGAATAAGAGAATCCAGGTCTTGTACTCTATCGAAATCTATTGGAAAAAGGTGTGGTTTCACTTTAATAATAATGGAAAATAATAACGAAATTAATCTACAAGACCAAAATGATGTAGTAACTAAAAATTCTGTCTTGGATAGTTAAGGGAAAATTAAACTGAGTTATATGGGAACTTTTTTTAGAAGTTCTTAAAGAAGAAATAAGACTCTTTAAGATGAAGTGTTCTAAGCCTGAATTAAGCTTCGTAGTCAGTTTTCTAAGTGAATAAATTTCGAAGATTTAAAGATTTTTTAAAACTTAATTAAATTTTTTTTAAATTTAAAAGGTTTCCAAAGATTAAAGGTTTTAAAGATTATTTACAGTTTAGTGCTGATAAACTCTGATATATACAATGAGGCTTTTTTACAGTACAATGGTACTTACTTAGAGCTTGATACAGCATGACAACTACTGAAGAATGTAAAAGAGTTGAAAAAAAGGACAATTCAAATAAAATTTTTTAAAAGAAAAATGCAGCAAGAAAACAAATGTTTCCTAATTTAGCATCATTAGTTAAAGCTTTTTCATTCATCAGTCGTACCTGAAAGACTATTTTCAGAAATGTAGAAAAGTAGGAGTAAAGTAAAAAAGCAGCAACAGAGAAGCAAAATTAAAAAAATTGCCAGTTGGTTTCCTTTTGAAAAGATGAAATTAATGTATCAGCCGTATAGTTTACTATTTCTAAAAAATTAGTTAATTTGTAAAAATCTGTCAAAAACAATGAACAAATGTATGTAAATAGCATATTTAAGAACTGAAAATCCGATGCTGTACTAGTTGAAAGACTAAAATGACTCTAAACCAATATAATAAATTATCGAACATATTAATTGCTAGAAATGCTGAGTACTAGTATTCCGATCTGGGTTCAGATCCTTCCAAAGCCTTCCACGAAGGCATCCTCTCTTTAAGCAAATAACCATTCTTTGTTAAGTCATAATCTGATAAATCCGTTCGAGTTGCTGTTGTTGGAATCATAACTGAGACTTCTATAATGATCATTGGCTGCAACAGCTTTTGGATTTTTAAATGATTACACTGAGATGAGTTTTGATGTTCTCTTCTTCATGTTTCCCGAACATATATTAAATTAGAGTTTTATGTTGAGTTTATCTATGGTTTACATTTTGTCATCTATGGTTAGTAAATTGTTCTTATAAAGAGAAACGAAAACAGTATTAATGTCGTCTTGCCGTTAAGTACTTCAATAAATGACAACTATTGCCAAACAATAGGTTTGACGCCAATAAATGGATAAGAACGACTTCATAACACAATCATATGTTCCTTGCTTTGGTCGTTATATAATTCCAATTAAGGTACTTGCATATTAACGCAACCACCTAGGCAAATCTTGGCGATTTTTTTATAGATGAAATGGTAAAAGTTATTTATCAGGTGCAACCTGATGGTTTTTGCGACTTTTTTGAAAAGATTCTCAAACTATCTAATATTACCATTTATTTGTCGACTAACAGGATCAACATATGAAAAGAAGCCATGCTTTAATTATTTAAAATAGAGATTTTAATTATTAAATAAGGATTATGTAATAAATTAAAAAAAAGCGGTTACATTCTTCTCCAAATCATTCTGTAATTTTTTTACTCTATTGTTCTCCCCAAGTACACAGCGATCTGTTTTCTCTTAAAAATTATCAGAGAATTGCAGAAACTCGGTAACAGCAACTATGTACCAAACGCATCTGCTCATTGTTCTCTTTAAAAATTTTGTGGCAAAACTCTCCACTTAGTTTCGTATTTAAGTGCTGAGCTTACGAGAAAGCCCATTATTTTATTTCTATTTTAAATCTCACTAGGTATTTTTGCCCTCCGGAACGACTGGCGCAAGTTTTCATGAATTTGTTTGTCTCAAATATTAAGCTCAAATTTTTTATCATATACTGTATACGTAATTCGTATATGTTGATTATCATAGTAAGGGGTGGGCAACCTTTTTTTAACCTACTATCCACTTTGTAGGCAGTAATATTTCTATACCGCCCACCCTTTCACAGTAACTTAATATAACGCAACTGCAAAGAAGTTATTAAGTGGAGATTTAGTGAAAAGTATATAGTTAAATTCCTGCATTTATTTGTAGTATAATTTACAGTACTAAACTTTTAATAGACCGAAAATTCATTAATAAACAACCATAGAAATATATGGAAGTAGTAGTAAAATATAGTAGTAATATAGTAGTAGTAAAAACCGTATAAATATATGGAAACAGGAGAGCATTTCACGAAGGAGAATGGTCAAGTAGAGAATTGAACTTTAAGGAGTGTGTATATATCTATACATCCAATCGCGTTTCTGTCTTCCTTTATCAATACCAGACAAAAATCTCCACCACCCACAGCTAAAGCTCAAATCGCCCACTAGTGGGCTGTAGGGACAAGATTGACTATCCCTGATCTAATTGAATAAAAAGGTGATCTGTGATCAACCAATTAAATCAAAAGGCATCTGTTTCTTCAAAATTCACCCGGAAGGATAAGCGCAAGTTTGGCGGGATCTCTGCTAACTTTTACCGCCGGCAAGAGCCAACTTTCACGTTGACGGGAAAATAAGCAAGTACCACTAAAACAATTAAAAATTTAAGGTTTTTTTTTCAGATTTAGTACCTTTTTCATATGTAAGTTAGTACGAAATATTTTTACTGGACGTTCATCCTGCTGCTTATTGGTTAAAAAAATTAATTTGTTTTACCTGCGAATGTCATACAGTTTTGATAAACTTTATATCCGCATTTAATTTGTATTTAGTAATATCAATACTTTTCTGTGAATTCTTCGAATAGTAGTTTTAAATGCAGCATTATTCAGTTTGGAATATACGATGTTAGTTGCGCATAAAGCACGAGTTGATTCCGAATGTTCTTTTGAACGGTGCTCTTCCTTTATAGTTTCTTTCTCTATGAATTCATCAAAACACTTGTGCATTATTTTTGGTTGGAGGTTGGAACAAATTTCTTTTAGACAGATGGCTCCAAAAATGTTTTTTATAACTGCCTTTTCTTGGTAAATATATTAGTATGTTACGAAACCTTTCATTGCTCTACTGCTTAAAGCATTTAGGTGCACTCAATTTAATACAAATGATTCATTCCCTGTGTATTGAATGATAACTAAGAAAGTATGGAATGCTTTTTTCCTCTAAAAACAAAGACGGCAGATGGCAAGAATGGAGTTTTTCTTTTATGGCAAAACCCGTGTGGCTGTCTGCCCTAAGCATCTGTCACGTATGTCTCCGCGGCGGACTATCTAAGAGAAACTGGCTCATATTCCTGTTCCACACAGAAAGATGCAACCCGTTCACCTACCAGGATTTAACCCAAGTTTGAAATACCAGTGTTTAGAGATTTTACCGTTTGTTTGTTAGTGGATCGGATAACAGATTCAATGTTGTAATTGGAAGTATTTTGGACAAAAAATGGCCTTTGATGCTATATAAAAGGCGATCATGGAACATGGATCACGGAAAATGCATTTGAGGCTACATAAAAGGCGATCATGGAAACATGGCAACCACAAACTTTGTGTAAAACGTAAACATATTTGCTAAATCAGTTCTTAACTTTCTTTTATTAAAACTAGCTAATAATCTTGGCGCCATTTAAATGGCAGAGGCCATAATAGTAAAGACGTACTCTCAAAACTCTATGGTTTTAATAATCAGATTTCATTTTGGGGATGGTGTGGTTTATTTAATTATGCAAAGCACAGGAGGGCTATTATCCTAAGGAAAATGAGGCCTTCGTGGTGGATTTTCTAACGGAAACTGTCTCGTATCCATATTATACACGGAGAAAACAATAAAAAGCCCATGTAGCCAGATCTTTCGCCTAGAACGGAACCGTGGTGGAACAACCAGTATTCGGCGACTTTACCATTCGGTCGCTGATGACCTTTATTTTGGGGAACAAAGATTAGTTTGCACAATGCCAAATTTTGCGAATAAAGCGTTGATTGATAAAAGTTGATTTTTTTTTTCTTTTTTGCCGTCAAAACTTTGACGAAGGAGAAATGAAAATTTGCCATTTTATTGAGCAGTTTTTTTTTCCTGAGTCTGATCGAATTATAACTCAATGATTCATTTCCAGAAACCAGGTTTATTTTTAATTTTTTTAAATGGATAGAACTGCTTGTTTTTCAATAAATTTTTTTTTTATTTTGTCCTTGTAAATTTAAATCACCAATACAGCTTTTGTTGGAAACTTTAAAAAACGACTTTTCTCTGGCCTAAGTGTAACTCACAAAAGAAGAGGTCCGGAAAGAACTTATTACGTTAGCCCTCCTAATTATTTCTTTTCAACATGCTATGTATTATTGACGCGAATTATAAAGAGTATGTTATGAATTAATCTAGGAATTGAATATTTTCTCATTTAGAGTTGTTTAGGCAAATGGTACATATGAGATTACATACCCTTTTGTACACTTTGTATTCATTGTTTCAGTTTATGTATGCTGTGTAAAATATAAGCATGTTCATTTTAATCGAGGTTCTTGTTTTTTTCTGTATGAAATTCGAAAGAGAAAAGAACTTAAAATTTCTTATTTATCACAGACTTTAATTAGTTAAATTGGAGAGGGGTAACCAAATTAATGCTTAAAGTCTTTCCTGATTTAAAAATGAAGTTTATGAATAAAATGGAAAAGTTCAATGAGAGCACTCTAAGAGACCTCTTCTTAGAGTGCTTTGTCATAATCAAGTAATCCAATATATTTCACCATGGAAGAGGAATCTTCATATACCTGCTTTAAAAATTACTGTAATTGAACTATACTATTGCCGCCCAACCGGGATAATGGTTAGTCACTTTAACTGCCGTACCGAGGGGCCCGGGTTCGAATCCCGGAAAAAGAAGGCAGGGGTGTTTGTAAATGTATAGTGTCTGTGCGGCATGGGGGCACTCTAAATACGCGGCTAGCCTAAAGACCTCTCAAGAAGTTGTGGTAGAGAAAGAGGGATGGAAGACCTCGGACCCGTTCCACTGGGGTGCTGTTTCTCAGAACTGGAGGGGGGGCTGAGCTAAAGTTGGGCTGTCACCTGTCTGGTGCTCAAGGTTCTTGCCAACGACAGGCCCATTTGACTCCTTGCCAGATGAATGTCGTGGGCTTGTGCTAACCAGTTTCAGACAAATGAGAATGGTTACAACAATAACATCATTGTTAAAGAAAATGCGAGACAACTGTCTAGTTTGTAAGAAAATAATGAAAAAACTGAATATATATCTGGAACGACATCAGAGAAAAAATCAAATCATTGGTTCGTCACCCCTCCTAAAATCGAGAACTCTTTGACGACAGACACAGTGCAGAGCGCTAAAATCTCCTGACATTGGTCATGAAGCTATGTCTCTTGCACTGTCAACTGGAACGAATTATTGCGTCTGCGATGTCAGAAAAATGTCGTGTAACGCATAGTAAAAACTTGGAAACGGTGACTTGCGGGGAACGCACACACGATTTACTTATCTCTGTGTGGTTCGCCGCATATTTAAAATTCTGCTTTTGTTTCTAATTTTAACTTGCAAAAACCTAGCATTGAAAACATAGGTACGGTTTTATATATTTGAAGTAGCTTAGGGAAATCTGAAGGCCGCTTTGAAAGTAAAGTTTGAGGGTACGTGCTGTATTGGCTCGTGCATAAATTAAGTCGTCATAAAGTGAATTTCCTTTCAGTCATGTACATGCTTATCGCCACCCTAACTGTTATAGTGGTTAGCGAAGCTGGCTGCCGTACTGACGAGAACGAATCTTGGAGAAGGCAAGGATGCTTATATGTGTAAAATGTCTGTGCGGAATGGGGCATTTAAAATACTGGCGAGGCGAATGTCTTTTCAAGTGGCTTGGTGATAGGAGAAAAGAGGTATTACGACCTTGCTGTCCATCAAATTTAGGGCGGTGAGACTGTGTGTTTGAGACAATGGTAAAATTCTAAATTATGCGTTTTACTCACCTGCATATATTTATCGATTTACGTGGAATTGTAAACAAAATTCTTATTTTTAGTTGTTTTTTTTCTTAAAATTTGAGATTATTATCTTCCATTTTAGTTAAATATTCACTGCTTTCGATTTCCCACACTTTGAATGTTAAATAACAATTAGCACCTGCATAAATTCAAACAAAACATTTCGTTTAATTCCTTTTTTTTGTAAGGAGACGATATTAAAAGAATCTAAGAAAAAGTTAAGATATGTTAGTAACCATTGCCAGTAGTTATTACTTAGTAGGAATATTGTGACTGCTTCAAAAAATCAGTTTTAAAGCTTTGTCAATGCACTGTGTGAAAGATAAAAATTTCGGTTTTCTTGTTCTAGTCTTAGCTGAATACATAATAGTTTAAATGAGAGCGAATGCTTCCGTTGCGAATGCTTACCAAAGAAACGCGGAAAGCAAGAAATAAAGTACTTTTCATATTCATATTTTCTTCTCAGTATGTAAACAGTCCCTTAATTAAAAATTCCCTTCTTTCTCAATTTAGCATACAAATTGAGATTTCAAATTACCCGACTACAGGCAATTATCATGCAAAAAACGATCTCTGCCTATTCACCGAAAGTTCACATTAATTCTAAAAACATTCTTGTTGTCAAAGTAATATATTCTCCACCCCCCAACTCGCATTGCATCTATTGTGGTCTCATTTCTCAGTGCTTTCAAGTTTTAAATTAAAATATATTTCTGCTGTGTCGTATTATTTGAAAAGAGTTCTTACGTAATGCAGAACGGTAGGAATAATTTGTATAGAAAAATAGATAACTGAACATATGCTTTGTTAAAATAAAATTTATTTCTGCTACTTAGGAGCTAAATGGAACTTGCGATCTGGTAAAATTCATTTATTATGAGCGAAATCAGTTTTTGAATCATAAATATCGGACCATTATTTAGTTCTTGCAAATAATACTTAAATTATGCATCTTCATTGAAAAATGATTTGATATGCATCATTTTTCAAAGTTTTCTCTTAACTTTGGTGCAATCTGCATTGTTACGATATTATTAATAAGTTTTCGAAAATTTTCATGCCAACTTATGGTAATTCGGAAATGCTTCAAATATGTCTCGATATAACGTCTTGTGAGTTATTTCTTCACAATGTATTTCTCAACGATATCGATACTTTTATAAATAAACGTCTTACGTTAGATATACAGAGGGTGTTCACACATTTTTCTAACGATTTTGAAAAGATTTATTTATAACCAAATCTTAGAATTTAACTTCCTAACATTTTCATTCTGCTGCACGTTTGTTGAACTATCATATTACATCTTAATTTCCGAGATAAAATTCTTTTTCTTAAAACATCGAGGTTGATTTCATTCTCCTTCTCCTTCACAGTCTTCCAGAATCCATCCAATGTTTTGGAAAAAAAAGCTTGTTCAATACAAATGCACATTAATACATAGGAGACACATCAGGGAACTTGCGTGAGATGCATTTAAAGGAAATAGCTTTAATCCCGCTTTTATTTCTCAGTTCTTCATAAAATAGAGCAGTAGATTGAGAGGTAAGGCTTGGAGCCTTATCCTGATGGAATTTAACACAGTGAAGATTGTTTGGATAAAGAGATGGAATTTCTTCTTTAAAAATTGGCGTTAAAACATATTTTTGATAATAATCCAAATTAATTTTGACATTTTTTTTCTACTTTCCTTATTTTAAGTTTTTCGTTAGAAGACAATCCAGCAATACCATGAAACCTTTAGAAAATCTTTCCTTGTTTTCACCAAACCAATATGTTAAGTCTTTTCTTAAACCGATTTTTTTCTATTGTAATCAAATATGTATATCTAAGCCTCATTAATTGTAATTATATATTTCCATTTTCCACCTGCCAAATAATTTTCATACAGCAATCTGCACATAGTCTTACGCTGAGAAACGCGTTTCGGAGTTAGGCGATGAACATCATGTTTCTTGTTTTGATTAGCTTTATATTAGATTTTATAATTTTGTTCACAGTTCTTACAGAGATATTTAAAGTTACTGCAATAGCTGTTTCGAGAACAGGATTTTCCTTTAAAACATGAGACGCTAATTTAGATTTAATAAGAGCTGTACGTTCCTTTGTTGGGTACGCATGTTTTGCCTTTTTTGCAGTCAGATGCAAACTTTGACGTTTCTTTCCTTTCATATCAATTATGTCAGTTATTTTACGTTTAGAAATATTAAAACAACGCTTTTCACATCCTTTTTTAATAGTTGAATAAAAGTATTTTTTGTTTGAACAGCGCAAAAATATAGCCTTCGATCTGTTGTTTATTATTCAGCGATATTTTAAAGAAAAGAATATTTTTAATGCTGTAAGCGATAATATAACCTTATTCCAGTTGAATGCCAGTCACGTTTATATTTTAAAATGAATATTTAAATTCATGAAGAAAATCAAATTCGTTCCAAAAATCCGTGAACACCCTCTGTATAATAACATAATAAACACATAAAAATCATCAGCTATTTTACCAATGTTTTTGGGAATTTTAAGACCTTCAATACGGAACGTGATTCAGTTAACTTCGGAACCCTAAAACATTTACTAAATTGGAAATTTTTGCATAGAGATAAGCGTTCTAAATTCTTCAGCGAAGGCGAACGGGCTGGCTGCGTGGGCGTTTTCGTGGTTTTCCCCATGTGTAACGTGTATACGAGCAAGTTTCCTTTAGAAAGTCCTCCACGAAGGCATCCCTCCCCTTAGCCAGATAGCCCTCGTGTGCTTTGCCATAATTAAATAACCTAACCTAACCTAAACCTCTTCAGCGAAGAATTTCTCAAGTGTTTCCCTGAGAAATTTTTTTTCTAATTTCGGCTCTCCCCAAAACTTAAATTCAGGAACTTTTCATTTCAGGCCCCTACCTGGGATCATTTCAGCACGATTATGGAAAGAGCTGCTATGTTACAGTAGCTGAATGCCTCTATGCAAACAAATATTCGAGTGTCTGAAGAATTTCGCTCTAAATTTAGCGCTAATAAATGAATCAGAAAAAATATTGTTATAAATTTGCAATTTTTTGCGTAATATTACCTGGCCAGAAGTGACAATTCCTGGGGAACAATTCTATCCTACAGTGACAATTCAAAGAACTGGGGCTGACCAGGAAGTCGCTGAACACTGGTAGTTCGGTACAGGGTTCGAATTCCGTTGAACAGGCTGGCGCATGAGTGTTTTCGTGGTTTTCCTCATGTGTAACTTGCGTACGAGCCAGTTTCCCTTAGAAAGTCCCTCAAGAAGGCATCCCTGCTCTTACGCAGATAACCCTCGTATGCTTTGCCATAATTATACGTATGTACCAAAGAATCGGGCTTCGAACCCAATTAAGGAACGTACTGGACATATGCATGGGTATTTGTAGTTGTCTTATCTACGCGTATCTTAGATGTAAAACTTGTCTACCCAAAGTTCTTTCATGGGATCGGTGACAAGGGAAAAGATTTACGATATAAATATCAGTAAAAAACTGCGAGATACTCTCAGTGCTTATCAAAGTGTTAAGACTTCTCACTGGTAGTTTCTTCCGGATGCAAATTTCAGCAAAACGACTAGTTATATGGCTGTCTTCAAGGTTGTTCCCATATGTAACGTGAATACGAGAGAACCTCTCTTAGAAAGGTCCTCCACAAAGAATATGTACCTTCTTTTTCAGTCATCCACGAAGTGCTTTCCTGTAATCCAAATAATCTGGATATCTGTTGTATCTTGATTTAAAGCGACTAAATTTTTTATCCATCGTTTTAGTTAAATGAACTTCACTGGACAGAGCTTTAACTGAAGATTAGTAACATGACCAAAATTAGTTATATGAAGTAAGACTTTCTTCTCGTAATTAATTTTAGTTGTTAAAAAGAGACCAACTAGCATCTTAGCGGATGAGATCGCTGAACATTGATAGTTCGACCAGATTTCAAATCTTGGTGTGCAGTCTAATTGCATTTATGCTTAGATGGTGTGAAGCGAATAAGAAACAGGTTTTTGCTTTTCTTAGAGAAATCTCCATTCGCCTCCAAGGCAAATAGCCCTAGCGTGCTTTGCGATAATCTAATAAATCCAATTCTGATAGTTTATTAAATTTTCGCATAGAAGAAACTAATTTCAAAACTTTGTTCCCTTCGAAATTTAAGTTAACTACTCTTTTCAGTTTTTTCGAAGGACGCAATAAAAAACTGAAGTCTCTCAGGTTTCCTTTCCTGGGTCAAGACAAAAAATTTATTTCCTGAATCGCACGAGATGTCAACTCAACCACAAAAATATATTGATTGCCTGATGATTCGAAACAGCAATAAAAAACTAGCACTATTATGAAATGAAAGGGTTATTATGTGTTCAGCGTTTTATATCCACTGTTTACAATATTAATTCGAATACTGCAGTTTTTAAATTGCCCATTTTCGCTTAGAAAAGTAAATGCTTAAGGTTGCTATTTACGGTAAAGAGCTTTAGTTTGCTCAAATAGCAACAGCTTACAATGAAAGGCCACGCAAAGTTTTTCAAGTGTATAAATAACTGAGCTGTTTCGATGAGAGAAATTAAGTAACTAATCGTACAAAGCTAGTGATCTGTATCTTGTGAAACAAATTTAGTGGGGTTTTGTTAACAGAAGCGAAGACGAACTATCTTTCTTTCTTTTCTTTTAAATGTTATACGGAAGAAAATTTAGAATTTACAATCTGATTTTTAGTAAGATTCCAGCTAATACAAATGCTGGAATCTCATCCAGATTGGCTTTAATTAACAAACTGATGTTTTTCACTTGAAGAAATATCTACTCTTGGCTGCGTACGATGTGTAACTTTAAAAAAAAACTCTTAACTGTATTTTAAAATACACTCATGGACAAAAAAATTAGCGCACCAAGAATGAGTCGCCAAAATGAAACGGAATTTTACATACGTAATGACTCTTTGATATAAGTAAATGATAAGAAAATCAAAGAAAAAGAATAATTTATTTTAGAGAGAAAGGCAAAAGAACGGAGGAGTTAATACTCCGTTGGACCCCCTCTAGCGCGAATGCACGATGCGATACGATCGGGCATTGAGTCCTACAAGTTCTGTATGATGTCTTGAGACATTTCGTTCCATATTAGCTGTAACCTTGCTTCTAGTTCGTTCAAACTCGAGGGATGCCCAACTCGTCGTCCTAAATGATCCCAGGTATGCTCGATTGGAGATAAATCTGGGGATGGGGCAGACAAAGGAAGGGTAGTAACAGTGCGGAGACAGTCTTGTGACACCCTTGCCGTATGAGGCCGAGCATTGTCGTGTTGAAAAATGACTCCTGGGAGCCGTTGCATGAGTGGCAACACATGTGGTTGCAGGATTTCATGAACATATCGCTGAGCTGTCATGGTGCCACGGAACAATACTAGGGATGACCGTGTATTGTAAGCAATGGCATTCCATACCATCACACCAGCTGTGGGAGCGATGTGTCGTTGTACAGCAAAGGCAGGATTGAGGCGTTCACCCCGGGCTCTCCACACATGAACACGATTGTCATCATTGCCGAGATTGAATCTGGATTCGTCGCTAAAGACGACCTGGTTCCATTCCGCTGCAGTCCGGTTTCCTCGTGCTCGACACCACTCCAAACGAAGGCGTCGATGGGTGGGCATCAAGGGCAGCACACGTAATGGGCGCCGCGATACCAACTGACCTTCAGCCAGGCTCCTTCGTATAGTTCGAGAAGACACAGGCCCCCCTAGTGAAGGTGCTATCTGTGCCTGGATGGCGACCGATGAAGCAGTTGGCTGTACGCGTGCATTTCTTACGGCATGGAGGTCTTCTCGACGACTGGTCTTTCGAGGGCGTCCTGAGCCTGGTCTTCGTGTACATGACTTCTTTCAGGTCCACTGCTCCCAACAGCTCCTCACAACACAATCACAGCGGCCTAATTGACGAGCTACTCGCCTAGCTGACCACCCAGCTTCCATCATCCAGACGATTCTCCCCCTCTCAAACTGCGACAACTGCTCATATTGTCTTCGAACACGGCGTAATGGCATGTCTATCTCAGCTCTTCCTTTGTAAATGATTCAGCACACTGAAACAAGCTTTGTTTACCTGTTTTATACTCCACAGAGTACGACGTTCAACGCCCTCTATCGGCTATACGTAATGCGCAATCACGCTGCATTTCTAATCATTTGCATATTTCCCTGACATGTACCTTCATTGCAAGTTTCGTTAGGATCCCGAAATTATTTCTTGGTGCGCTAATTTTTTTGTCTATGAGTGTACTTTGTTAGAATAAGAAATACCACTAGTTAAAAGAAGCTAAGGGGAACATTTTTTCTTTCTTTTTTTTAACGTTATACGGAAGAGAATTTAGAATTTACAGTCTGGCTTTTCTTAAGATTCTAGCTAGTACAAAAGCTGGAATGTCATCCAAATTTAGTTGATTGACTTTTATTAACAAACTGATATTTTTAACTAAAAGAAATATTCCCTTTTGAATGAGCATCATGCATACAAAAAATCTTAACTTATTTAACAGTTTTTTAGAATAAGAAAAACTACTAATTAAAAGAAGCTTTAGAGATATTAGATTATTTTGGAAGCGGGATGGATGAAATATCGAGCTGTGCCCTTGCCGGGATTCGAACCACGGACCTCTCGAATACGCGTCCAGTGTGCTAACCACTAAGGCAGGCCAAGAAGGCGGGAGAAGTTTCTCATAAAGGAAAGGTGAATTTTCTTCCTTACTATTCTGTAGCAGAAAATTTAAAACTTGCAATCTGATTTGTAGGAATATTCTGGACAATATAATAGCTGGAGCCTCATCTAAATCTAGCGTGATTGGCTTTAATTAACAAATTGATATTTTTCACTACAAGAAATATCTACTCTTGGATGATTATGATGTGTAACTTTAAAAAAAATGATAACTGTATTTTAAAATAATTTTTTAGAATAAGAAATACCACTAGTTAGAAGAAGCCGAAGGTGAACTTCCTTTCTTTCTTTTTTTCCTTTTTTAATGTTACATGGAAGGGAATTTAGAATTTACAGTCTGATTTTTAGTAAAATCTCATCCATATCTAGTGTTATTGGCTTTAATTAACAAATTGGTAATTTTCACTAGAAGAAATATATACTCTTGAATAAACTTTAAACTTTTTGCGCTGATTCACTTCTCAAACTGTTGTCACTAAATATTACAGGCCTGTATTATATTTAAAGAAATTAAATGATGAAGAATCTGCATAAATTTACAAGTTTCTCGCATTGTGATAAAACAGCGGTACCTAAAGTCATCAAAATTTTGAATAACGTAATCCTCCACCGAATATGGGCATCTGGAAGCCCTAATTTGGAATTTGTTTTATTATCTATTTCATATTTTGTCAAACATTAAAGAATTTTTGATTAAAAATCAACGATTTCAAAGGGAGGAAAGGTAACACTGTACGAAAGAAAAAATTATTTTTATCTATAGCGCGCGAAACTGTGTATCGGAAATTCGAAAGATTTGCTCATTTTAAAATTATTTTGCAATATCGCTTTGAATTGAATTTTATAGTTCAAATGCGAAGAACATGCTGTTTAATAAATAAAGGTAACACATAAAATGTAAAAAAAAATCCCTTTGGGCGTAATGTAAAATCTGAAAGCCTTCAGATTTATTTATTTATTTTTTTTAGAAAGAAATACCTTTTGTGTATTCCACTCCTTTTTTATGCTAATATTACGGCTTGAAAACCGGGACAGAAAAATTATGCAGCGTTTCCTATTTCTAAGGAGAAGTATTAAATGATAAACACAATACAGTAAAAAGCACACTTAAAGAAAAACTAATGTTATATTATTTATTGTAAATGATTTATCGCTTTCAATAACATTCTTTTCGTTTACATGAAATTCTTCCTTATCTGTACATACATTTGAATTTATTACAATAAATCAGAAGTTTGTAAATCACATGCTGAAAAAACTAGGAGGAAAAGAACGCGAGGGGAGGAAATTTTAAGCGAGTAAATACCGTTTTTATTTATATATTTAAACTCACACACTCACATATTAATTTTTCACATCTTATGATATACAAGCTGAATAAGAATTCTGAATTTCAAATTTTACGAATTGAAAATATGCTGAAATATAGAGTGCTGAGAAATAATACTAATATTTCACTCCTTTTCTCAGATAATAACAAAACTTATTGTTGCCATCTCAGAGAATAAAATCTTTATCGTCGAATTATATAAAATTAAAAACTCATATTCAAAAAGTATTTTGGTTTAAGATTTACTTCTGTATGTTGTTTTTGAACGAAAAAAAGCTATGAATAGAAAACTATGAAACGTTATTAAAACATTAATTACCACTTTAATAAAATTAAAAAAAAACATACACACACAAGACCGAATTCTTCAAGTTACTACAGAAGTTTTAACGTTACCATTTGATTACATTCTTGAAGTAAACTGTATTGTATACAGAGAACAGAGTTTTACATTTTGTAACTGCGGGACATATGGTATGGTTTTTATACTAATGGAATAAACAATAGTTGTTAAAAAGTATTATTAAGAAGTTTAGGTTATTTTTAAATGATTCGATGACTGTAATAAAAGAGTGACAATTTTTTTTTGTTTTGCGAATACACGAATAACTGTCGTCTTGTGAAAATAACAATACTTACGTGGT
>KK122332.1:570216-608846 GCA_000611955.2 Stegodyphus mimosarum
TATATACAAAATTCCAACGTTCTGAGGCCACTCGTGCTTGAATTACGCGAGATACATACATACATACGTACGTACGCACAGGCGCCATAAAAAAATCTCCTCAGAATCCATTTTAAATCAGTTTTATGACTTTTTTCAGGGAAAAGGGTCAATTATTCTGTCCTCACGTTCAGATATCACACAAAATCATCATTAAATTGCATTCGATAGCGGTCAAAATGGATATTTTCGTTGAAATATCACACTCGAAATTTTTCGAGGGTGAGAATAATTCCTTTTTACTTCGTACAAAGAAGTAAAAATTTGAGGGAAATTCCTAATCCAAGCACATTTGGGGTTAAATTGCCAGAGAGGAGTTCTAAACTTCTAAATCGGAAAAAAATCATAAATATTGACTAAAACTAATTGCAACGGAGAACAAATATACAAGTAAGTTAAAAATTATGTATTGGAATTACTTTAAAAAAATTACTAATAAGGATCATTACACGTATTGTGCAAATCAAAATATATACTCATTTGCTAAAATATGTCGAGTTCATCTTCTGCTTTACTGTTGCCATTAAACAGAAACAAAAAAAAACTTCTGCACTTTTTTTTATACTACCTTTATTCTTAAGGACCACATATTCGAATTCCCAAGTGGAAAATACTGAATTAGTAATGACGTAATAGAGAGATAGTTTATTAACGTGAGCAACTTCACGTGTCTAGACTACGTTCTTGATTCTATAAGCGTTGTGGTCCCCTGAGGGTAGGGAAAAGTTTTTGTGCTTGAGGTAAAGCAAATAAAATAAAAATAAGAAAAAGGAAAAATAAAGAAATAAGCAACAATTATAATGAAAATTTTTATGTGACATTTTTATAGCAGCATGCAGCCTGAGCATTACTAGGTTGTTCTTCAGCTGAAGAAATGTTTCAGTTACTTATATGCGTATATAGAATAGTTTCTTCGGCTATGTGAAAGCGAAAACTTCTGTGAAAATTTAACCAAGCGAAAGGCTTTAAAGCGAAGGAGAAACTCTAAAGCACGGTAACTCTTAATTATTCGTGAACAGATTAACCAGGCTTCGCCTAAAAATGTTAAGTATATTTATTCTGGAACCGTCAAAAAATTACTATTACAAGCAATCAGCGTAAAATAAAACTGTCCACTGAAAATGCAAAAAGTAAAATATGCAGACTAACAGCCATGATGGCGATAGTTACTATAGCATTTAGAGGCATGTTATTCCCAACAGTAAACAATTTTATTGTATGTAATCCGGAATGTTTAAATACTGTTAGATCATCGGATAAAAATAAATTACTGAATTTTAAATATAAATCAAGTATACATTTAAATATAAATCAAGTAAGCATTTATACTTAGTGAATGTAAACAGAAATAAACAGCATGTGCGCCATGAAGTGAGGAAGGAACAAAGAGAGAGTGTTTACCTTCCTATATTTAAATGGCGCCGAAATCGAAAGAGAGTTTCGCTTTGAAATAACTTTAGTAAAATCAACTACTATGAGTTTATATAAATCAAATTGTAAACACATAATAATAAAGTATGAATAAGTAAATATCTAGTATTAATCCAACCACACAGTTAAGTTTTAAAATAAGTTTTAGAACAGTTATAGGTCAGCTACATTCTAACGACCAAATTCTATCGACGACAAATCCAAAGCATGTTGCCAATGCAAGACAACGAAAAAGTATAAATTAGTTCGAGAGGCTTGGAAGTAAACAAACAGGAAGAAGCACAAAGAAAAATTTGAATGCTGATTGAGTTTACGTAAACAAATGAACTTCACTATATGAATCTGCCTGGAAGTTCAAACAAATTTTTCTGTTTATTATAATATGAGTTATTTTTTTTCCTGTGATTTTTAATCAAACTTGGATTAACCGTGATTCTGAGTTAACCATGGACTCCGTTTCCAGCATGTCCCAGTTAACTGAGAACTGACTGTATTGGTATAGAAAAGGCTAATAATTGTTCATCCGAAGCCACAAGTGTGGTTTCAACTCTCATATAAGCCTTGGTTGTATATACAGCCCACTCATTGATGTAAGACCTCTGGCTGGAAGCGTGGTTTGATTCCCATTTTAAGGAAGAAGGAATGTTTCTAAGGTTTCTGATGTCATGTAAACATTAACATTCTTTTTTTCTTATTTAATAGAAACGGTTTGACTATTTGGGGATTTTTGATTGCCTATCTGCCATGCAATACTTACAATATGAAAGAGTTCATCTAGATCTTACCAAAACACGAAATAAAACTGACGCATTTCGGCGAAACTGACTAACCTTTTTTTTCATATGGATTTAGTGTTTTCCTAGTTTCAAACAGACATCGCAGGGTTCAGCTTACTATAAGCATACAAAACGTTTTCTTTCCTTTCCTTGCAAGTGTAATACCGGTCATTGCCTGTAGTGTTCCATAGACAGCCTGTAATGTACCATAGAAAAATCTCCTCGGACAATATTAGTATTGAGATGTTTCAGCTAAATGTCTGATGGATTCAGCCAAAATTCCGGAAGAATGCTTAATCAGCAAATGTTCCACTATTAGATTGAAAAAAATATATGGGCATTTATTTATATTTTCCCTAAGCCTACAACACTAACACAGTAAACGGTGTAAAACAGCATACATGAAATTTAAAGTAATAATAATGTATGGGCTGTCTCAGAAAGATTGTACGATAATACATTTCTTGAACGGTTTACCCAAAATCCATGAGTGCCACAGGGATCCATTCTTGGCTGGAACACGTATTTCGTTTATACTTTCCCATGATCGAAAACGATGTAAATTTCCTTACCATTTCTTACGCAAAGCGGTTGACACAGTCATTGTCTCGAAATCTCTGAACCCCGACCATGCTATCGCTAGGCTCCAGAATAGAATACACGACACAGAGAATAGATGCTCAGACTGCAGGACTAGCATTAATGCATCAAAATCTTACTCACCCACCGACATAGCAGAAGATGCATTCATCAAACATCTCACTCTCTTTAACAAAAAATTTCCCGAGTGGACTAAGCAAGCTATCTGAGAGTTCGCATCAGTGGTTCTGAAATAGGAATGCTAATATCACCAATCGTTAAGCCACTAAAATGGCTTCTAAGATCAAGCCCTTCCCTGATAATTTTTCTCTTGGACCTAACACGCATTGCGTATTTACACTGCGATTCACCTGCCTGGAGTGCCGCAAGAAAAACAGAGTTTTCAACAGCTTTCTCACAAAAGTCAAGAAACAGAACAGAGAAACAGAGAAAGAAGAAAGAAACAGAGAAAAACAGAGTTTTAGACTTTTTCAAAACGGCTTTCTCAGAAAAGCCACGAGAACCCCTTGATTCGTTAAAACGAAGCAATTCATACAGGCCTAAAAACTGATTTCATAATAGATAACATCAGAGATTGAATAAAAATTTCTTCCAATGATAAGGTAGATATTGATTTCTTACAATATGCTGATAACTGCTAGTACAAAAATACCAATACAGACTACACTCTTAGACAAAAAAAAAAAAAAAAAAAAAAAAAAAAAAAAAAAGGACGTAAAAAGGTAGAAGTGACGTACATGTACAGAAAAAGAAATGATTACAGTTTGAAAAAAATTGGATGATTTATTGAAGTGATAGAGCTACACAAAGTGAAAACGTCAGTAACGCGTTTGTCCACCTCTGGCCCTTATGCAAGCAGTTATTCGCTTGGCATCGATTGATAGAAGTTGCGGATGTCCTCCAGAGGGACATCCTGCAAAATTCTGTCCAAAACTGGCGCGTTAGATCTTCAACATCCCGAGCTGGTTGGAGAGCCCATAATGCTTCAAACGTGCTCAATAGGAGAGAGATCCGGAAACATTGCTGGCCAAGGTAATGTTTGGCAAGCACTAAGGCAAGCAGTAGAAAGATGTGCAGTGTCGTTGCGGGCATTATCTTACTGAAATGTAAGCCCAGCGTGGCGTGACATGAAGGGCAACACAACGGGCCTTAGAACTTCGTCGACGCACCGCTGTGCTGTAAGGCTGCGATGGATGACAACCAAAGGAGTCCTACTATGAAATGAAATGGCACCCCAAACCCTCACTTCTGGTTGTCGGCCTGTCTGCCGGAAGACAGTCAGGTTGGTATCACACCGCTGTCCGGGGCGTCTCCAGACTCGCCTTCGCTGGTCATCGGGGCTCAGTTCAAAGCGGAATTCATCGCTGAAGACTATTGTACTCCATTCAGTGACATTCCAGTACGAATGAGCCCGACACCACTGCAAACGGGCTTGACGTTGTACAGAGGTCAATGGTAGTCAGCGCAAGGGGCGCCGTGACCTCAGCCCCCTTTCTGTGAGCCGTCTATGAATGGTCGTTGCGGTTACTGAAGCACTAGTTGCTCGTACAATCGATGACAATGATGCATCTGGGGCTGTAGTGCCGCTCTGATGATTGCTCGGTTTTCACGTTCCGTCGTTTCTATAGGCCTACCGCTTCTTTCTTGACGCTCTGTGCGGGCATGGTTCACCCATTCCTGCCAACATCGTCTAATAGTGGCATCTCTGCTGCTCAAATGTCGAGCTATTCGCCGATAAGGCCAACCGGCTTCCCAACTACACGACCTCTCTTAAATTATGACATCTGCGCATATCGTTAGCGCACCTGTATGCGAGGCATATTTACTGTCTACCAGAGTACACGGAATGAAATTTGTGAATGACCTGAAATCGTGATTTCTCCTCTTAAATATCCTGCCAGTTGCGCAGATCAGATGCGCTGTAGCGAGAGCCGTTCATTCATTGGCAGCCAAAACGTAGAATTTTGCATTTTCCGTCAAAACCTGTATGCATATCAATTTATGTACAATTTGCTTTATATCTTCTGGGTGCGTTGTGGTGCGTCGTTTTCTTTTTTCTAAGAGTGTACAACCTCAGGCCTTACACTATCCTCCTTCTCAAAGATATCTCTCTCCTTTAATAATTTTTTTACCAGGACATTGACGCATAAAATTACAAAATGTTCCACTTTATCCAAGTTAATTTACTCCAGTTTCACAATTTTCGCTGACGGATGAAATTCTTCAGCTCTCTTCTCCGTCCGTGATTTGACGTAGTCATCACTTGACAACCGGTTACATTCGTGATTGATCGAAATTTGTCAACTCTCTCCCAGATCCGAAATATGACGCATACATCACCTGTTCCTCGCTTTTATGCCTAGTTATTCGAAGAACTTCAGCTCTCTGAGAGGAAACGCTCTACTCCTCCATGCTAGAGTCTATTTTATTCACAAAGTCTAGAACTCCTTTTATTTATTTTTCTTCCTGCATTTCTCAAACTTTGTGTCTTCATTTAGGGTTTCTTTACGCATGGATTCTCTACTTTGACTTCACTAAGGTGCTAGAAATAACGCATAAAATTATGCCTTGAACTCAGCATAATAGCAAAGTATCTATGCACCCTCAATGCATGGTTTCACATGAAAAAATTGTATCAAATATGCTTGTCAGACTGGGACAGTTATGCTTATATGACAATTTCAATACACTTGGAATTTGTAGAAAAAAAAGGTGTGATTCAGAGAAATGATTTTCACTCAAGAAGCAATCAAATGGAAACATTTCTATCTTCAAATTTAATATGTACTTAATGAGTATCATATCATAGTCATATTTCGTAATTTAACTGAACGATTAAAAAACATAAATAAGTTAAAAATAAACTTCATTTTATTATGATTAAAATGAAGAAAAAAGATATATGTATCTGAATCTCCGAATAGCTGGAGTTTTACTACTCATAATCTTTACAAGAACTAATTTCTGTCATGGCCGCCCAACCGATGCTTAGTGAACCTGTCTGCCGTAGCGATGGGCCCGGGTTCGAATCCCGGAGAAGGCATGGTTGTAATTGTCTGTCCTTTCATAGGAGGCAATGGTGGACACCTATTAGGTGCTTCCATAATGAATTGACCACCATTGCCAACCCTTGTAGTGGCGCAAGACTAATGGCTATTAAATAAAGCGGCAGGCCATTAAAAAATAATTTCTATAATTTCTTACAAGAATTGGCAAAATTCCTTCAGATGTTCTGAGATCTGTAGCAAACGTACGTTCTTTTTTTTGCCAAATTTGTTTTAAACTGCATTTGAAAAAAATCGTTATTAATATCTCAAATTATTATTTATGAAGTCTGTAAAATTATTTTTTAGAAGTATCAGCCCTCCTAAAAGTAGGAAAAAAAAGAAAATGTAAAATAAGTACCTCTGAAGCGCTATTTGTTTTACTCTTCTTTAAATATTTGTGAGTTGTTTCCAAATCTGGCTATACTCACACACACACACAGGGGAATGGACAGCGAATGTGAACATCATCAATCATATGTTTCGAGAGGGAAAAAGTTGAGACCACAGTTCTTATGAATAAAGAATTACATGCACTTACCAAATAAAAGATCTCAGATTAAATTTAGATATAAGTAACCATGGTATGCTATTTACCACACTGAAGCAAAAATATTAACTGTCTTATTTATTCCGTTTATGCTAACTTATTTTTTTTCGCATATATGCGTACAAGCATTTTCGCGCAGCGGTTTTAAAGGAAGATATTGATTAGTTTTCAGAGTGAGCTGCAAGGCAGTGAAGATTATTACGTTATAGCTTATGCTAACAGGTTAGAATTTTCTAGATAATTTTAATCCAAAAACAGAACGACAGGAAATTTAAAAAAAAAAAAAAAGGATAATCCTATATTTTCTACAAGCAGAAAAAATATTTTTTAGCTGTCACTCAGACATTTTTTCTTCTTTCTTTATGATTATGACTGATAATAAGTACAAGGTAATTCTTAATTCAATAAGCACGCGTTTAGGTGATTTTATGACGAACAGCTAGGTATTGTAATTAAACATATGATAAGGTAATTGCCATATATAGTAAGAAAATACATAAAATTATGGCAATTTATTTTGAGAATTTTACTATCTAAATCCTGGCCTTTTTTTATTTTAAATTGCCACTGTCATTCAGACCACATTATACTTTCTGAGATCATTAGGTTTAACGAAGTCAGGAAATAGGCGAAATCATTTGGGGGTCTCACCGCGATTCGAGCCATTGATCTTCCACTTGCTCATTAAACTACTTACATGACAAGAGCACGTGTATTAGGAGTGTGCGATAAATCTTCATAATCTAATTTAAATCTTTAAATCTAATTTATTATGAACTATTATTTTCCTGATCTGGAAGAAAGGAAATCATTGGATTTTGTGACATTAATGCTAAAGGAAGCATTGCAACTTACTGTTTGCCCTGGAAACTTTCTTCCATGCCAGGTTTAGAGAGAATCCAACGATAAGCCATCATCCTGAGAATGAAAAACATTGCGCATATGACCATGCATAATTGTGTTAATTATGTCGCTATTTAAAGTTACTGGTGTAAATAGATCATTAGAATTTGTGGCAACTTTAAAAATGCTATGTTTGAAAAAAGATTATATTTATATATGTATTATATTTTTATATGTAAAGATATTAAAGAAACATTATTTATATAGGTGTATATATATATGTTACCGGAAAAACTTGAAATCCATATTGAAGCATTGTATATAATGTTTAAAACTAGCTGGCAATGTATGGAACGATTCGTATTTCACACATTTCCGAGGCTTTCTATAGAAGGATAAATGAGAAACCGGCAAAATATGAAATACTTCACCGATTCGTTTCGAATATCACGTGTATTCCAATTCATTCAATATTTCACACATTCTCTTTCTGATAACTTTTATGTGTGTTTAAAGGAGACGAGTTATATGCACTTGCACGCAAAACATTCATACCTTCTGTGGCCATGGTAGTAAAGATGATGAAATGGCTATTTTGTGCATCCTTTGTTTTAAAACTGAAAATGCTATTGGAGGTAACATAAATTCTAAAATCAATCTCGAAATGCAAGCCAAAAAAAAAAAAAAAAATAAAAATGAATTCGGAAAAGCAATTTCTCACTTCTTCTTTCTCACGGTAGTTCCACTGGGAACTACCGTGCGAATTTCTATTCCTGATGTCGACAAAGGGCGAGGTGATTTGCGCAATATATTGGCATATTTTGTAATCCTTATTCTATGGAATGCCAATGTTTCAAACTTTGCCGGTAATTTTATGTAAGAGCCTTATTAAGACATTTTTTTCATAATTTGTCTAAATAGCTTTTGTCATTCTATAGATTGTCTAGGTATTATGTACAATGCCTAGGAAAAGTAAGTAACAATTCTCATATTTCACACTTTGCCTAAAACCAGCCGGCATTGTATACAATGCTTAGGCATTCTATAGAATGCCGGCGTTTCACACATTGCCTACAACATATATATATTGTTACGAATTTCACATTTATTTGGCTATTTATTTAGAATTGTAATTAAAATTTCTTTTTATTTCCCCGTGCAACGCAGACGATTTTTGAAAAGACAGCTGCGTCGAAAAAAAAAATAGCAATAAAAATAAAAGAGATGTCTTAATAAATAAATATCTCGTAATTACTGTTGCCATCCAGAAAAATCTAGAAATATCGTGATTGTTCTACTGATAATTGAAAAGCTTTTAAAAGCCGAGGTGAAACACCTCATCTCAGTTGTTGTTGTTGCTGTTATATTTGTAGCTGTAAAAAGCGAACTGCTGTTTGTTTACTTAATGCTGTATTGATTGTAGCGATTTCGCTGTGAGATAGAACTATTTTATCTGTTTTGAACTGAGTTTTTGCTAACGTTTGAGATATTGTGTTATTGTGCGAAGATTTGTGAAGAAATATTTCAGCATTTTAATTTATTTCTTGTGGAAAGAATAAATTTTTGTTAACTTTTTAACGACTTGTGCATTTAATATATAACGAACCCGTACGCACGTAACAATATATATATATATCTATATATGTATGTATGTATATAAAGATATTAAAAGACAGTTATAAAGATTGAAGAGACATAAGATTATTTGGAAGCAGGAGTAGTGAAAAATGAGCAATGCCCTTGCTGGGACTCGAACCCCGGATCTCTCGAATACACGCCGAGCGTGCTAACCATTACACCACGAAGGCATGTTAAGAAGGCGGGAGAAATATCTTATTTACTTCCCCTTTTAAAGGGCAACTGGAGATTAGGGGACCCAATTACCAAATTCTGGTGCTGAAGAATCATCATCCACCATTTTTTTTTAGTTCGGGCGCCACTAGGAAACATAAAATATTATGCACACTTACTGCATGAAAGTATCACACACTGTCAGTGTCACACACTGACTGTATGAAATATTTCGTTCGCCGGGACTCGAACGCGCTGAGTGTGCTTACCATCACACCACGAAGGCATGCTAAGAAGGCGAGAGAATTACCTTATAAGATGTTAAAGAAATATTGTTTTTGTTTTTTCATACGTCCCACGTTCACGAACATAAAACTTAATAGACAACTGGAACAGTATTTCAATCCATTAGGACGATGCCAAAAAGATGCTGTGTTTCGCGTTGGTCAACCAATCAGAGGGACAGAAGGATGACAGAATTAACTATGTAATCTAAATGCGTAAAATTCCTGGGAGAAAAGTTTCCTCGATAAATGACGTTCGATGAAGATTTGAAAGAAATTATTTTCCGGTCTGATAGCAATATTAAATTATCTTCAAGTAAATTTCAAATATGGAAGAAGCGTTGTCTCTAAGGCATGAATATAATTATAACATTTGTATAACAAAACTCTTAGAAATATCTGATATGCGCTGATTGCTCTTGGATAGTAAGAATTTAATAAAAATCTTTTGATTTCTGTTGAAGATTTCAAGGAAAAAATTTTCAAAATTGCACAAAATTCGACGTATGTCCTTTTGCCTCGAAATCGGTATTTTATTAATATTCTATTCTATTTAAATTATTTTTTGCTTTATTTAAAATTTTAATAGTTATTTTTTGTCTAAATTTTAACTTAAAAAAATAAAAATAATAGAAACAACTTATTTTGTAAAGCTTGTTTATTAAATGTTATTTTAATATTCTTAAAAATTAAAGAAATAATGCAAAACGAATTTTAGTATTTCCTCTTTCAGAGCTTTTTCTCATTCTTTAGTAGTTTCCCTCCCTTTTACCGCAGTGCTCCGCTGTCATTGACATCAAAAGGTTGACATTAGGCAGTCTTTCACATATTTATCAATGCAAAAGTATTCTTTCTGTTGTATTTAGACAACGTTCCCGTACAATCTAAACTGAAGTTTTTGTTTTCTGTCTTAGAATATTCTCAAAAAGACTTTATTCTGAATAGAAACGAAGTTAGTGTTTTACACTTAATGAGTTCGGTTCGGATGAAACGGAACCTCGGTTAGTCATACTGCTGTCGTACATAGTGCATTTATAAAGTTTTGAGAGTACCTTTTTGTTTTTTACTAAGCAATATATTTTCCCCTCTTTTTAGCCAAAGAGACTCATTAGTCTCGAAACAAGATTTTGCATTCTTTTACTCTAATACATTGTTTCACATTTGATTCGAGTCTGTTGCCATTCGGAAAAAAGTAAGATGATAATTGTTCGTATTTCTGCCTTCTATTCAGCAAAAAACTTAACTATTTAAAAGCGATAGATACAGTTCCTAAGAATATTGTTTTTTTCACATTTAAATCCAGTTAAATAAAAATGGTAATATATCTAATTAAAACCTTATATACTTTTATAGAATTACATTACGTATTGTTCCTTTTTTAAATATATATAAGGTATGCAACGTTCCCATGATGGTCTAAATCCATAGTCATCTAATATTGTATAAAATGTTTCCACTCTTCCACCTCGACCATCTCTATCGATGATCTCCATTGATAAACTGTATAACACTTTAAAAGAGCTTTTTTAAGCGATCGTTAAAGTCTGAACCCTTCAGATTTTTTTCGTTTTTTTCTTTTATACAAATTCCAGGACATCTTCCAAACGATAACTGATACCAATGTTTACTATACCATTTCAACTTGCATTTCCTAAAATATTGCTCACTTACGTACAATCAATTGCCTGCTTTGATCTACTGAATCTCTTCTGCGGTGGATTCGAAAACTAAGAAAAGAATAGCAGTAGCATTTTATAAAACGCCGTAAAAATAGCTATGGAGACATTTGATACATTGTGTGAGCTTACGGAGATAAGCACAAATGCTATCGAATGTTTTCTCTTCGTCTAAACGATTTCGTAATGGGCGCGAACATGCTGAAGATAAATTCAGAAATCGCCGCCCTTTGCAATCTCGAACAGATGAAAACATGAGAAAAGTATGACAACTGCGGCTGAAAAACTGTCACTTATTTCTTCGAATGTTAACTGAGGAGTACAGAATCAGCAATACTCACAAATCTATAGCGGAAGTTCAAGAAAAGTTCAGTCCCGTTTTGTCTTTCACACACTGACTGCATAATAAACATATAAAATTTCTGCAGGTTATGATTTAATACAGACGACAAACATTACTGGATATCAGACTTGGTACTTTGCATATAATCCTCTGACAAAAGGGCAATCATCCTTTCGAGATTGAGGAAATTTATCATGGCTTCAGAAATTTCGATTTCAGAAACCTCAATTTGGAACTATGCGCTGATGACCATTTTTGATTGAAAAGGAATTAACAAGGAATTTTTCCTGAGGGATCAAACTCTGAACTCCATAGTTTAAAAAGTTACAGGACAGACTTTTAAGGAGAATTCAGAGTGTTAGGTCTAACAATGCTCAATCGAATAACTAATTTCAGATCGCGCATTCGCGCAGCAATTTTCGAATTGTGCCAATTATACAATTCATATATCGTCATGTAGGTTCTAGTAAAGAAAAGTGTTTCAATTCTCAACCACCGTTCTTATTCAAGATATTTAGCACCTACAGACTATATTCTCCTTTTTAAAATAAAACCTTACCATAAAGGTCACTATTTTAATAGCAATGAAGTGATTCAGAAAATCGTAACCAAAGACTTAAACAGTATTCCAAAGATGAGTTCTACTAAGGAATCAAGCAGCTATATGAAGATGTCAAACACTGCATAGATTCTCACGAATTTTATATTAAAGGCTAAGAAGTAAGAAGGTTGCTTTCTTCAGCTTTCGATTTTGTACGAATTTAGTTATAAAGCGTTGTCGACGCGTGTGTTTGTTTGTTGATAATTAGTTTGCTTACGACAGTGAGACCGCCATGCTTATAAATCGTTAGTTTTAGGGCTTATATCGCAAACACCTTTTTTTACATGACACAAATTAGCTCATTATTGAAATCTTTGTATCATATTTCCATCGTAATGATGGTACAAATAGTTCATTCAATTACTGACAGGGAGGATTGTTTAAGGCAACGGGTAGAAACATCTTTCGCAAAAGAAAAGGAATTTGATTTATTACAGCGAATTTAACAACTGCACACTTTGTTCCAACAAACATATTGAATTATACATGCACAGCAGACTGCGACTTACTCCAATATTGTTTCAATTACTAAAGGCGAATGGCTCTTGTGCGGCCTCCTTGTTTATCTTCCCGATTAAAATGTCTGGAAAACGATCATTTTCGGAGGTATTCAAGCCCTTTGTTGTAAATTCTCTGCGGCAGTTTTATTAAGTTGGAGTAAATTTCCCATTTCATTTTCTGGCTCCCACCCTTTTATTAAGCGCGAAAATGAATCGTAAAATGCTTCAGAAGATTTCCCTTCAGGACGTTCTTCAAAATTAATGCTCAGCGCAGCAGTAATTTGAGAAAAGCGTCTTGAAGGTACTTTGAAATTTTAATAACTTGAACCATTGGAGAAAAAGGTAACGTTAAAGGATATTTAAAATTGCTCTTATTTTGAAATTTGAAAAACTGAGAAAGAATATAAAGCTGCATGTTATTTGAAAAATTACAAATGACTAAAGTATATTTGGAGAAGACTAGTTTGTGAAAGAAATAATATTAAAAAGGTTAGTTCTATGAAGACTTTTGTGCTTTGCTATTTAGGAAACAGCAAATTTGCAGAACCTTTATGCTTAGGAGAATGAAATGTAGTTACACTGTTTAGTAGTTATCTAACGAAAAGTTAATTATTTTTTAAAGACAAATAAAATAATTATTTTTTGATACTTTGTTAAGTCTATGACGCTTTGGAAACATAAACTTTTAAAAGGACTGTTGAAGAATTATCTTCTAGCCTTGTGAAACTAAACAGAGATCACTAAACAGTGCAACTACTGAATGTAGTTACATTGTTTAGTAAACTTTTAAAAGGACTGTTGAAGAATTATCTTCTAGCGTTGTGAAACTAAACAGAGATCACTAAACAGTGCAACTACTGAACGTAGTTACATTGTTTAGTAGTTATCTAACGAACAGTTAATTATCTTTTAATGAAAAATTAAATAATTATTTTTTGATACTTTGTAAAGTCTAGGACGCTTTCGAAACATAAATTTTTAAAAGTATTGTTGAAGAATTATCTTCTAGCCTTGCAAAACTAAACAGACACTGTTTAGTAGTTATCTAACGAACAGTTAATTATTTTTTAAAGACAAATTAAATAATTATTTTTTGATACTTTGTAAAGTCTATGACGCTTTGGAATTATAAACCTTTAAAAGGACTGTTGAAGAATTATCTTCTAGCCTTGTAAAACTAAACAGAGATCACTAAACAATGTAACTACTGAATGTAGTTACACTGTTTAGTAGTTATCTAACGAACAGTTAATTATTTTTTAAAGACAAATTAAATAATTATTTTTTGATACTATGACGCTTTGGAAACATAAACTTTTAAAAGGACTGTTGAAGAATTATCTTCTAGCCTTATGAAACTAAACAGAGATCACTAAACAGTGTAACTACTGAATGTAGTTACACTGTTTAGTAGTTATTTAACGAACAGTTAATTTTTTTTAAAGATAAATTAAATAATTATTTTTTCATACTTTGTTAAGTCTATGACGCTTTGGAAACATAAACTTTTAAAAGGACTGTTGAAGAATTATCTTCTAACCCTTCGAAACTAAACAGAGATCAGAAGAAGGGTGTATAAGACCCTTTTATTCAAGCATCAAATTAACAAATGACACATCTTGGGTTACAGGAAGCCAACACTTCTGGCTTAACAGAAATACGTAACAAATAATAATTTCAAGGTGTAGTAGGTTGGCCTAACGGCTCACAGAATACTTTAACGCGCACTCAGAGCTCTGGTCTGTAGTAACCGCGGGACAAGCCTAAAGGCGAGAACACATCAACGCCGCTAACGCAAGTTGCTAACAATCACAGCACAATGTGGCCTGTAATAGGTAGACACGCTCTAAAACTAACTTCCGAAACTCTTGCTTGAATAGCACTTCATTTTACCTTAATCTGAATAAACTCTCCATATCTCATTTACATTTTGGGCGTATGTGAAATAGAGTGATGGGAAAGGCTTTGTAACTTAAAGTGAACTATTAGATAAAAATAAGTAGAGAAGCCTTACAACTTCATATTTGTCTTATATTAGCTCATGGCACCTAAGGCATGGCATTTCTTTGCAGTGTAAGGTAATTTAAATCCTAAAGTTTGGACATTTTATCAAATAGCTGTAGACCAGCGAAAAGGAATATGTGAGCTTTTAGTTCCAGTTGCCATGGCGTTTTGAATACAGTTTTAAAATAATTTCGTCATCATTTAAATATGCATGATTGCCTAAAATATTTGTTTTATAATATACACTCTATAACAAAAAATCGACGCACCAAGAAGGATTTCTCTGATGAAGACAAAAAATAGTGGACAGGAAGATTATGTACAGAATAGAAAATGATTAAAAATTCAAAACAATTGAATGATTTATTTCATAGTTACAAAATAACGAGCTCAGTAAGGTGTTGACCCACCGCTAGCCTGGATGCAAGCTGCCACAGGGCGTGGCATAGGCTGGTAAAGCTCCCGGATGGTCTTCTGCGGTATTTCTTGCCAAATTTATCTCCAATTGTGGAGCTAGGTCATCAACATTCCCTGGTAGATGCAGTCGCTTTTCCATCATATCCCAGTCATGCTTGTTGGGAGAGAGGTCTGGTGATCTGGCTGGCCAAGGAGTGTTTGAAAAGCTGTAAGACAGTTCATAGCAATATCTACCGTATGTGGTCTGGCATTATCGTGCTGAAAAATGAGGCCTAAATTCTAAATCTAATAGGACAGAGTACTGCAAATTAAACGGTAGCAAAAAAGGTCTCAGGACGTCGTCGACGAACCGCTGTGCTGTAAGTATGCCTCTGATGACGACCAAAGGGGTCCGGATATAAACGGAAATGGCACCCTAGACCATAACGTTTGATTGAGGGCCTGTGTGGCGCGCAATAGTGGAAGCAGGATCGGTACGCTGCTCTGGGCATCTGTAAACACATAGACTTATAAAGCTCCCAGATGGTGGTCTCCTGCGGTATTTCTTGCCAAATTTGCTCCAGTTGTCGAGCTAGGTCATCAAGATTCCCTGGTAAATGCAGTCGCCTTAAAATGGAATATGTTATCCTACTCATGCGCAGATGGATACCAAAGTTCTCTTATCCTTGCGACGGCAGTATAGTTTTTAGAATTTTCTAGCTCTGAATAAGGAAATACTTGGTCATAGAATCTAGAATCAATACGTAACTAAGAGGCTAAGCTTGTAAAATACGTATAATTCCATCTGCATTCTCCGTTATTTGTCACGGCTGTTTGTAAGACATTTTCATGAATCTTTTCGTGTTAAAACAGTTTCCCTTGGAAATTTCTCCACGAATATATCCTTCTCCATAGCGCATAACTTATAATTCAAAATGCAGTAATAGATATAATCAAAAAATGAGATCAGTAATGCTAAAATGTGAGTATAACGTCAGGATCTCCTTAGTAATGCTGTAGCCCAAATACATTGCAGTATTTCACACAATTTCTTTATTTTCAGTGATTTGTTTTAGAATTTAAGTGACGTATGCAATTTCTGGCTGAACATCCACAATGCCCTACCCGGGATTCGAACCTGGACCTCTCGAATACGCATATACGCATCGAGTATAGTATGTTTCCATTTACACCACAAAGGCATGCAGAGAGGAGGTAGAAAATACCATATAACTTTTTAATGTAAATATTCTTTATATTCTAAAATGTGGAATATTAAACTGGAGTTACATAATGGAGTAATTATTTGGGTTTTAGTTGGAGATGTATAACTTGGCATGTAATTATTTTCCTCAGTTCTTATAAAGAATTTAAAAGATTTCTAGTAGTTCATAATAGTTAGTTAGTTTAGGTAATAAATATCCAATATAATTTCACTTATTAACATCTTGCACTGGTTTTATCATTTGAAGCTATAAAGTTCTGCTTAACTGAAATGGTGAAAAAAAAATAAACATTGGTTGAATGAATCCGAAAGTCGATTATTTATTTATTATGGAAACTTAATTATTACGGAAACTTATTTATTATGGATTATTTATTTATTATGGATTTATTTATTAATAGGTGGGCCACAATTGCCTCCTATGAAGGAACGGATAAATACTTTCATGCCTTCACCGGGACTCGGTTCCGGGTCCTTAGGCACGACAATCAGTTTCACTAACCGCTTTCCCATCTGCCTTCAAATTATCTTGAAACCAATATTATTTTATTACGTTTTTCCTTAGAATTAAATACACCTTTTAATGTGAAGAAACAAACGACCTTAATATAATGCTGACAAAAAATCGGCAGTTCTAATTAACAGTTATTAATATCTCGTAACATAAGAAGTATTAATCATATCTCATAACATAGGAAATATTAATGGATTATATTGATTAAAATTTGAGCTGAAAAGAAAATTTCCTTGAAAGGTCAAGAAATTACCAAGGACAATAGCATAAAAATTTGAATAAATTATATATACATTATAATAATTAAAAAAAATCTGAAGATATTCTGATTTTAGTGTTCGTCCAAAAGGGCCCCTTAAAGGATTACTATGGTTAATCAGCAGAGATTATCAATAGGGATGGTTCAGGTGTGATAGCGAAATGTTTTACAGGATCTTAGATGAATATGCGTTTAGACTAGCATGGGAACGTTATATATCTTCGGTATGTTCGAAAAGTGAAAAAAAAATATATAATTTATTTCTCCAAAAATATTTAATGTATTTACTTATCTATATAAATTAAACTCATTTTTATATAACTGAATCAAATTTAAATTTAATTTAAAGAAAGCTTTCAAGAACTGCATCGATTGCTTTTAAATAGCTTAGCTTGTTCTTAAATAGAGACAGATTAAATCTGAGAGACGAATATCTTACATTTTGTCAAATAACAACGGACTCGAATGAAAAGTGAAACGCGCATTAAAGTAAAACAACGCAAAATCTCTTTTCGAGACCTAAATCCTAAGCCCTTTTGAGAGAGGAAACCTTTCAATACATCTCTTTCAATCACTCTAAACTACCACAAAAGAATTTTGATAATATTCTGAAAAAGGTTACATATGACTGGAAACTTACGGCTGTTAATGGTATAAAATGAGATTTTATTATTGTATATTTCCGCCGCCCTTTTTTGAATAATTGCGCATTAAAAATAAAAGGAAATTTTATTCTCATGAAAACGCATTAAAATCATTATTCTCGAAATGTGTGCATCTACGTATGAAAACGAACATGATTATGAGTGTTTCTTTGCATTCAGATTTCAGTTAAACATTTACGAGAAATTTACTAGTTTAAGAATTAAACCCTGAAATTAAAACATTGGAGAAAAAAAATCCTATATTTAAGCTAATGTTTCGGAATGGCGATGAGAACCGGCAAGGAGAAAAACTTGCTACGAAATTATTCTTTACATATTATTGCTAGATGGAAACATTTGTATTTATTATTATTTATTTATTTGTATTTATTATTATTTATTTATTTGTATTAAACAGCGAAAGATTTAGGTATTCACGATGCAACTATATATTTTTTCTACTTTATTATTTTATGCATAAGGCTAGCAGCAAACATTTTTCATAAATAGTAAAATGACAACAATTTTTATTGCTTTAGAACAGAAAATTTGGGTAACACCGCAGGATTTGGGGTGTTAAGAAAACCATAATGACTGCCTTAATCCCGAATGACTGCCCTGATCAGTTGAATAGAATTTTTCTATAACATGAAAAACTATCAAAATTGTAATGCATAATGCAACCAGACGTTTGCAAATACACTGGTTATCATTAATTAAGGAAAAATCACAAAAATGACGATTACTCAAGTCACATGTAGAATTTAATGAAACTGACCCACAGTATACAGCACATAGTAAGATATAAAATAAAATAAAAAATTACCAGACAATTGTGTTGTTACAAAAATTAGCATACGTATAAAATTAATAAATCGGATGGCATCAGTTTGATGCAGGAAAATTACCTTCGGTATAGGGTATGATTTTCCTTATAAGCAATGCAGTACAGCGATGTATAATGTTGTCACTTATGTTGTAGCATTCATTATTTTAATTAACCAAATTATTTTTAGTTGGAACTTTCCTATCGATATCTTAAAGTTTCAGTTGCTGCCCGAATTTAGCGCGAGCGAGATATTTATGCAAATCGCATATATCTGATAGCAGTTTAAAAGGCAGGAGTTAACAAGGGGAAAAATCAGAACCTTGGATTTATCGCCGTAAGGTTGTACGCGCAAGGATTTTCTCTGTCTACTGAAAGTTCGCCTTCATAGGCAAATTGCAATTAATAGTGTTTGCTAGTGAAATTCGCATTATTACATTTCACTAAGAGTTAGGCTTCCCTCGCCGTCCTACTTAAAGTTAAGTTAGGTATTTGAATTGTTAACACACTTTATTTCATATTATTTTAGTTGAGCCCAAGTAGTGGCTTACTCTCAAGTTGGAGAGTTGTAATTATTTGAATTAAAGGGTCACTTTAAACCCTCCTTCTGACTTTGTAGTTCTTCAACACTAAAGGACATAGCCTAGATTTGCTCACTGTCCTCCACATAGGGTTTCACAGCTTATGCTAAGTAAGAAGATCAAGAGATTTAAGGAGAAACCTTATAATGTGGACTATGAGTTTCGTAAGAAGTAAGAGCCACTGCTCTTGTAGCAGTTGCAAGTGTTGAAAGGGTCTGAAGATGAGGATTGAGAGCAGCTGTACATCTTCCTAAAGTACACCAAACATGTTCGATAGGATTCAGGTCCGCTGATCGAGTTGGCCACTCCATGTGCTTACTGCTAAGAACGATTGTTTACTGCTAAAAATGATCATCTACGATGAGAGCTATGTGTGACCTAGCGTTGTTGTCGTATAGCTGGAAATCATTACCTATTGCCCCTGCATAAGGGCGAACAGATAAGCATCAAGGATGCCATTTCCATAGGCCTGAGCATTCACAGTTTCCGTGAAAGATATAAGGGCTATTGCCACTGGGGTTTATCTGGGCTAACACAGTCAGTTCCATGTGTCGACTAGCTCCGCTATGCCTGCAGTTCAGATTTTTCAACTTGCTGCCCTATAGGAAAAAACTTGTTTGGGAGTTGGGTCGGCTACGTTAGTTGTCTCCCTTAGCTCAGATAAACCCCAGTGGAAACGGCCCTATAGAGGTCTATGCGTCCACCCAAAGAGATACCACCCTAAACATAGATATCGTTGCCTTCGTATTTATCTCTTTCACTTGCTTCTGATGGATGATAACGGTTCTAGGTTCTCTTAAAATCAAATAACGCCTACTATTGCTTTTAAGGCCAAACCTGGGCTAATCCGAAAAGAGAACAGCCCGCCATCGATCAGCCATCCAAACGTTCCCTTCTATTTCGTGACGTAAGCGGCAGGCAAATGGCTAATTGCTTCACTTACAGACCTCCTTCCTGAAGATTTCTAGGTACGATTGACATTGACACCTACCTTTCGGTGGCTGCAGGAACAAAGGATCCGAGTTGAGTTGCAGTTTCATTTCTTCGTACGCATAACAAAAAAATGTCGGTCATTGGCTCTCTTCGTAGCTGTTGGCCGTTCTTAGCTGAACCTCCTGGATGCCGAATCTGTGGTTAGAAATTGTTCCTAAAGTCGAACCACAGACTCACATTTAGTCATCGGGCCACTTCTGTCTGACTTTGTGCTGCCTCTAGTCTCCCAACAGCTCTCCATCGCAGTTCTTAGAGCAAATGATGTCTGAAGGTTATTGTTACGAATTGGCTTTTGCATATTTCAAATTTGAGTATCACCGAGAAATTTGCAGGCTAGCACTCAAAGATGCAATTTTATGCTTCTCGTAGATGACATATTTCGATTGCAGCGCCACTAATTTGCATACGCCAATTTTACTCAGCAATTCTGATTTGACAACATATTCAAATTTTACACCCTTTAGTTTACTTTAGAAAGAGTTATCGCTGCTTTTGCGATTTTCCCTTCATTTTTGGAAACCAGATTATTTCCTTCATTTATAGCATCTGCAACGAAAGAGATTGGGAGAAAAATACATGTATAGTTCTTACATTTGGATTTTAATGGAGTTCAAGAAGGTTGTTGGATTTAATTGAGTATCTTCAGTTTAAAGTGAAGTATGAAAGAGCTTTAGATAAATACATCAATAACAATATAGAAAGTGGGTGCCTTTTGTGGTTTGAAAGAATAAAGTTGCATCAAAAAGCAAATGTTCTTCTTCTTTAAAAAATTACACTCTTACTTTAATTTATAGATATTACCGATGTAATTAGTATTTATTTCCACACTATGGTCGCGAGAACTAAATAATTAAAAATAAATTGTTATACATATAAACAAATATAAATGCATATAAAAATACATTGTTGTGTCAGAATAAAGTGCATTCAGATACTGATGATCAGCTTCGAGGTTTTATATAGTCGCGGTTAATGGTTAAATGATTTCAAGGTACTTAAAATACATAGAGTGTTAATGTTGGATTGATTATGGTTAATAGGCAAACTAACGCTACATGTGGGAGGAGAAAAAGATGCCTCCTTAGGATCTCCTTAGGAAAATAGCTCGTATTCAGGTTACACAAGTCGAAATCTACGGAAACATCCATGGAATTAGCACGTTCACTGAGATTCAAACTCAACTTAAACTTTCAGTTTTCAATGAGTGCTCGTATTAAAATGACAGCAGAAATTTATTCATATAGCTGGTTGGAAAGAAAAGTAACTTCGATGTTTAGTGTGAAATAAAACTCAATTTTTCTGTACAAAAATGAGCTTTAACCTGTCAAATATCTTCCATTCTGTTCGATGATCTTTTGCGATCTTTATAGTAACTTCACGATTCCAGGCTCACAGAGCTTCTGGTCTTTATCAGCAAAAAATTGAACCAAGTGTGATTTGAGGTCATCGTTATTACTGAAATTTTTACCATTTAAAAAGTTTTATAAACTTCGAAATAAACGATAATCCGATAGTGCAAGGGCGGAGCTATAATGGACAATACGACATCGCTTCCCAAACCAAGTTACAGTAAATTCGTACGTGTTGCTAAACATATGCGAGGCCTCGCATTGTAGTAGTGGAACACGAATCCTTTGCGATTTACTAATTCTGGCATTTTCTCTTTGATTTGTTCTTCCAATTTTATAAGTTATTGGCAGTAAATATCTAAGTTGATCGTGTGGTTTCTTGGAAGCAACTCAAAATACACAATACCTTTGTAATCTTGCCAAATTGGCAGCATGATTTTTTTTTCTGATCGACTTTGGCTTTCGATATGATTTGTGCTGATTCATAAAGTTTTGGACCATGATCTTTTTCGATTGAGGCTCCATTTTTCATTACCAATGGTAACTCATTTAAAAAAAGAGTCGATTGCATTAGGTTTGAAATGCGTTGATTCGTTTTGTTAAGTGAATTTCTTTCCATTCATGCGAAACCCAAATATTGAGATTTTTAACGTTTAAGACATCTTATGTGGTTTTCAATCATTGTGTGTGATACATGTAACCTTTATTTAATTTCTAACAGAGTTATGTGACGATTTGATTCAATTATGGCTTAAATTTTGTTATCATAAACTTTAGATGATTGGTCAGAACGCTGGTCATCTTCAAATGAAAAATCTCTGGAATAAAAATTTTTAAGGTAATGCCGACGCATGCTTTCTGTTAAGCAATCAGCACCATGAACTTCCCATGTCTCTTTGTTAGCCTAATCATCTTTCTTACATCTACGAAAATAAAAAAAATATGATGTGTACACCACATGACTTCCTTCTACGGAATATTAAATTATACGATTTTTACTGCATTTCATTTAAACTTATTTTCTCGAATTTCATAAGAGATATTTTCTCATTCAATAAATTCAGTTCTCACTTCGCGACAAGGTAAAAACACATAAAACCCCAAAATATCTTGAATAAAAATTTGAAAAATAAAACATAAATATGTTAAAACAATTTAAAGAACAATTTTTACAATTAAAATTAGAATTTCTACGCAAAAACAAGCAATTCAGCCACCAGCAAGAAGGCATATTTTTCGGTGCGCAAAAAACCTTACGTTTGGTCTCACTCTGCAAAAAGGCACTGAAGATGTAGAAACTGACTTAAATTGTTGTGGACGCTATGCTGAGTCAATATGTGGGATAATTTAATAACTTAAATGATAATTCCAGAATGGATTACGCATGATTTAATTCGCAATAATAAAAAGAACATGTTATCTTTGTTGTTGCGAAGCTTAGTTTCTCTAGATTGGCAACAAATCCACTATTCTGTTAAGTTTCAGATGTAAACATGTATGGCTGCTATGATAACAAAATTAGGCATAGCCGCGCTTAAACAACTTTTAAATTGTTGATAATTCTACAACTATAACATGCACGTTAACTAAAGGTATAAAAACCTTAACCGGAAGATAAGAACAACATAATTCAATCATTTTTAAAAGCAAAATATGCGCAATTTACATAAGAATAAAGAAACTGAGCTCACTGAGCCAAGTAACATAGTACATATATATATACTTTTGGTGTGGCTGATTGCAACCAAAATAGGAGATGCACATTTACATGTTATAGCAGTCCTATATACAAAATTGCAACGTTCTGAGGCTAGTCGTTTTTGAGTTATGCGAGATACATACATACATATACGTACGTACAGACGCCACAAAAAATTCTCTTCTGAATCCATTTTAAATCAGTTTTATAATTCGTTTGGGGAAAAGACTCCTTTATTCTGTCCCTACATACAGCTGTCACGTAAAAAACATTGTTAAATTGCATTCAATAGCGGTCAAAATGGATATTTTCGTTGAAATATGACACCCGGAATTTTTCGTGATTGCAATACTTGCTTTACTTTGAACAAGATTCTTATTATAAAATTGACAGAAGACTAATAAAGCGAACATAAGGCTATCAATTTGTACTAAATAAAATTGCTTTTTTGATATCCCAATGGTATATTATATTTTAATTATTTTTAATGCAACATTTATTTACGATTTAAATATTACTTGCCTATAGCAGACTGACAGATAATCAGCTTTCACCTACCTTATCTACAGAATTGAACCAAGAACTAATTTGAAACCTGAATTTTTCAAAAATTACTTCCTGATGTTTTGCGGGAGTATGGTACATCAAATTTAGCTAAAGAAAGTAATCGATTCCAGAAAGCGAATAATAGCCATGTTGTAAGCAAAATGCTGTCTGTTTAATACTTTGTTTCAATAAAACCCGCGAAATTCAATTAACCTAATATTCGATATAACAGAAATATCTGTTTCAAAAATGGCCAGAGAATTTTGTATTCCAAAAAAAGGAATGCAACTAAAATAGTTATTACATTAGAAGTGGCAACACCGCAGTTTTATGAACATAAATCATATTTTTAACGGTTATTTTTTACTGATTATAACAACGCATTAATTTAATAAATATTCTAATCTTGAGTGTCTCTAGTGGATACTTAAGGATTTAATTATCATTCAGTAATGGTAGGAAATTTTGGGGAAAGAAATCATTTATCAGATCTCTTATTTGGGTCACGCCCCGCGTTTCTTTGCTTATTAATAAAAGGGGTGACACACGCTAGCTGCAAATTTGCGTGATTTAAATTGCATTTTTTTGCAGGTACTTTTATAAAGGCTATTTTTTATTTACTCTTTCACATTTTCAGACATAACACGAGGTGTTGAAACACTAATCTTACAAATGCTTACGTGATTCGAATGAAATTAGGGCCTTTAATCCTTCAAATTTAATTTTATGAATACTTTTTTTGCTTATTGTATGCAATGAAATTCTTCTTAATTGGGTGTTTCAATTATTATTCTTTTACACCATTAAATAATTATTTATCTATAAAATGCTGTTCAAATTATGTTAATGGTGTTACCATTATAAATTAGCCATTAATTATCAGATTAAAAGGAATTTTAAAGCAATAAACTTTTGTGTAAAGCTTTATTTGCTCACATGAAACGTTTTAAAGAGATACACTTTCAGACATCAATATTTTTCTGCCAGTTAAAAAAATCTAGAAGCACTTGAAAAATATATAATGATGCTGATTAATTTTAAGTATCCTTAAATTTAGTTAATTTCTGAAAGTGAACTGAGGTACAGTTTCCTCTTTCAGTTCATCTTTAAGTTTTAATTAACAAATTCAGCTCTATGAAAGGAATGTGTTGCGGCTGCCGGAAAAGAATACTTTTATCTTCCAAGTGCCACTGTGTTGACGTTTAGTAAACTCAAAGATACTTTCAGATTTAATCTGTTATCGAGTAATAAAATAAGCGATTTAAAAGCAATAAAACCATTTATTAAGATTATTTTTTTCTACTTTTTAATGTGGTTGATTTTGTATTAAATAAACGAGATGTCTAAATGGAAATATTTAATAATTTTGTGAAGTCCTACTAGCTGGACTCATTACATTCATTATATACGTTTTTTATAATAACTATTTTAGCCTTCTGGCGTAGGTTTCAAAGAAATAATATAGTGATCTACGCTCATGTCCATAAATTAAGGATAATTCTAAGTCACGCGGAAATCGAACTCTAAAACAAATATATCACCTGTAAAATCACTACACACATCTTCAAGAATCATATGCAAATTTCAGGAAGTAACCAGATGACATCGATGGTACGTCACAATGACGAGAGTGTAAGAGAGTGATATACAAGGAATACAGGCAAAGAAGTAAAATTGTTCGCAGGCGCTTTATAAGCATTTCAGTGCAATAACCGAATAGTTATGACACAAAGGACGCATTTGGAGGATTTTTTACGTGGTAGAATTATCGGCCGTCTGGAATGTGGGCGTACCCAACTGGAAGTATCAGACGAGCTTAAAACTGCCCAGAGTGTCATCTGCAGGCTTTGGCAACGATTCCAAGATGATGGTAATGTGAGTAGACGTTCCAGCACAGGTCGCCCCAGAGTTACAACGCCAAATGAGGACCGGTATTTGGCAGTTACTGCCAAAAGAAACAGGCGGAGCACAGCCTCAGACCTGTCTCGTCAGCTCTCTTCAGCCACTGGTACGACAATTTCAAGGCAGACCGTGTACAGACGCTTAGGGCAGATTGGTCTATATGCTCGTAGACCTGTCAGATGCGTTCCACTTACTGCAACTCACTGTCGCCTGCGGTTAGCCTGGAGTAGAGAGCATGCATTGTGGACACCGCAACAGTGGGCTTGTGTGATGTTTTCCGACGAGTCCAGGTTTAGCTTGCAGTCTGATTCTCGCCGGACTTTCATATGGAGAGCTCCAGGTACCCGTTACCACCAAGAAAACATCATTGAACGACACCGTTACGGTGGTGCAGGAGTGCTCGTTTGGGGTGGAATTATTCTGGGTTCCAGAACTGACCTGCATGTTCAAATTGGAACCATGACAAGCCAAATCTATCGGGACGTCATTCTGGAACAACATGTACGTTTGTTTCGGGGCGCCATGGGCGCACAATTTGTGTTTATGGATGACAACGCCCGTCCTCACCGTGCAAACATCGTAAGCGAATGCCTTCAATCGGAGGATATCACCCGTATGGACTGGCCAGCATTCTCACCGGACTTGAATCCAGTAGAGCACGTGTGGGACATGCTTGGCCGACGAGTTGCAGCCCGTCAACCTCCTCCTACATGTCTACCGAAACTTCGGAGAGCATTGCTTTTTAAGTGGTGTAATATTCACCAAGATCAGATCGATAATTTGATACTCAGCATGCCTAGGCGTTGTACGGACTGTATTGCATCGTCTGGGAGACATACAATGTATTAACAATCATACCAACCATGTAATATTGATTTTTTGTAAATAGGTGTTTTTTGTAATTTGCTCCAGGGAGAAAAAATCGCTAATTTTTTTAATAATATCAAACCTATAGCATTTTTTTTTTGCTCTTTACCTTTTGTTTAATAAATAAGCTTTACAAATAAGTCAAATTTGTTTTGCTTCTAACTCTTCCTTTGCCTGATTTTGCATTATCCTTAATTTATGGACATGAGTGTAAAAATATCTATGGCAATCTATACGCTATCCAGAATTCTAAAAATATGCTATTTTTAAATATTTTGTGATTTTGTTGTTGAACTGGATTTTATGTGGCGTAATTGCGTGTGATATTTAATAAATGAAGTTAAACAAAAAAATTAATAATAAAAAGATGAAAACAAGTTTTGTAAGCCATTTTAATATGAAAACTAAATATTGATATGATGAACTAAGGAAAGACTGAAAAAAAAGGGAAAATGTATACTCATATTTAAATCTGTAACGAGAATTCTAAACATAAGCTGCTATTCAGCTTTAAAACATTTTGTGGTTTTATTGTTGAATTATATGTGGCGTAAGTTTGAAGAAAACTATGCTTAAGAATAAAACTAAAAAGACACACATATAATAATAATAATAATAATAATAATAATAATAATAATAATAATAATAATAATAATAATAATGATGATGATGATGATGATGATGATGATGATGATGATGATGATGATGATGATGATGATAATAATAATAATAATGATAATAATAATAATAAAAACTTGTTTAGCAGAAATTAATGCAAGAGCGACTTCGAGCTCAGCGAAAGCTTAAAAAACCTTAACAAACCCTTTTAGGAGATCTTTAAAATTTGAAATCTTTCACATTAGTTATTTATTTACATTTTCTTATTCAAAGAAGGCAAGATGAACTGTTAATCTTGATATCTCTGAAGAATGGATGTTATAGCTTCATCAAAGAGGTTTTCTGGAAGTTTAAACCTTTTCATTGTTGTTGATTGATAAACCTATTCCTCAAATCAAATCTCAAATCTACAAATAATTAGAAAAGAGTGATCTTGCGTTCAAAATTTGCATTATGTATAGCTCGAACAGAACTCACAGAAGATGCAAGAAATCCCATCCTTTTAAATATCTTAGAACTCCGGAGTGAATGAGAATATTTAATTATAGAAGCATAAATGTACGCATTCCGTGACAAATAAGCATAACTTTGAAACTTCAGAATATGAAAGGAGTGTAATGAAAACTATTTGGCTTTTTTTTGCAAATTTCACTAGTTAAAACTAAAATCCCGTTTACCATATTCTAAATTATCATTTGCTCCATGTGAATACAGGAATTGTAATAAATAATGTGCTGTGCAATTCATTATTCTAAAATAATCTATAGATTTAGGAATGCAGCTGTTAAATTTTATATTTAGCCATATATTTTCTCATCAATTATAACTTCTTGACTATAATTATACATCGTCTTAAACAATGACTTTAAAAATTTTCACATGTTTTTAAAACATTTTATGAAGAATTGGTAAGCAAAGTTGGATATCAATGATTGATGAAGCCATTGGATGAACATTTCATAAAGATTTATGAAGCTCTAAGGAGCAAGAGAAAAAAGGCCAAGCGATAGTCTTAAAAGAAATGTTAATCCAACGTATTTTTTCTAATATGTCAACAAAGTGACAGGATGAAATGTTGGCTGAAAGTGTTTTCATATTATGCATAAAATATTTTAAGACGACCTTTATCAAGGTTAAATAAACTCCAATGATTTAATTGATGCAAACGATATCAAATTCCATAAACATTGAACGTAAAATATCCATTAAAGCTGAAAAAATCTAGAATTAAAGTTCAATATTATTATAATATTTTGTTAATAAAAATTCTGAACGGTTATGCTCTGATATTATCGTCGATTTATCTCTTACACAGAACACATCCTCATTTTTAAAGCAAAAAAAAAATGACACCACAGAAGTAAAATCAACTAAAACGCGTATTTATTCGCGTATTTGTCCCATCCGTGTGTATTTTCTAGTTCCCCAAATTTTACAGCATATAATTTAGAAACTTTTCATTAACAATAACAACTTAAAATGTAAGCAGAGATAGAAAATACATTGCACGAAGGTTATTTTCTGGAGTCATTAGGTATTCTGGAGCAGATGAAGTGAAAAATGTACAGTTTCCTCTCCGAGATTTGAATTCCGGAACTTCCAATTACCAGCCGGAAGTATTTTCCATTTGCAAAGCGAAGGTACGTGGCAGAAAGGGAGAAAATACTCATCCTGTTAAACGGGGAATGGAGAAGAGAAGACACAATCACCAAAGTTTGATGATGACGAATTATAGTCCCTCTTTTAATTGGAATGTCACTTGTAGAGTCATTACGTATTTCGGAGCAGCAGACGGGAAAAGGAGCAGTGCCTTCGCCAGGATTCGAACTCCTGACATTCCGTTTGCCAAAAAGGCGTATTTCCCATTTTTATTGCAAAAACAATCGGTACGGAGGGAGAAAATACCTTACGTACGCCCTCTCTGAGGATCAGAAGACTCAATCGCCAGATCTTGATGGTGACAAGTTATTGTCCATCTTTTAATTCGATTGTCACTTGTAGAGACATTAGGTATTTCGGAGCACGTGAGACGTGAAAAATGAGCAGTGCCTTCGCCGGGATTCGAATTTTGGATCTTCCGACTGTCAGCCGTGTGTGCGTTCGAAGACACGCTGTTAGGAGGCAGAAATTGCCTTACATACTCTCCCTCCTTATGAGTGACTGAGAAAGGGAGGACCCAGTCGCTAGTGACAAATTACCGTCCACCACCTTCTACTTTTCACTTGTGGAGCCATTGGGTATTTCGGAGCCAGAGACGTGAAAAATGAGTAATGCCGTCGCCGGGATTCGAACTCCCGAACTTATTTTTGCCAGCCGGATGTGCTTTCTATTTAAACCACGAAGGCGGTAGGAAGAAAATACCTCACAGCTGAAATAAACAACTTCTTTGAAATGCAGAATGCAGTAATGTTAGTACATCTAATTACATATGCCTTTAAAGTTTTATGTTATCAATAAGTATTCCACTTAAAAATGGCATTTCACCCTCTCAATTTTCAAGAGGTAAAATTAGAGAAAAAAAATAGAGGAAATACACGTATAAATAAGGTAGTTATTAGAATACATAAAATGTAGCAAGCATTACATTAACAAAACAAAATGTAGCAAACTCCTAGCGAAGTAAAAAGCAAGCTATCATTTCTATTATCATCAGAACTAGCAGTTGCTCAAACCTCCTAGATCATTAATCGTATGGTAGCATAACCTGGAAGGAAAAATGAAAAGACTAGACCATAGGCTTTAAACTAACTAAAAACTAAATTACTAATTAAAGATCATCTAAAACTTTCAGGGGATAGAACGCTAATTAAAATCTTCGTAAAAAATATTCGAAAACCAATTCTAACAGGTTTAATACTTTATTTGAAAGCATGATTAGCTAAACACTTGTCACCAGAGTTTGGTATTACAATTACTAAGCTGAATCAACTCACCAAAGGCTGCGAAAACTCCAATATTTTCCGCTACAAATGATTAACAAGGTAGACGTATACTTAATGGCCACATGTCTCAAATAGCTAAGTATTCTTAGATACTGAATGTTATGTCTTGTACACTGTACTTCTTAAATATCAACTAAACTTCTTACATATTAACTGAATATATACTGAATGTTATGTCTTGTACACTGTACATCTTAAATATTAACTAAATATTGGGTTGGCAACTAAGTAATTGCGGATTTTTTTTAGAAAATCAAAGACAATTTTTTCATGGAACTAAATAACTTTATTCTGTAATGTATTGCCCATTTTGATCAACGACCTTTTGCCATCTTTCAGGCAGCATCATAATCCCACGTTCATAAAACTTCTGGTTTTTATTAGCAAAAACTGAATCAGGTACGATTTGACATCATCATCATTATTGAAATTTTTACCATTCAAGGAGCTTTGTAAAGATCGAAACAAAAAGTAATCAGATGGTGCAAGGTCAGGACTATATGGTGGATGTGGCAAAACATCCAAACCAAGCTCCAATAATTTTTGCCGAGTGACCAAAGATATGTGTGGCCTTGCATTGTCATGATAGAATACAACACCTTTTCGGTTTGTCAATTCGGGCCGCTTTTCTTCAACTGCATTGTTTAATTTCGTTAGTTGTTCAATGTAGACATCAGAATTGATCGTTCGGTTGGGTGGTAAGAGTTCAAAGTAGACAATTCCTTTGTAATCCCACCAAACTGATAACAAAACCTTCTTTTGATGAATATCAGCTTTTGATGTTGTTTGAATTGGTTCACCTGGCCTTATCCACGATCTTTTCCGCTTGATATTGTTGTAAACAACCCATTTTTCATCGCCAGTTATCAGTCGTTTTAAAAATGGATCATTTTCATTACGTTTCTTTAGCAAATCGCAGCTGTGAATGCGTTTCTTTCAGTTCGTGAGGAACCCGTGTATCGAGTTTTTGAACATAGCCAAGTTGTTTTAAGTGATTTTCAATGCATGTATGTGATACATGAAGCTTCTCTGCAATCTCACGTGTTGTACTGTGACGATCCGAATCGATTATTGCCTTGATTAGGTCGTCATCAACTTCAACTGGACGACCAGAGCGTTTTTCATCTTTGAGTAAAAAATCACCAGAATGAAATTTGGCAAACCAATTTTGACACTGCCGTTCTTTTAAGGCTTCGTCACCATAAACAGCACATAACTTTTTATGAGCTTGCAATGCGTTTTTCTCTTTGCGGAAATAAAATAGCAAAATATGACGAAAATGTTCCTTTTGAATTTCCATTTTTCAACGAACGCCAAACGAAAACTACGCAACCGACCAAAAAACATTTTTTACTGATTCACAGCTGAATTGCCAACTATCAAATAACAAACATTTGTACTACGTTTGCAAACCTAAAAATTCAACTGAAGCCATCTATGAATGAAATCCGCAATTACTTAGTTGCCAACCCAATATATACTGAATGTTATGTCTTGTACACTGTACTTCTTAAATATTAACTAAACTTGTTTACTTTTGGAGAAGGCCTCCGCAGACAGTATAGTGGTCAGGGGAAGCCTACTGCAATACCGAAGGGCCCGGGTTCGAATCGCGGATAATGCATGGGAGGTTTGTAAATATATAGTGTCTGTGCGGCATGGGGGCACTCCAAATATGCGGCGAGCCGAAAGTCCTCTCGAGAGTTTGATGGTAGAGGAGGAGGGATGGGCGACTCTCGTACCCGTCCCTCCGGGGAGGCTTTCCTTCAAAATTGGGGGTGGAAATGAGCGAAGTCTATATGGTGTCACCTATATGGTGCTCAAGGCTTTCCCAAAGACAGGTACAATCTTGCTCTCCTTGCCACGATGAATTTTGTGTCGCTGTCAGGCAGGTGAGCTAAGTCAACACAACAAAACACCACACTTCTGGAGAGGGACTGAGTTGCAAATAAGAAGAAAAGGATAGCAGAAATAAAATTAAACCTAGTTAATTAAAACCAATTAGCTTGTAATAATTTATTCATTTTTATATTTAACCAGTTATTTTATGACAAATATCTTTATTGTTGTTCTCCCTTTCCGTTTTATTGTCCCAGAATGTTAATTTTTAGTTGGCGGATATTCAAATGAGGTAGATGGACATGTTATTCAAAGGAAGGTTTCAGATTGTTAAATCAGAGCGCATTCCACCTGCTGAAGGTCACGTTAATAGTTGCAATACTATTATAGCCTTCGTTGCTTTATTCTTGCCAATAATGCTTATCTCGCCATGTAATAGATTTGAGTCAACTTGTGTGTTAATCAGATATGCGTAGCCTTTGGCTGGCTTAACTTAGTTTTAATCTGATTTCACTATTTTTGAGTTACGTCATAAATGATGGCTGTTTTTGTAAGCACAAGAAGGGTCTTATATTAAATTATTGAGTTCTTAATAAAAGGGTCTTTTACACCCTTCTTAAGCTGTGTTTCATCTTAGACAAGTCACTTACACGTCTGTTAATTGATTTGCCACAAATTACACTTTGCTACAGGCACAATCCCAACAAGCATTGCAAAATGACCTCATTAAAATCTAAAGAAATATGAATCCAGTGCACATTTCTATAAGGTAAACATTTATTTAAAATTCGTAAAACAATTAATGGACTAAAAGGAGAAAAAAAGGTCTGTCATACAGTTTAATGGAAATATATACTATTAAAATTTGTCGACGTCTATCTGTCTGTTTGTGGCATCATCTCTTCCGAAACGGAGGGTAGATGAGTTTCTTGAGGAGTACCTCCTGGATTCCAAAAATTCGTGAGAAACCATTTCGACCATTTTCATCTTCGTTCGACTTTAATTAGCCGAGATATTAATTAAAAACCCCGAAACCGATAATTTTCGCACTCATTTTTCCGAGTGGCAATAGTCTGGCGCGCTGGAGATAAAAATCTGCTTTATTTCGAAAAGTGTTGCCACTGCTCGCTTTCAAATCGTAGAGTTTGTTAATAAAAAATTTGTAAGTTCTGCAGAATACGAAATAACAATGGCATTGCCAAGTATTAAATATATTATTCCGGATTTCAAAAATTCGTGGGAAGCCATTTCGACCTTTCTCATCTTCGTAATACTTTAATCAGTCGAGATATTAATTATAAACTTCGAAATCTCTAAACTTCGCACTCATTTTTCCGAGTGGTAACTATCTCACATGCTGAAAATAAAAATCGAGTAAAATATTAAATACTGTTCGATACTCATCTACAATTTTGTAGCACGAATAATAAAAGCATGGGGTGCCCTTGATAAATTTATAATGGTAATAGTTTACACTTTTGACAGTGCATTTCGATTATTAGATTTTGTTATTTAGGCGCCGAAGTTTTTAATATTCATGATATAAAATCCCCGTTGAATTTTGTAAACAGAATCATTTAATCTCTTGTTCCCATTAAATTATATGATAAATTATGTTTCTCCTTTTAGTTCATTAATGGCCTTATGGGTTTTAAATAAAAGTTTATTTTATAAAATCTGCCATAAAATTTCTTCTTTTTAGTCTAAATTATGTGATATTAATCAAATTATTCTATGGGGAATTTGTTTCTCAAAAATGATTAATAATTATTTTTACTTCCATTAGTTCTTTTATAAATTACAACTGTAAGATAAAATATATTATTCTAAATTTTATATTAAAATTTATGTACGTTATTTGCGACTAAAAATTCAAATATTTAATCTTAGACTGTCTTGGATAGTATGCTCGAAATCTTTCCATTTCCGCTAACTTATTATTATTACTACATGGATTTTATCCCTCAGCTTTGTGTGCCCCAATGCAAATTTTGTGAAACCTTGTGTTTAAAAAAATGCACATTTTGTGGTTAACATTATCTGGATGCAAAGGTTGAAATGCATGTAAAACATCTTTTTTGATATGTAAAACATAATAATATAATTAAAAATCTGATACACGACGACTTCTTTGTATGGAATATTAAATTATACGCAATTTTTCCTGCTTTTCCTTTAAACATATAAAACGATTTTATAATTTCATTGGAAACAAATTTCTCATTCAACTAATTCAGTTCTCACTTCGCGACTAGGCAAAAGTACATAAAAACTCCAAATATCTATATTAAATATTGAAATATATAGAAAAACATAACACAAATACTTAACAATTTAAAGAACAATTTTTAGAATTAAAATTAGAATTTCCACGCAAAAACGAGCAATTCGGAGAGCGGGCAAGAAGGCAGATTTTTCGGTGCACAAAACTAAGCATTTACTTTTGGTCTCACTCGGCAAAAAGACACTGAAGACGTAAAAACTGACTTAATTTGTTATGGACGCTATGCTGAGTTCATTTATGGAATAATTTAATAACTTAAATGATAATTCCAGAATAGATTTAATTCGCAATAATAGAGTAAGATGTAACTTTGTTGTTGCAAAGATTAGTTTCTCTAGATTGGCAACAAATCCATTATTCTTCTATGTTTCAAATGTAAACAAATATGGCTGCTATGGTAAAAAATTAGGCTTAGTCGCACTTAGACAACTTTTAAATTGTTGATAATTCTACAACTATAACATGCAGCTTAACTCAAGGCATGAAATCCTTAACCGGAAGATAAAAACAACATAATTCAATCATTTTTAAAACAAAAAATGCACACTTTTCAAACATATAAGAATAAAGAAACTAAGCTCAATAAGCCGAGTAAGCGCTAATTTTCTACTAGTTTTTCTTTCATCTTCGACTAGGAATTTCGAAAACTTTCTGAATATAAATATATTTGTATACTTTTGGTGCGTCCGATTGCAACCAAAATAGGAGGTGCACATCTATGTGTTCTAGCAGTCCTATATACAAAATTTCAATGTTCTGAGGCTTTGAGTTATGCCAGATACATACATACATATGTACGCACAGATGCCACGAAAAAAAAGTCTCTCTAGAATCCGTTTTAAATCAGTTTTATAATTTTTTGGGGGAAAAGAGTTCTTCGTTCTGTCCTTACGTACACATAACACGCAAAAATATCGATAAATGTCATTCGATAGCGATCAAAATGGATATTTTCGTCGAAATATGGTACTCGGAATTTTTCGCAATTGTACAACACTTTCTTTTTACTTCGTACAAGGAAGTAAAAATGTTTTACAAATTGGTAAACATTTTTAATCCTGTGACTTTCAAGAGTATATTTATCACTAATTCTTACATTATATTTATTTATCAAGTAAATTTCTTTAATCTAATTTATCGTCTTAAATCAATTAAAAATAAACTGACCTTATACTTTCTCCAGGGAAACTAATTTCTTTATTTATTTATTGTTGATATATATTAACAGCTATAAAAGTGCAAACATATATACTTCGAAGCGTGCGTAAAGCGCTCTTTAAAGTAATATGTAAAAAATTAAAATTCTTAGAAATCCTGTGACAAAGTACACGCTAGTTTTAAGACGCTGTTGAAAAGAAAAAGGTTTTATTAAGTCAAATCAGCTTTCCTATTAGATTTCAGCTAAGGCGTGACGGGAATGTTAGAATGCTGAGTAATGTGTTGTCATTCGTGGCAGAAAAACGAAAACAGATATGTAACACTGTTCCGGCAAATTTTGCTGCCAAACAGAACGCAAAATTTAAGTTTCATTCATCTGCTTAGAGATGGGAGTAACATGACAGATTACACCAGACAGGAAATTCTAACTCTTCCTGCGTTGTTGATGCTAAAAAATTTCTTCGTGTTTAAGATAAAAAGGAAATTGACGTTGTTTGAAGTGACGTTGTTAAAGTTTCAGTTCTCAAGATGATTAAAAACTGAGTTCATCAAACAAATGAAACTAATAACAATTACTAAGTCTTCAAATGTCTGGCATGTTGATGCTACGAGTATCTCATCTTTTAATTTAAATTTTTTTCTATTCCAAAACATTAGACAATAATTTTCATGAAATTAGGAAGTGATTAAGAAGGCATAAGTGTACGTGATATGTTTACACTGTTTCTGCTAGAGAAATTATGATAAAGTTAATAGATTTATGATAAAATTAATACATGCACCTTTCGTACCCGTAGCTTAATAATCATCCGATATTCGAAAGGGACGACTTCTCTTGTCAGTTAAAATAAACACCTCACAGAATTAGACCATATGCGAAAGAGCTCTGAAGGTATTAGATAAATTCTACAAAATTTATAATAAGATCAATAAAATTGTTAAAGATTTTTTGAAACAAATCCAAATATACATATGAACAATAACTGCTACATAAAAAGGTCTTGTCTTAGTTTATGTATCCGCCCATCAGTGGCCTAGCGATTCAGTCACTGAACACTGGTAGTTTCGACCTGGATTCTATTCCAGGCGAACGGGCTCGTGCATGGGTGTTTCTGCGTTTTCTCCATGTGTAAGGTACACACAAGCCAGTTTTTATTAGAAAGGTCTTTCACGAAGGCAATTCTCCCCTGAGATAGATAGCCCTAGTGCGCTTTGTAAACCAAACCAAACTTAGCTCATGTACTCCTCGAATGCAATAACTGTATGAAATGTTTATGAAAAAATAACACGAAGACTCTGCAAGATGCTACACTTGACAGTACCTATATCTCTATCACCATAGGCAAAAGCTCAGGGTATGCTTATTGTCTGAAAACGGTTAAAGCAATTTTTAAAATCGGTTCAATGAGATTGATTTCGAAAGTTTAACCATGCAACGAAATTTCCATTAGAATCTTCTTCAGTCCTATAAGATAGCTAATTGTTCTGGACATTACCATATATAATTAAACAATATCAAAACATTAACTGTAAAAGTTTTAACTGTCATATTCACATTTCTGTGTTTTTTAGAAGCAAGTAATTGATTGAGAGTTTATTATCAGTTGAGCTTTATTTTGTTCCTCGTATTTTCGATACTATGTCAAGTTTGACAAAAAAGAACTGGCATTTTCGGACCAGTTCTTTCATGGTCGAATTAAAGGAAGAGCAGTTTTTCTCCAATCCTTTCATCTCGTTTGTTAACTAAATTCTTATAAATAAATAGTAAATAATTTCGGTAATTTATGCCAAGAATCATTAAATGAAATGCATGAAAATTAAGATATTTTGGACTTTGTTTCATATGTTAATAGACGTTTTCAAAAAAGGGTTGTGAATTTTACAACTAACTCAAAGGATTAGATCTTTATTAAATGAAAATGCTAAATTTAATGAGAACCAAACCAATTCTAATAAAATTGACAGGGGAAATGAATCAATACCATATGATTGTGAGTAAAAATTAATCATAATTGTATAAGAGATTTATAAACTATTAAAGTTTTTTTTATTATTCATTTATTTGAGCAAAAATAAAACTAGCAGTAATTAATTACGTGCATATGATTATCTGTTATGCTATTAACATTAACTGTTAAAATGAAAAAAATGTCCCCTTCCTGAAGGCATCATTCATGTTCCTGGCCTTTCCTCGGGGCACTCATTCGATTGACCTCGTTGGAAATGTCAATACTGGTGACTTCTTTGATAATATTCTGCTTAAAATCATTCATTGCCTTAGAATGGGATGAACATATTTCTAGTATCTTATAGCCTATTAGCTTACTATTCATTCATCTAGTTCTTAGCTTTCGTAGCGCATAGATAGCTAAGTATCTAGGGGCAAGATGGGAAAGGGCATTATGACGAAATCAGCAGTATCGATATGATTCCAACTAATGGACAGCAACATTACATACGCGCAGCTGTGCCTTCAGGAGTGGATGAAATTTTCAGCATTTGCTCTGTAATTTTCATAGATCTCTTAACCCTTAGAAAACCGAAGCCTTCGCTAACCTGTATGCTTAAAATACCGAAACACCCGTCTCTGCCCATTACCCATATCGCCCATTTCCTCGCCTCCCAGTCCATCAAAGCAAGAAGTGGTGTCAAGATTTCAAATGACATCCTTTCTACTTCCTAACAAAGAAGCTTCCATTAGGCTTTTAGAGCAAGCTGACTGCAATAAACCGATACAATGCATTTGGGGAAACTGCACTTGCTATTGTATACCTTAGGGGAAGGGAAGAAAACAACACCGCAATCTCGGGCCTTTCGACCTCCAAAGGGTTACATTCGAGAACTCGTAAATTGTTTCTAGCTTTATTCCTATTTAAGTAAATCGATAATCTACACATTTTCTACAAAGGGTAATAATTTTTATAAACCTCTTAAACTCGAGATATAGTAAATTGTTTCTAGTTTTATTCTTGTTTACATAAACAGATAACACAAATTTCAGTTTTATATGAAATACGCTCTATGTAAAAATTGAAACAGCCTTGTTTTGTACCTCCGCAATTTATTGATTCAAAGCTTTTTATAGCAAAGTTATTTGTAAATATATATATATATATATATATACAAAATTTTTTAAAAAACAAAATATAAATATGCAAGAACGTAGAGACCTATTTGGTCAACAATTTTGCGCATTGAGCTGCAAAATTAAACTTAAAGATAAGCAAAAGGAGTAAAATTCTAAAAGCAATCGCCTAAAAGTAAATTTGATACCTTAGCTCCAGAGTTAAAAAACTTGAACAAAAAACATAACTAAAGAGTCAAAACAGTTTTAAAAAATTAAAAACCAAAATGAAGGTATTGAAAACTCAACATTTAAAAATATTTTGAATTAATTTAATTTTTTACGTGTTTTAAAATTTTTTAAATGTTGAGTTTTTCAATACCTACATTTTGGTTTTTAATTTTTTATAACTGCTTTTACTTTTTAGTTATGTTTTTTGTTC
>KK122332.1:610112-628368 GCA_000611955.2 Stegodyphus mimosarum
CATATCAACTAAAATCGTAGGCCGTGGACATCGATAAAACTATTAAATATTAACTCTTTAATGATTGGTTGTTGAAACGTGATGAACGATGTTTCGCCAATTCTCCCTAACCAATCAGAGCAAAGATAAAAAGGCCTTCATTTATTCTAGTAAAATATTAGAGTGCTCTGACACAAGTGTTGCAAATGGCGGAGACGCAGTGCTTCATAAGCGGTAAAAACGTTTACTACTTGACAACACAGAGAAGACTAATGAATTGCAATCATTTATGTGGTAATCTGATTCCCGTATACATGGACTAGAAATAGAGCTTATCTTTGAGGGTAAAATGTTGGAAATGTATCCAGGAAGACAGAGTTTGACAGCTTTGTCTCAGACGAGTGGTGATTTAATGTATGATGGTCACATGTATCACTGTTCGTTGAAAATGTAATAAAAATATTATATGTGTCTTATAACAGTCTAAAAAAGGGACAATAGCTTTATTGTCTTCTGATACGTCTTTCTGATACATCTTGTAAGGTTTTAGTTAAACTAACAAAGTTTTATTTTAATTTAAATCTTTCTATCCCTTCTCATTTTCAACTTCCCGTTAGAAGAAGCGCGCATTTTCAGCTTTATGCTAATTTGAAGTGGAGCCAAGTTATATTTAAACCGGAGGTAGAAACCTCTCAGTGTGAGAGAGCTTTTAGTCTCAGGCCACGATCATTCTATTCGACGTTCTCCTAACTAGCTAGCAGTTAAATTCTAAGCCATAGCGTTTTACGTGATTTCTTATTGAAATAAATCCAAGTGCGTCAGTATTAGTAAATCTTGCTACGCACCATTTAGTTAGAGGCTAAACTCGCGTTATAAGCTCTGTGAGCAACAACTATTTAATTTCTATTTAGCTTTAGTTTTAAATTTATCTGATTGTTCATTTTAGACCCAAGTGTGGTCTTTTATTTTCTGTATCCCTCCCGAGTTGGGAAGTGGTTTGTAAATAATAGTGATTTAATAAAAGAGGATTTTAAATCCCTTTCAAGTGCAGTTATTCTACCACTGAATCACAGCCTTCTACCACAGAACATAGCTGCATTCAGCTCCCTGTTCCAGATCAGGACTTGAGGAGTTCACGAAGATGTTTTCAAAGAATATGCACCGAACACTCAGTCCTGACAATCTTATATAACGGATATCAGATATCTAAGGTTACATTCAGTTTCCAGGCATTAATTATTGTGTATCACAAAAGGAATTATTAGTCCAAAGAGGCTTTATCCCTCAAGTACTATTGTTTTCGTTTTGCGATTTTGCGTCGGAAACATTGAATGTCAGTTCACTTTTCAAACTGTTGCCACCAAATCTTTTAGCCCTGCATTATATTTAGAGAAATTAAATAATGAAAAATGTGCATAAATGTACGTATCTTTCTCGCGTTGTGATAAAACGACGGTACCTAGAGCCATCGAATTTTGAATGACGTAATCTTGCTGCGAATATGGGCATCTGGAAGACCAAATTTGAAATTTGGAATTTGTTTTATTACCGATTTTATATTTTGTAAAACTTTAACGAATTTTTGATGAACAAGCTCAAGGATTTCAAAGCGAGAAATGGCAAGGTTGTACAGAAAAAAAAACATTTTTATCTCCAGCGCGTGAGACTGTGTATAGAAAATTCTAAAGATATGCTCAGTTTAAAATTATTTTGCGATATTGTTCTTGAACTGAATTATATTATTTAAGTGCGAACAATATGATATTTAACAAATAAAGGTAACACACAAAATGTAAAACAAAACGCCCCTTTGGACGTAATTTAAAATCTGAAACATTGCAGATTTTCTTTTCTCTTTTTTTTTTTTAAATAATATTTTTAATGAGATAAGTGCGGAAAGATAGATAATAAAATCATAAAATAACATGAATAGCATACGAGGATAATAACCAAATGCAGTGTAATAACAAATAACTGAAGAAATTCAATGTAACTAATAATAAAAGACTTATGGCTAGAGCATTGCAATTTCCATTCCATTCACCACCGTGGCAACAATGCTTTGATCAAACTAGACAGAGCGTCAACGAAATTAAAGGTAGCAATAAAGTTTTGATGATCTGTACTAATTATTGCATTGAAAGTCTTCTCCGTCTTGTTATGAATTGCGTTAACCATTTCTTTTTACTTATTGTTAAGTAACTGAATTCGAAACAATTGACTGTATTAACATGATATATTTAGTAAACTTTATTTCATACCATAAAGTATGTATCATACATAAAGTGTGATAATTACTTCTACTTTTGAATTTGAATCTTATTGTTTAATCTATTATTAGCTGTTATCATAGTTCTTGAATTCCGTGTTAATTAATTATTAAAAAGCATTAGAAATTTTTAATTGGCTATGCAGGAGGTACGGCCAATTAGACCCGGAGTCCTTATAAGTGTCCTTGATGGTAAAATTCGGATTATCTTTGAAAGGGGTTTATTATTATTTCCTTATAAAATAAAATTAGCAGTAACAAAATGTAGAATTATTTTGTCACCTATTCATTCATTTAATATTGCATTTGTTGTATGTTATCGGATATGATGACTAATGGTAGAATATCATTGGTTACGTTTTAAGAATTTTTATCAAGATATAGGGTAACTTATAAGAAATAATATAATACATATTAAATTATCAAAGTTCAAAACTTATGTTAAGTAACGTGCTAATTTAATGTCAGTTTTATTGTAGCAACTTATTATTAGAATTCCATTTATTGAAAAATTATCTACTATACTTACATTACTAATCGTAAAAATAATGTAACTAAACCTATAATAGTTAGGTTTATCTCTAGGATAAATAAAATCTGCACCTTTCAATCTAGCCTCGTAAAGCTCAGAATTAAATTCCGGATTTGTTTTCTTAAAAATAAAATGACCTTACTGTAAAAGAATATATGTAGTTGTTTAAATGGTAATCAATATACGCGATTGTAACTAACATGTTTGAGGCAATCCTTACTCGAATTACAAAAGTGCTAGAAAATGAAAATTTTCAGTTTGTAAGGTTTATTATACGTTTACTAACAGTTATTCTAAGTTTTGTAGCTTTCCTATCTTATTCTAATTTCAGCTTACAATTCCCTGCCAGAATGTATATTCAGAAACGCAGATAATGCAAATGAGAAAGAGTACTATTTAAATCGTGCCTTAATCGACTTCAAGAGAGAGAGTCTAAGCCCGAGTGGCGGCTTTATGTAAAGTTCCAAGTCGGAACTGACTTATAAATATACTGAATAATAAAGTATTTTGAACCCTTCTTAAGTCTCACATGTTCTGTTCACATTTAAGCGATTATTCGCTTGTTAAGCGTTCGTGGGGTTCGAAGTTAGAATTTTAGATTTAAAGAGAAAACCTCACAAGTTATTGAAAATACAACAAAAGTCCCATTGAAAATAATGTATAACGTAATTTTTCAGAAATAACATTTTTTAGGAATAGTATTTAAAGTTGCCTTCGGACCTGAAAATAAATTTCCTCAACACTGCAACGAATAGAGAATTTCTTAGTAATGTTCTTACAAGAATCTTAGTTGGTTTAATTTCGTAACTAGGTCCAGTGATCCTTCCGTCCTACTGATTAGTTGAATTACGCGCAATATGTCGTCGAACACAACGTTTTCCGTTTCGGAAAAAATGTTGGGGACAGAAATCTGCTAAAATCAGATCTGGAAGAATGCGCTTCTACGAAAAATTGGCTGCTGAGATTAGCATTCACCAGTGTCATACAAGAGTAAGAAAACTAATGAAACCATAAGGTATGCTGGAGAAGGTAAGGAATCATTTTTGCACTTACTTTTGCAAGTTTTGGGAAAGGATCCTGATCTAAGCTAATTTGATATAGAGCAGATTGTAAGGGTCCAAGAACTCGGAACGATTACCTCCAAAACTGCCCGATTGGTAGGTTGTTTACGATCTGCCGTTGTTAGCATTTATGCAAAGCATATAAATGACGGTGAAACCAGCTGTAGAAGCCAAAATATTGTCCACGTGTCGTCAAAGAAAAAGGACGAAGACTGTCCCGCTTGGTATAGCAAAATCGGCGTCAGACGGTGGCTCAGCAGTGTTTCGGAACACACAGTTCAGCGGAACTGTTGGATATGGGACTGCGCAGCAGACGTCCCACTCTTGCGTCTCTGTTGACCAAACTTCATTATCAACTACGCCTAGAATGGGGCCTGGAACATCGAGTCTGGACCATGGATAAGTGGAAGACGGTTGTCTGGTCGGATGAATCACGATTTCTGATTTATCACTTCGATCGTCGGGTCAGAGTACGCCATCTTCCTAGCGAAAAGTTATTCACCCCCAGCAGCAGGTAATACACAGGCTAGTGGTGGTGGTATTATGCTTTTAGGGAGGTTCTCATGGGCGGCTCTGGAACCCTTAGTTGCGGTAGAATATTCTACGAAAAGTGCGAGTTATCTGAATATAACTGCGGATAATTTTCACGCTTACATGGTGTCTGTCTTCCCAACTGGAAATGGAATCCTCCAGCAGGACAACGCAGCATGTTACAAGGCTCGAATTCTGTTCGATTGGTTCGAGGGACATAAAGATAAATTCCAGTTAATGTCCTGGCCAACTAACCGGCCGATCCTAACCGGATAGAGCACATTTGGGATGTCATAAAGCAGCAGCTCAGAGGTCAAACAACACCATGCCGGAATATGTTGACTTTGCGTGACCGTTGCTTAGACATTTGGTATAATCTGTCTCCAAGCATTTACAAAGAACTTGTGGCTTACATGCCAGGGGATAGTTGCAGCTATTTTGCAGGTCAAAGGTTTTAATAATGGTTTGGCTCTTCAGTGTATATATAACTTGAAATCATTTATTAAAACTTCATAAAACACTTTGTTCATTTTGTTATCTGATATTTATTGACAATTCTCAGTCACTTATTTTATAAAATAAATGATATTAGAAAAATCGTAACAAATTACAGATAATTAAGAAGGAACACCCACAAAAAAATATAAAACTATTTGCATAATTTATTAGAAGTATGAAAATGATTCTAGCAAAAGAGATAGAATAAATCCACAGGTTCATGATACATGCCCTTAAATTTTCAATAAGTTTATCTTTATTTACATGGCAGGCACGACATTATAAATGCGGCTACAATATGATCAACACAGAATTTGCTTTCGATCCCTACAGCACTGCTGTGATGGTCTGCAAAGTCCTTATGGCACCGAAATTACGTTAAGGATTAATGAATAAGTGCCCATAGGCCTATGTGAATTACAAAGAAGGATTACTGTGGCTTTGGAGATTATAATGCTAGACATGTTTATCAAAGTGATGTAGTGAAATGAAGGACCGTCTAAATGTATGCTTTGTAATCAAATTTGCGCATACTGAATAATTGTAGATAAGTAGTATAAACAGTTAGACATACTCTTCGATTTTATTAAAATGTGTTCTATATGTTGTCTCAGTGCCATGGTTATGTAGAAGAGGTAGGGCGCACACAGGCGATTAGAAAGTATTTTCCTTGACGCTGTCGATGGCGTTAGTTTCGTAGAGAAGCTTCATTTCATAAATAGGAGTAAATGGTTCAGTGGGTGATTATACAAACGTGGGGTTAGGCAATGGGCATCTGATGAACGGGGTCATTTAAACATGGATGTGGCATGATGGCACGGAGCATTAACCTGCTGTGATCTCGAAGATATTACGTTTTGATTACTTCTTTTGGATACGCAGTGTTACGGAATTTGTATTTAATTTGCTATTTTTAGAAGAATTACGATTAAAATTGTTTTATATCCCCGTGCAATGCAGCACGAGACTTACTTGAATAGAACGATACGCCAGAAAAGTTAAAATACGGGAGCACGCGCGTTTAATAAATAAATATCTCGCAATTGCACTCTTTTGTTATCCAGAAAAATCGAGAAAACACCAGAATATTCTCATGCATGATTAAAAAGCTCATAAAAGCTGGAGGAAAGCATCTAAATTCAGTGTTTATGAGTTGTTTACTTAGTTTTTGTTGTTGATTGTGGCGGATTAGCTTTCTCTGTGTTTTCAACTGATTTCTATTTATTGTGATATTGTACGAGGAAATTTCAGGATTTTGTTTAATTTTTTTTCATAAGAATAACTTTTATTAATTTTTTTATCGACTTGTGCATTCAGTCCATTAAGAACCCGTTCGTACGCAACAGTATGAAAACAGCGCTGTATGATAACGCCTAGAAACTGTTGCATGAGTCGCTGTAGCTGCTACGAAAGTCAGACATATGACAGGAATTTCGAAACATTTGGAATTCTATGCGTCGAATACATGAGTTTTGCACTACAGCTTGTGAAGACGTTCTTCAAACTCTGCTACTATTGTGAACGCTTATTTATTATTAACACGATCTTTATTTACTTGGCGTCCTTTCATTCTGCATACACTACCGCATGATGTTATTTCCGACCCTGCATTAACATATGATTGGGAATCTCTTATTCTAGCTCTCTTACAAGTTTGTAACTCTGCAACTGATTATCTAGTATATGTATATAATCATATTTCAAGACCTTATCAAATACTTATAAACACCTCTGTACAAATATAATTAAAAATTAAGAAGAATAATCTTTATGAAAACTACATTTTTTATTATTCATGGTGAATGATAAATTCATGTGCGTTAAGCATTAATTAAAAGCGTGAATTTTTTATGACGTAATGTAATATGCATTGCGTTAATTTCTGAACAGTAAACTTGTAGCATTCATTATTTTAATTAACCAAATTATTTTTAGTTTGAACTTTCCTATCGAATTCTCAAAGTTTCAGTTGCTGCCCGGATTTAGCGCGAGTGAGATATTTATGCAAATCGCATATATCTGTTAGCAGTTAAAAGGCAGGAGTTAACGAGGGGAAAGATAGAGCCTTGGATTTATCGCCGTAAGGCTGTGCGCGCAAAGATTTCCTCTGTCTACTGAAAGTTCGCCTTCATAGGCAATTTGCAATTACCAGTGTTTGCTAGTGAAAATTCGCATTATTGCATTTCACTAAGAGTTAAGCTTCCCTCGCCGTCCTATTTAGAATTAAGTTAGGTATTGAATTTGTTAACACACTTTAGTTTAATATTATTTTAGTTCAGCCCAAGTAGTGGCTTACTCTCGATTTGAAGAGTTGTAAATATTTGAATTAAAGGGTCACTTTTAAACCCTCCTTCCTGACTTTGTAGTTTTTCAACACTAAGGACATAGCCTAGATCTGCTCACTGTCCTCCACATAAGGTTTCACAGTTTATGCTCACGAAAAGAGTCAAGAGATTGAAGGAGAAACCTTACAATGGCGCCCGAACAACTAAAAGGATGGAAGGAAGTTGGAATATGCCTACTACATCCCAAAATCCAGCTGCAATGCCTGATGGATTTGGATTCATAGTGGAAACCATCAGAGCAGCCATGAAGCCGGCAGTAGTTTTTGATGCCAGAGGACCTGTGAACACATTCCTGGAAAAGTTAGAAGCGCATTTTTTGCTGTATCCAGTTCCGGAACATCAGAAGGTCATATTAGCGACAGGAGCATTGAGGGGCCAAGCAGCGACCTGGTATAAGTGCATCGGAAAATGTCTGCTGGGAGAACCAGGAACGCCGACTTACACGTACGAGAATTTTAAACTAGCAATTTTGAGAGCGTTTCCTGTGGTTAAAGACCGTGCGAAACTCGAAGCTGAGTTGTTTAGCAAGTATCAACAGCGGGTGGATGAACTATCGGAATTTATTTTGAGAAAAATACAAGTCTTTAAATTATTGTATGGCACGAGGCCGGACCCGGAGATTATCCAGATAATCCTGCCCAGATTGTTACCATCGATACAAGATTTCATGGAGCTAAGAAATCCCGTAACGCTGGACAAGCTGTTTGAACTCGCCGTACAATTCGAGAGCCGGCGAGCGGCCGAAAATCAACGGAGACAATCGTATGAACAGCGGCTGCAGGGGAACCAGAATGCCGAAGGAAGAAACAGACGATGGCCGAGAACTACTGGTACCAGTCAAAATGCGAGCGGTCAACCGCGCCAAGTACAGCGCCAACAAAATAATTCCAACTACGGAAGAAAATCATTCTCCCCAGGCAGAAGCCAGCAACAGAAGAAAACACCCGCAAAGCATTTAAACTACTAAGGAATATTGCGGGGAAGGGGGTGCAATGTTCCGAGGAGAAGAAAAATCCCTCTGAAGTACAGCTAAATACGGTCATGGTGAGAAACATTGAATTACCGAGACTGCAGTTACTAATTAACAACGTACCCGCTACAGCTCTGTTGGATACCGGCGCTCAAGGAAGCTGTTTGGCAGAAGAATTTTTTAAGAAGCACTTTCGTAGATATCGTCTGCATAGCGTGGAAGGAATGAAGGTGGTAGCAGCCCAAGGAAAAACGTGTCAATGCATGGGAAAAATCGAGCTGTACATCAAAATCGGCGAAGAACAAAAAAAAATTATGTTTCTTGTAGTGAAGAACCTCCAAGCATCGGTTATTTTAGGAACAGATTTCTTTGCAGCTGTGGATGCGAAAATCGATTTTGAAAACTCCACCTTGCAAGTAACCATGGACCCAGTTAAAAAGAAATCAACACCTCCCCCTGAAGTGGATTTAAGCCATCTAACGCCCGAAGAACAGGACAAGTTTCGGGAGTTGGTAAGTAATTTCGCTGATTTATTTGATGATATTCCAGGATTCACCCAGATCGTAGCACACGAAATTAAATTAACTACGGATGAACCTATACGTCAGCGTCCTTACAAGTACGACAAAGTTAAGGAGGAAATAATAAAATACCATATTGATGAAATGTTAAGAAACAAAATAATAACTCCTATTTCTAGTGCATATGCGAGTCCGGTTGTTTTATGTAAGAAAAATAATGATTTGCCGTTAACTGATCCATTAAGGTACAGGTTCGCTATTGACTACAGAAAGCTTAATAGTATAACAAAATTTCCAACTTACCCACTTCCGGTAATTGATGAAATTCTAAGAAGTATTAAATCAACAAAATACATAACCACCCTAGATTTGACATCCGGATATTTTCAGATAAGCATAAAGCCGGAAGATGTTCACAAAACAGCATTCATAACAAAATACGGTACATATGGCTTTTTGCGTATGCCTTTTGGATTGTCGGGAGCCCCGGCCACGTTTCAGAGGTGCATGGACAAAATTTTAAGGCCGGTAATAGGAAAAAGTACATTTATTTATCTTGACGATATAATTGTTACTTCAGAATCGCTGGAAGAACATATTAAAGACCTTCGAGAAGTCTTTACTCTTTTGAAAGATGCAGGACTTAAAGTGAACATTAAGAAATGTAAATTCGCGGCAAAAGAACTCAAATATTTAGGGTACAAAATTTCTCAAAGGGGGATCGAAACAGATAAATCTAAAGTTATAGCAGTGAAAAATTACCCAATTCCGAATACAGCCAAAAAGTTAGCGACTTTCTTGGGTATGTGCTCATATTATAGAATTTTTATTAAAAATTTCGCAGAAATTGCTGAACCATTGTTAAAGTTGAGAAGGAAAAGAGTTCGTTTTGCGTGGTCTTCAGAAGCAAACGCCGCGTTTGAGAAGTTAAAAGAATCTTTAATTAATGCACCGGTTCTAAAGTTCCCAGAGAAAGACAAGGGTCTAGAAATTTATGCAGACGCATCAGATTACGCAATCGGAGCCGTGTTAACACAAAATAGAAAAGCGATTGCCTTTTTTAGTCGTACATTGAATGATACGCAAAGAAATTATTCGGCAACGGAGCGTGAAACTTTAGCAGTGCTCGCAGCTGTTCAAAAATTTTGTGTATATTTTGGGAGTTCTCCCGTAACAGTATATTCAGATCATGCGGCAGTTACCAGATTATTTTCAGGAAAGAATCTTTCGCCACGCTTAATTCGGTGGACCCTAAAGTTGCAAGAATTTAATCTCATTATCAAACACACACCGGGAAAAGACAATGTAGTGGCCGACGCATTATCTAGAATAAAGTTAGACGAGAACGGCGAGAAAGTAAAAATAGCGATGCTTCAGGCAAAGGTCATTGACTCTCGAGAGACTGTAATAGAAGAAATTGCTAGGGATCCCGAATTCGGAAATATTTATAATTATTTAAAAGACCCAGATAACTTCCAGCATATAGACATTAATGCAATACGAAGCAGAGCACAGAACTATGAAATCATTGATGGTCTCTTATTTTATACTAAAGTTACGAATCAAAATAGTGAATACAGACCAGTCATCCCGGCCAAATTAATTTTAAGTATCTTGCAAGAGCTCCACGATTCGCCTGTCTCGGGCCATTTTGGAATTAGAAAAACAATACAACGCGTACGCGAGGCGGTATATTTTCCGCAATTACAAAAGATAGTTAAAAATTACTGCCAGACTTGTCACACGTGTCAGATAAATAATGACGTAAATTTCCGCCCGGCCGGGTTATTAACTAGTATTGAGTCTAGGTTCCCCAATGAAATAATTGGTATTGACCTCTTAGGCCCCTACCCCAGGAGTCATGTAAATAAGGCACGATTTTTATTAGTCATTGTGGATCATTTCAGTAAATGGGTTGAGTTGATACCACTTAAGCGGGCTTCAGCAAAAGTCGTTGCAGATTCGTTTTTGAACAAATATATTTTAAGATATGGATGTCCAGCGAGGGTGATTAGCGATAATGGTCCCCAGTTTGTAAGCAGTACATTTAAAATGATGTGTGACAAGTTGGGCATTAAGCATATGAAAATGGTACCCTACCGCCCACAATCAAATATAGCGGAACGGGTAAATAAGAATATTGTAAAATTGATTAGAAATTATGTGCAAAAGCACCATTCTAACTGGGATGACTGCGTCGAAGAATTTGCATTCGCCCTCAGAACGGCTAAGCACGAGACAACGAAGAAATCCCCCGCCGAATTGTTTTTGGGCAGGAAGATAATGACCCCCTTAGATAAATTATTTTATGTGAAAGATAGAGCGCCGGAATTTCAAATGGGTGAAATAGAAAAAATGTTGAAGGAGGCAGAAAAGTGCTCCCGGGAAGCGCAAAAGAAACAAAAGATTTACTACGATTCAAAAAGAAGAACCGTAGAATATAAAGTGGGGGAGGAGGTGTTGAAACAAGCCCACGCACTTTCATGCGCAGCAAAAGATAAGGTCGCAAAATTTTGCCCAAGATGGCATGGTCCTTTTGAAATTACAAGAATAGTTGAATGCCGTGCATATTTAAAGAATGAGAAGGGCGAAGAGACTGTGGCAAATTTCGATCAAATTAAACATTATTATCGAAGAGCTAATAATAATATTTTGAAAGACATGTTGCAGGGTCCAGCCTCACAGAATTTTTCTAAGATTCAAGAGCCCCAACCAGGTCCCTCAAAAACAAGAGAACCCAGTTTGAAAAGGAGGTTACCAGAAGAGAGGAAGCCGCAGCCGAAGAAAAGACCACCCCAAAAAGAAAAAAGGACAAACGCTAAGCAACAGTCTCAGCAACCAAAGCGTCTAAGGAAGGAACGTCCAAATGAAAACACTATGAAAGCTCCACCACTACGGAGGGAACAGAACGGCGAGAAGCGAGCCGCCGAAGGTGCCAACCCACAACGAAGGAGCCTACGAGTGCAGGAGAAGGAACGAGCCAGTCTGGAGAGGGAGCAAAGACTTCAGCACAAACGGAAAGCGCCACCCACCATTCGTCCCAACAAGGTGTTTCTGGAGGAAAGAAGATCGACAAAACGAAAGGCAGCCCCAGAGTTTCAATCTAGGAGTAACCGCCAAAGAGTGGCACATACTACAGTATATCCAACCTTTCAGGAATGGACAAAAAAACGCCTAAAAGACTGGCAGAAAGATAAGTAGATTCTTTATTTTCTTTTAAAATTCACACAGTTATGTTTCTGATTTAAGTGCAAGTTGCAGATTTAAAAGGGAAGTTACCCGAGTCAAAAGCCGGTTGCCGAAAGCGTAAAGGACACGCTTGAAGGAACAACTTAATTATGCAGCGGAAGAAATTCGAGAGTTCAGTTGAAAAACTGTGAGACTTCGTGAAATGTTCTTTGTAATCCAGAACATGGGATTCATCGATTTTAGTCAAAAGACTCTCTGTAAATAGGAAATTGAATTGTGTTAATTAAAAGCAACTAGTACGTAAGTTGTATAGCAAAACTGTTGTATTATATTTTTCTATGTATAAATAATGAATGCATTTAATGTAAAACTGTTTTCTATGTAATGCATGATTTGTTGTAAGCCTTAAGCACTGGTTTTGTTTATATCGAATATTTTGGAAAAGCGTAAAGGATACGCAAGTTAAAATTAAAATGTAATGTAAAAGCGTAAAGCGCGCTAAATTAGAAAGTGAATATATAAGTGTTATTTAACGCAATGAGCATTTAAAGAAAATTTGAATTGAAGATTGAAAGAATGAATTATATGTATGAAATGCAATTGAAATGTTTGAATGTTGTACGTAGTGTTCTCTGGTTTCACACAAAAGTTTAAAGTTCATTTCATGTTAGAACCTCAGGGCATTTCAGATTTGTTTTAGGGGAAGTCTGAGGTCTTGAAAGTCGAAGAATTAACCCCAATAGAATTGAAGTCAGGTGGTAGTTGTGAACACTTGACAAAGTAAAACTGCGTGTTTTTCACAAACACCACATTTGGCCAGAGAACAAGGGGGAAGTTTTAAAAATGAATGAGTGTAAAATGAATGCGTTTGGCGAAAAGCGCTAATAGAAATTAAAAAACGCGAATACCTAAAGCGCGAATAAAAGTCATTACGGAAAGCATCAGAGGAAGGGAATGTTGTACTTTTCAGGTGAAATGTACTTATAACATGAAATTAAAATTTATTTCCTTCCAGATTGGAAGGAACCAGATAGTATCCAGCCAAATTCCTGATGGATCTTTTTGATGTGAAGACGGAAAAAGATATTCTATGTTAAAATATCTAAGACACAAACAGAGAGTTAAACTAAATTTAAAACTTACAATTGTAAAGGATGGCGAATAGGAAGGAAAATTTAGATTTAGAATTTAGCATCTTCACTAAAAGCCGATTTTAGGCTACTTAGTTTCAGACTACTAAATTCTGGGAGCAACTATGTAGCATTCATTATTTTAATTAACCAAATTATTTTTAGTTTGAACTTTCCTATCGAATTCTCAAAGTTTCAGTTGCTGCCCGAATTTAGCGCGAGTGAGATATTTATGCAAATCGCATATATCTGTTAGCAGTTAAAAGGCAGGAGTTAACGAGGGGAAAGACAGAGCCTTGGATTTATCGCCGTAAGGCTGTGCGCGCAAAGATTTCCTCTGTCTACTGAAAGTTCGCCTTCATAGGCAATTTGCAATTACCAGTGTTTGCTAGTGAAATTCGCATAATTGCATTTCACTAAGAGTTAAGCTTCCCTCGCCGTCCTATTTAGAATTAAGTTAGGTATTGAATTTGTTAACACACTTTAGTTTAATATTATTTTAGTTTAGCCCAAGTAGTGGCTTACTCTCGATTTGAAGAGTTGTAAATAGTTGAATTAAAGGGTCACTTTTAAACCCTCCTTTCTGACTTTGTAGTTCTTCACACTAAAGGACATAGCCTAGATCTGCTCACTGTCCTCCACATAAGGTTTCACAGTTTATGCTAACGAAGAAAGTCAAGAGATTGAAGGAGAAACCTTATAAACTGTTTTCTCGAAAGAGTTAATTAAATGTGAATATACGTGTCGTTTAAAATTCTGTGTCTTAACTTCCAATAAGTCAAAAAAATTGTCTTCAGTAAATCCAATTATGTTACCAGGATTCTATATGCTGTCAGCAGAACATGTTTACTGTCGAATGAAAGAAGAAAAATTACATTACTTTTACATGCTGAAAATCTAAAGCACGTTTAATGATTCGATCTATAAATTGCCATGTTTTGAAAGAAATTACTTGCGAAGATTTGAATATTCAATAGCAGCTTTTAAAAACACCCTGAAGACCAGTATTAGCTAAAATTTCGTGATTGCTTTCTCAAAGGAGGCATTTTTTATAGTGCATTACATAGTTAAATGGTCTTCAGGCATTATTTTTAGTATTTCGTTGCAAATAAAACCTTACAATGCTCAAGTTTATTTTAAAAAATAAGAGTTAAAATAATTGATTTTTATTAGTAGTTAAAATTTACTAAATTTTGGTAAAATATTTATCATGGAAAGAAATAATACCTTAGAACTTTTCACTACTTTTCATCTACCACAGTAGATACCTACATCGCATTTTACATTATGTAAATATATGCATTGCAGAACCCGTCAATGGCTGAGTGATGAAAACCGTTGAATTCGAGAGTATTCGATCCGGCTTCGAATCCTGGAAAATGGGCTGGCTGGCTAAAGATATTTTACCCTCGTATAACGTGAACAGGAGACAGTTTCCTGTTAAAAATCCTCGACAAAAGTATCTCTTTCTTTCCACAAACAGATGTTGTGACTTTGCTGTGCTCAAAAAGTTAGACGAATAAGGTACTGCATGATATGTTACAGAAGCAGTACAATATACTATATGCGCATATGCAGCGCAGGTACCACATGCATTAAATTTGCAGGTGGTGTATTGAAAATGTTGAAACATTAAAATGAAAATGTTGAAACATTGTTGAACTGTATAAATTTTATTTTAATATATATATTGACAAAGCATTTTAACGTATATATTAACATAAAAGTGAATAAAAATTTAAAAAAAGAAAGAAATAAAATTATATAAGAATTAAAAGTAAGATGTAAAAATACTCTATAAGTATTAGAATTTTATACTGCCCTGCCTTATGGTTTGAGAAATCTTAAGAATAAGATTGTATTCTCATTCGTTATATACGAACAGAGTTGCCAAGAAAACTTGACAAATGCCAGTTTAGTCTTAAACGAGGCATTTAAGCTCCTGAAACAGAACTGATTGCTGTCGGAGTTGATCCTTGCTCTGGAGTCTTAATATGTATTGCAGTGATGATTACCAACTGGTGGGTGCTATTTACGTTTTGTACCGGTGGATAAATATCTAAAAATTATGTAGTTATTTTTTAGTGAGCGCATGGAAACTTGAAAGACTGAGTACAAATTTTGTATGCATGGACTCAATCACTGTGCCGCGGCACTTTTGTGTGCCTCCAAATTTTTTTAAAATTATGAATTATATGAGAAAAAAATAAAATCCGGAACTGAATTATTCTGCCGTTTAATAGAAATAAACTAAGGGTATTCGTGATATATTTAAATTATCCTTTCCTGAATAGATAAAAAAAGCACATCCCGGAGGTCAAACTTACCAGATCGTGTGCTCCGCCCAACCAGGAGTTCGTTCCGCGATTCGAAATTCAACTACTTTATTCGATTCGATTATATATAAACCTTCAGACATTTTTATTTAATAAATTTTTATTTAATAAAATAAAAGAGTTTTTGAATAATTGTTGTAGCCGTTTAAAACAGTAGAACGAAAAATGAATAATAAGTAATGAAAACATAATAAATGCAGATTTTTAAAATACCTATCTAATATAAGAGGCGTTTAAAAAATTTGAATGTTTGAAAACCTATAATTTTATGTGTGTATTTAATTACAGATAAGTAAAGTTCTGTAATTAAATATACATGTAAAATTATAAGTTTTCAAACATTCAAACTTTTTATTAAATGTACATAAGTAAGATTAATTTAATTAATTACAGATAAGCAAAATTCTTTCAAACTTATTTTATTGTTAGTGTGCCGCAAAATTTTGAAATTGTAAAAAGTGTAGCGCAACAAAAAAAAAAGAGTTGAGAATCACTGGCATAGACAATAGCAGAACAGTAACTAAATGCAGTAAAACATGGTGGTATACATATGGCACATATAAGCATATAAGGTTTATCCTAATTTTATAAGAGTTATTTTAAGTTTATGCATCTTTCCAACCCCTTCTAGTTTCAGCTTACAATTTCCTACCAGAATGTATTTTCAGAAACGCGGTTAATGCAAATGAGTGTGAATTGTATTTAAGTCGATGTTTCACTGACTTCGTTAGAGAGCCCGAGTTCCTGACTAGCGTGCGTTTACCTTTGTCTAACTCTCACTAAGCTATTGCTACGCTGGGCCGAGATTTAGGCCCCTGATTGGTTTCGCCACCTTAATTGAGATTTAGGTGCCAACTACTTAGAATTTTGATAGCTTCGGCTATATCTTTCAGATAGCTTTAGTTAAGCTTAGTTAAGTTTCATTTTATATTAATTTGAATTGAAGCCCAAGTGGAGGCTTTGCTGCACGCTCCGAATTAGGAACTGATCGTGCCATATTTATTTTGAGAAATAAAGGATAGTTAACCCTTCTTGAGTCTTACGTCTCAGTTCACACACTTAAGCGATTATTCGCTTACCAGTGTTAGCAGTGTTAGGGGTCTCAAAGATTGAACTGTGAAATAAGAAGGTGAAACCTCCCAAGCATATATAGAACATATACGAAATAACATAAAAATTAGTGATGCATGTATTGATAACAAACAATTAATGTAAAAAAAATTCAGGAGCATAAATATTTTAAAATACTTATTTTGCTAAATTTTGTAACATGATTAATTAGAGGCGAACCAGAACATGGTAGATGTATTGAAATAAGTAACAGATTATGTTAAACAATATGGGCATACATCAATAAAACATCCATGTTAAGCTGCATTCATTAATTAGAAAATAAAATACACATGATACATACATTTTAAATTGTGTATCCGAATTGTGGGAGATACAAGAGATGCAAATTAAGAAGGGTTAACTACCCTTTATTTCTCAGAATAACTGCAATCAATTCCTAACTCGGAGTATACAGCAAAGCCTCCACTTGGGTTTGAACTTAAATAGTTAGGAAATTAAACTTAACTAAGCTTAACTAAAGCTATCTGAAAGATATAGCCGAAGCTATCAGGATTCTAAGTAGTTTGCCCTTAAATATTAATTAAATCAGCGAAGCCAAGCAAGGACCTAAAGTACGGCCGAACGTAGTATCTAAGAGAGAACGTAGCCAAAAGGCCAACGCGCGCTAGTCAATAAAATCAGACTCTCTCTCTTTCTCAAAGTCAGCGAAACATCGACTTAAACAGTACTCTTACTCATTTGCATTCACTGCGCTACCGAAATTACATTCTGGTAGGAAATTGTAAGCTGAAATTAGAATAGATAGGAAAGTTGCATAACTTAAAATAACTGTTAATAAAATTAGGATAAACAGGGTCATGTTTCTGAGTTATATCTAATTAATTGTAAATATTGAAGACATTTAAAAAGTTATAGAAATTGCCAATAAAAATAATTAAAGTGCTCTAAAAGTGCAACAACAATCTTTGGGTAAATAAATCGAAATCAACATGCTGACATATATATATAGAGAGAGAAAGGGAAAAGAATTTTCTTTGGGAAAAATCAATGTTCTAACAAAAAGTAAAATAATAAATAGTGCATATCTCTGTCTGTATATATAAAAATTCTGTAGATATCTTGAGATTTAGAATGTAGCGTAGATATATAAGGTAAGGTAACGGAGAAAAAAACTTGATGGACGGTGATTCAACATAGTTTTATTTTCGTAATAGAGCAAACGTTGACACGTATAAATAGTTTCACATATCATCATTTATGGGTGTGCTATGCACCATACAATTCGAACAGCTTATATCTTTTTAAACAAGGGATGGAGAGAAGCAACGGCTAACAGCAGGCAAAGCAGGAAGGAAAAAAGGGCACGCATCAGCAAGGCACGAGATACATAGTAAAAAGTTCGTTGACACGACTGGACGAGAGTCATCTTCATTGCAACATGATTACGTAAGAAGCATGAAACGGATTAATTTGGAAAGACGCAGGCCAAAGAGTTGTTATGAGCATTTCCAACGCTAAGAACGGAGAAGGAAGATAGCTAAATTGAAACGGGGAATAGAAAGGACTATTGAGAAGTGTATGGGGGGTAATGTCTTATCATTAAACAAAGATCTCATCTAATGTTTCAAGTATCAGGTTTTATTTCCTGATTAACAGAAGAAAAGATAAATGGGATGAGTTTGTATAGATGGATCGAGTATGTTTTAGAAAAGGAATCAGAACGTTTATGAACAGATAAATGAACAGGTAAATGATAACTGCTGACTACCTACGTGGTGTGGTCACTTTGCTCGATCGCCTAGGCACAATCAGTAAGAGTCT